>VBSM01003204.1:18348988-18442340 GCA_008086735.1 Cheirogaleus medius
TTAAGCTTAATCCAGGATAGAAGTCCCTAATTTCAGCTGTTCTCAAAACTCAGCTGACACACTACTCGATCCCTTCAGCCTAAAATAATTTCAGTTGTGTTTCTGTCACTTGCAACCAAGAGTTGTGGCTAACAGAGGTGGTCTAAGTGGAATTACCTTTGGCATTTTCCCTTGGCATTTTCTCAACGAGGGCTTTTGGAATTCCATGGCCTAGGGCACAGTTTACACAAAGCTGTTGACTCTGTCTCCAAACAATGCAGAAAAGTCCCTGCCCTTTTAAAGGCACTGCTAAAAACAGTACTTTCTCAGTCTGTTTCCAAGGTACCCATAAGATGTTTTCACTTAGGACAGATTTGTGTCTAGCAAGATCAAGCAGCACTGAGATAGGACAATGCTGAATAGCCAAGCCCACTTCAAAATCTCCAAACTAGCTTCAGGCTGCTCCCATTTCAAAGGTGGGAAGTTAAAACCCAGGGAGACAAAGAAGGTTATTCAAGTTCATACATATTTGGCCAAGTTTATTCTAGAACCTGTGTCTCTTTTCATTGACAGCATTGCTTATTCCAATATGCCACCTCTTAACAGCTAGGATGATTTATTGGGGATCTTCAGTGTAGAAAGAAAACATTGTGATGAACATGAAAAGAACAAAAAAAAATCTCTCAGGCTATATGGTTTGAAATTAATCAGTCATTTAGGGGAGGAAACCTTGAGAAAGCTGTTAGCGTCCCCATTCTGGCTGCACATCACAATCACTTGCGAAGCCTTTTAAAAATAAAGATTTTGGGGGGGGGGAGTCTCCTTCGTTCCCACCAAAACCTACTGAGTCAGAATGTTTGGGAGATGGGTACCAGGTTTTCACGTATTTAAAGAACTCCAAAGACGATTTGGATTGAACTGGTCTAAGGACCACCATATGGGATCAGTAATATAGATTTTTTTTTTTGGTCTAAATCCTCAGCTTTTTATTAACAACATTTAGGGGGGAAAAATCCTGTTGATTGTATTGCTGTAAAATCAATAAAACCATTTATACAACGAATGTAGACCTTCTACTTAAGCAATGCTATACCTAATTCATTCAACAAATATTTACTAATTCCCTACAAGTTGCTGGGTTCTGTGCCAGGCACTTGGATTCAAAGATGAGTCAGATGGAAATCCTGCTATCAAAGAGCCTTGAGGGAGAAACTAAGCATGAGTATACATGATGTTTAAATGAGGCTGCCATGTCAGCGTACCATGGCGGAGGGGTGATCCAGGGAAGAAGCTGACAAGAATCAGAGAGATTTTCTTGTATTTGAACTGGGCCCCAAATGTCAGGTAAGACGTAGACGTAAAGTGAGAGGAAGATCAACTCAGGCAGAAGAAACAATATGAGCCAAGACCCGGATCAGGGAAATGATAGCAACAATAACAAGAATGATAATAATCATAGTAATAGCAGCAAGCAATTTTTGAACACTTGCCATAAATGCCAATTACCATTGCAAGTGCTTCACCTGGTCATTTCATTGAATCCTCACAAACAAAACAATGAAGTAGGTACTTCTATCATTCTCCATTACACAGATGAGAAAACTGAGTTACAGATAGGTTTAGTAACTTGCCCAAGGACACACACCAAATAAACTAGGTGGAGGTGGGGAGCATTTCTGTTTTGCTCAACATTTGTTTGTGAAATGAATGGATATTTTAATCCAGCACCTTTGTTTAAAAGATGAGAAAATTGAGGTTCAGAGAGGTTAAGGTCACCAGCTGGTTGGTGGCAGTGCCAGGACTGGAGTCATTTGAATGCAATTTCTACTATGTAAGGCATGCAGTGTGAGACTGAGAGAGAGCAAAGGCGTAGTATATCATTTTCTCTCAGTCAAACATTATTTGGAGGAAATGTGATATCTTGAAAAGTAGCTAAACCCAGAGCTGACCTCTAACCAAGACATAGCTGTTAAATGCAGGGGGACAAATCACAAGGGAGAAGAAGTAAAACATGGTAGAGTGGAACTCATTTTGGACAAGACTCATCGATAAAATGTTCTCATCTATAAAATTATGCAATTAGACAAGAAGATTCTAAAGGTTCTTCTATCTTGGCTATTCTGTATGATCCTAGGCAGGGCTTAAAAGAGAGATCATGTCTATATATGTCTCTAAGTTTAATGGACTGAAATATAGCCAGCAATAAATAATCATGGCCAAAGAAACCTACATCTGGAGGCCAGAAAGAAGCTGTTAGATAAATGGAGATGGTAGCATTCTTTGATTGAGTCCTGATTCTTCACTTACTGTTTTAGATGATGCTGTGAAAGTCATTTGATGCATTTATGAAAACCCCCAGGACCTAATCAATTTCCTCCTTCCAAAAGAAGGAACTGAGCATCACATGTTCTGTGATGTTGCAAACTGAAGAAAAGACAGAGCTATCTTTGGTGGAGGCCACCTGGACACTTCTGGCTTGTTGTTTATTGTTTTACCCATCTGCCCCCAGAGTTGAAACCATTCCCTGCTTTAGGTAACAAGATAGGTTCATGTGTATTCCCTGTGCTGTGCTGCATTTTTTTTTTTTTTGAGTAAAAGAAATTTTTAAAATATGGCACTTGAGTGTTGTTTATAATTCATTCTTGACTGATGCCATTGCATCTAATACAATATTCAGCTGCTTTACCTGTTTAGAAGCCTGAGAAGAGCAGTGATCCTGGAAAACATTCTCTATCTATTGTAGCACAAGATAGATGGAGAGAAATTTTTCCATGCAGCAACAATGATTACACTTTGAATTTATATAGCACCTGTCTCTGGAGAGCCTCAGAGAGACTTTGAGAATATTTTTTCATATCTCATTTTAAGATGTGTGTAAGGCCAAAGATCTCCTGCCTCATATGGAGTCAGAAAGTGAGGCACATGACTGGCCTCCTGATTTCCTGAAAATTCTCCAGCCTGTTAGTTGAGTTATTAAAACCAAGGTTGCTCCTGGCCCAGGCACCAAAGGGCTGATTTATTGAGTCCCTGCATTTCGAACACATTGACAGCTCTCTGGTGAGCGCAAAGGCAAGAAAAGATCCTTGCTCTCAAGCTTGTTAAAATATCAGAGTCAATATTGAGCATAATCAGAGAAGAGATTTATAAATATGGAAACGAGAAGTCTAGAAAGAAACCTAAGTGTTAGGTTGGAATTGGACATATTGGAGTAAATCCATAGCTTTGTGTTAAAATATATAAACATAGATGTAGAAATAGACATAGATGCATATATATATGTATGTGTGTGTTTGCATGTGTGTTAATGTATGTATATACATGCATATACTTCCTATCGCTGTCTGCTGAAAGGGCCTAAAAACAATGTCATTTCAGTACCAATGCTCACACCCAGCTCCCATATCTTGCTTTCCAAGTACAATTTTTCACTAAAAGGAACCAAGGCCCCATGGGAAAAGGGTTGATTCCAAGGCTGGGGCAGGAATAGCATAAGATGTGCTCAAAACATTTTTGGCAACAGAAAGCAGGAAAATGCTCAAAGGATATGGGGACAAGTCAAAAGAAAACAGGAGTCAAGTTGAAGGGGCTCCTGCTGGCCAAATCTAGGACAATTTAAATAAATAATTGTCAAAGTAAAATAAATACAATCAAAATAAATAAGTAATGATTGTAACAGATTACCACCTTTTGCATAAAATAGGAATCTTTGTGTTCATACTGATGAGGGAACAAGGAGAATTATGATAGTGACTGTTACAGGCAGGAATTATTAACAGATGCTAACGCAGGTGGTTTAGAGGTTTGTTGAAGTTTAGTATATTAGTTAGTTTGAAATATCTTGCCATAAAATATTTATCAGTTACAAAGATAAAAGTGTCACTTTAGGGTGGAGAAACCTGGCAAGAAGCCATTTGATCAGGTGATCAAGGTGTGGCATCACTGGGGTGCAGACAGGTGGTGTTAGGTGCCTCCCCATGGGATGTGCTGACAGGGATAGAACATTTGCTTCTGTGATATTCCTGCACAGAATCCATGCCCTGGATCTGGTCATGAGGAGATGCTGGATGGACCCAGGTTGAGGGACATCTTATGGAATGAAAGGCCTGTCATCCACAACTGTCAGGTTCAAGTAATATTGGAAAAACTGAGGAACCCAAGTGACATCACAAATAAGTACAATGCATGATGCTGAATTGGATCCTAGATCAGAAAGATAAAACAGATATTACTGAGAAAGCAACAATTGAAGGGGGCTTGTGAATTGGAGGGTGGTGGTGTGCTGATACTGATTATCTAAGTTGGATGGGTGCACTGGATTCATGTTGGAGAGGATTTGTGTCTGTTTGGAGGATATATGTACTACTCTAGAGAGACTCAGAAAAGAACAAGAATAATGTGTGTGTGTGTGTGTGTGTGTGTGTGTGTGTGTGTTGGAAGAGGGCACAAATATGGCCAAAGGTTGGCAATTGAGAAATCTGGGTAAAGAATATATAAGAGCTCTTTGCATTGCACTTACAACACTGCTGAGTTTAATACTATTAAAACATCAGAATTAATTTTATGAGGTCAGATAAAAGCATACACCAATCCGAAGCACTTTCCATCCCTCCAGCACGCTCACCCTAAATGCTGTGATTAAAAGAATCATTCTATTCACACCAGGTGTTTGTTTATTCAATAAACATTTTCATGCACTTAGTACAAGGTACAAAGCATGGCACTAGGTGATAAGAAAGGTAGAAATGGCCGGGCGCGGTGGCTCATGCCTGTAATCCTAGCATTCTGGGAAGCCGAGGTGGATGGATCACTCAAGGTCAGGAGTTCGAAACCAGCCTAAGTAAGAGTGAGACACCCATCTCTACTAAAAATAGAAAGAAATTAATTGGCCAACTAAAAATACATAGAAAAAATTAGCCTGGCATGGTGGTGCTTGCCTGTAGTCCCAGCTACTTGGGAGGCTGAGGCAGAATGATCGCTTGAGCCCAGGAGTTTGAGGTTGCTGTGAGCTAGGCTGACGCCACGGCACTCTAGCCGGGGCAACAGAGTGAGACTCTGCTTCAAAAAAAAAAAAAAAAAAAGAGAAAGGTAAAATAAGATATGAAGCTTAAAATTGAGAGAGATTATATTTCATTGAGTGGTCAGGAGAGGCTTCATGGAAAAAACGAGGTTTGAGATGGATCTTTAAAGCTGGATAAAATGTGGTCAGGGACAAGTCGAAAGAGGGCATTCAGGGTTAAGGGAGGAGATGGAGCAATGGCATACAGGAGGCATGTTGCATCGCTTCTATAATATTTCAGTTGCAAGTGGCAGAAACCCATTCACACTGTCTCAAAAAGCAAAAAAGGACCTTACTAATTCATGTAAATGAAAAGTATGTAAGTAGTGTAGCTTCAGGTACAGCTAGCCCCAGGTCTTACAATATGCCATTAGAATTGGAGTCCTTTCCTCTCTATCTCTTGGCTCTGCATCCCCCTGTATTGGCTTCATTCTTAAGTCATCTCTTCCCAGTGCTCATTATAGTTGACAAGCTTAAGAACCTGGTGGCACAAAGAGTTTCCCATTCCCTACAGTTCCAACAAAAGGCCAGAATTATACCTCTCCAGTCTGACTTTGGCCTTGTGATGACTTCAGAATCAGTCATTATAAAGAGAACAAAATGCTTAGATCGCCAGGTCTTGCCATGGTTTTTCTCCTGTGGCTGGGGTGGGATTAGCTCCCTTAAAACCATAAAGACTGAGGGTTGAAGAGGAGCAGTTTCCTAAAGAAAACTCAGGTGCTGTTACCAGAAGAAGGGGAAATGGACATGGGGCAGTGTAACCCTGCCAATGAGTGTTTAGGGGAACACCAGGTAGTCCAAATTGACTCTAACATGTACAATGTAAGGAGGATTTCAGAAATTAAAATGGGAAGCCAATTTAAGATCATTGTTTGGAAGGCCTTTAATGTTAGACTGAGACAGTGATGGGTTAGAACAGGGATTGGCCAACTCTTTCTATAAAAGTCCAAATAGTAAATATTTTAGGCTGCCCAGGCCATACAGTCTCTGTCACAGCGACTCAATTCTACTGTTGTAGTGAAAAAGCAGCCACAGACAATCCACAAACAAATAAGTATGGCTGTGTTTCAATAAAACTTTATTTACAAAAATAGGCAGTGGGCTGGATTTGGCCTGTGGGCTGTAGTTTGCCAACACTTGGTTAGAGGAGGCCAGTGAAGAATTCGAGCCTATAAGTAAGTGGGATTGTCAGAATTATTTCCTGAGAAGATGCATCCAGCTACTGGATGGAGAATAGATTAGAGGAAATAGAATAAAAATGGGAAGGAAAACTAGGAGGCTGTTGCAATGGTCCACATGTTTGCACTGTGAAGAAACCAACACAACCAATTCAGCTTTATAAGCTGAATTTACCTGGGAGTTTGGCCTCCCGGACTTTAGCTGGCTCACAGCTGGGTCTGCCTGTCCTTAGCTGACCTGGATTCTTACCATCTTGCCAGTTTAGCCACCTCTGAAATCCTAGCCATCTCTGAAATCCTGTGTCAGAGTTTGTAAATAATCTTAGCAGCCTGATTATTCCTTTTCTTTGCTCTACAGTGTTTTTGATTTTGAGAACTAAGTCTGTACTATTTGTATGAGAGGGAAAAATCAATAGAAAGAGAAAGTTTAATAAAAAGAATACATTCTCCATTGACTTTAATTAACTTGGCCTTAGGTTTACAACCCTGGCAAGTATGGAAAATGAAAAAATAAAAAAAGACAACAACCTCACATCTCACCCCATCTCACACCAAACTTTTTAAGAATAAAATCTCAAATTAAAACACAAATGTATCAGCATTTTATTTACCTGCAACAAGTTAAAGAAAAAGAATAAGAAAGAAAGAAAAGAAAAGAAACTCTCTTGTAGGATATGACAAAGAATGAGTAAGCACTTCTAACTGCTGTGATAAGTGACAGAGCTCCAGAATCAGGCCAATGATTTATCAATGTCGTAGAACCCTTACATGTGCTCCAGGACCAAATGTTCATGGCTTTGGTGTCTTTTCCAGTCTCATGACTTCAGACCCACAGTCTTTGAGACCTGTCTGCATTTGTTGGTTTCTTTAACACTGATGCTTTCTGCCATGGGGAGGGGTGTTCAAGAGGAATGACATGGGTTCCTGTTTCCTGCCAGGGGCCTGCAGAGAGAACTCATGAACGCATAGCTATTCCACATAATTACACACTTGTGAGACTTTCCTGTCATTTGAAGTATTGCAGGCTATTCGTAGACCTGGACATTAGTGTAGTTTATATATAAGTACATGTACATGTATGCATATGAGATGCCACACATATTCCATGAAGTCACATGTGCATTCAACTGCACAATAGGTGCATGAATGAACATCTATTACCATAGGTACAGCATATATAGACATGATCAAATAAACTGTGTCCCACAAATAATACATACTATTTATATTTCTCTATATGTTTAGGACAGATATTTAGACAGTAAAAATATATTTAAGACTAAAAATACATTTAAGACTAAAAATACATTTAAGACTAAAAATACATTTAAGACTAAAAATACAAAGATATCCAGGTATAAGTACTATACATACATGCACAGCATCTATGTGTAATATCTGCATATGTTATATGATCTTGTTCTCATTGTCTCTCTGACTGCATTGTCTATTGCTTTAATATTCTCTCCCCCATCATTATATTACAAATGATTCCCTATTGTTCCACAAATGCAGGTATATTCCCACCTTGGTGTCTTTGCCCTGGCTGTTCTCTGTAACTGGAAGACCCTTCCTGCAGACATCACATAGATTATTTCCTCACTTCCTATAAGTCTCTATTTAAATGTCAGCTTCTCCATGCAACCTACATAATCACTCTATCACTCTATTTAAAATAGACCTTCTAAGATATCCCATATTTACTTATTTATTATGTTTATTTTTTATCATTGCTCCTCTCCCCCTCACCCTGGCTGAAATATAAGTTCTAGAAGAAGCAGAGGTATTTGTCTGGTTCATTCACTGATGTATCCAAAGCAACTAGAACAGAACCTGACTCATCAAAGACACTTGGTATATATTTGTTGAGTGAATGAATATACTCATATATAAATGTATACATATTTCTATATCTATCTATTGATCTACATATGGTGGCTGGACCACATCTATATATCAGGAGTGACAACATCCATTCCTGAAAACTAATGCCCCAGTGCAATCTGAACATATATGTGTACATATTCAAAGGAACCAAGGTACACTGGCAAAGGTGTGTGTGTGTGTGTGTATGTGTGCATGCTGAAAGTATTTGCTCCTGTTGTATGTGCTCAGCAGCTCATGCTAGGATGTGGAAGGAAAGGGCCTACATGACTCCCTGGGCACTGAGCTATGGTAAACTATCATGACAGTACATAGAGAGGTAAGCCCAAGGTAACAAGAAGTTTTGGAAAAGAAACTACGTTGAACACTGGGAGATAGATTTGGGGCTCTGAGACTATATCGGTTCCCAGAATCCACATGTCAGGAATGAACTCTGTTCTCAATTAAACTTGATTTAAATAAAAACAAAACAATACAGAATTTCAACTTTGAAAACTTTGCAGTCAAGTGAGTGACAGGGAGAAGGCAGAATAGTTTTTACTCCTTTAGATTTGGGCTCAAACATGCCTCTCTCTTTCAAAATTTCCATAAGACTCATTCTGGGAAATAAAAACTAGACTTGGAAAGTTTGAAGACAGAAGCCATGACTTTTGGAGATTGTAGAAAACATTAAAAGTCATATACCTCTTTCTCTACTTTCCCCTGCTATTGATTGAGTGTGTCTTCTCAAAATTCATGTGTTGAAACCTAAACCACAGTGCAGTAGTATTTGTGGGTGGGGTCTTTGGGAGGTTATTAGATCATGAGGGCTCCATCCTCATGAATAGGAGTATAAAAGAAACCTCAGAGAGATCTCTCACCCCTTCCACCATGTGAAGACAAATCAAGAAGGTGCCATCTGAGAAACAGAGAGCAGGTCTTCACCAGACACCAGTTCTGCTGGTGCCTTGATCTTGGACTTCCCAGACTCCAGAACTGTGAAAAATAAATTTCTGTTATTTATAGGTCCCCCCAGCTATGGCATTTTGTTATAGCAGCCTTAATGGACTAAGATGTCTCCCAGAAGTTACTCTGTGTGTGTGTGTGTGTATGTGTGTATGTGTGTGGGGGGGTGTGGGGGGAGAGAGAGAGAGGGAGAGAGAGAAAATAGTGGAATGTTTTCAAGGCATTTTGATTTTCCACTAATATAACAAAGAAATCGAGTCTAGATCTAAGCTTCCACAAGCAGTTGGATAGATACAGCCCATTTTGGGACTCAGGGGACCCCTGAGACTCTTTGAAACTCCTAAGGGAACGTCAGAAACAGAATTGTCCTATCTGGCTTCCTACCTCATGACTTCTCTGTAGAGATAAGGCAAATTTCCAGTCCTAATCTCTCCCACATTCCTTGCTCTTTGGCCTAAAATATATCTTTGAAATATTAATGAGACATAACCATGGCGACCATATAATTTATTGTCCTAACTGAGGCACTTCTGAGAGTAAAGGAGGTGCTATTACTAGTCATATCTCTTCTCCCTGTTCCTCCTCCTCCTCATGTAGTTTTCTTTCTTTCTTTATTCACACTGTTGTTGAGTGCCTACTTTGTGTCAGCTGCTATGCAGGTCCTTCCTTAGGCACACAGCGATCTGAAAAAAAACAACCACTATCCTTCCTCACGGAGCTTGCAAATTTAGTGAAAAAGAAAGATGTTAACACATTCTCTCAACACATAGTTCTTGAGTGCCTGCTATGTGTCTGGTGCTGTTCTAGACACCGAGGATCCCTCAACGATCAATATAAGTAAAGTTCCTGCCCTCATGGAACTTAGAAATAAACATACAGGACTGCATATTTATGAACTATGATTAATTCTATGAAGGAAAGGTAGACAATGCTAGGAAAACCAAATAACACCCAGTCCTAGTCTGGGGGGGCAGGAATGACTCTTCTGAGGAAATGATGGTTGAGTGCAGATGAGCACAAAGGTTTACTAAATGAAGGGGAGTGGAAGGAAAGAGAGGGAACCTTTCAGGCAGAGGGAATAGCATGTGCGAAATCCTTGAGGTAGAAAGAAACATGGCGTCTTGAAGGAATCAGAAGAGAGCCGTGTGACTGGAGCACAGGCGTGGGGTGGAGGTGAGTGAGGGAAATGAGCTGAGTCTGGAGGAGGCAGGGAACAGATCTCTAAGATGTTTTTAGAATGGGGTAGACCTTACTTAGCATGTCCTGAGACAGTTCAAATCCGCTGCTTAGAGTGCTCAGGAAGACAAGCTTGAGCGTGGCCTCACATACAGACTTTACTGCTCTGATAAGACACAGCACAGTCAGATGTTTTCCTGTGTGGTCACACATAGGAAAGGAAGTGGCAGTGACAACTGGTGGGACAGAGGTCATGAAAAAAAAAAAGATGTGGTCTCAGATGAACGGGTATAGACCATTCCAGAGGGTACTGTTTACATTCACACATTTGTTCAGTAATATTTATTGAGCCCCTGTAATGAGCCAGAAACCTCGTTATCCTTTGAAGAATTAAGTATTGTCATACCAGATGCCATTGTTGCCATCAAAGAAATTACATATTACTTGACAGAACAGATCTATGCACCGTATTTTAAGAGGAACAATGAAAACAAGAATCTATCACAAAAGTGATAAGGCATCTAGACATCAGAGCCCATGAAGAGAGTTGAAGATTAAAGGTCAACATGATGATTATTTTCTAATCTCCAGAGAAGAGAGTACAGGAGTATTCTGTTTTATTTCAGGAGGTGGGGTTGAAGAAGGGATTGAGTGTTCTAAAGAGGTCTGTTCTGATACAAAAAATAAGAAGACTGCTTTCATAGGTCGGAGAGTCTTGGGATGCAGTAAGTCCCCATTCACAGGAAATGATTAAAGTTTGAACTGGTGATTATCCATTATATTATAGATACTGTAGTAGGAACCGCCTGTAGGGAAGGAAGATGAGTTGGAAATATACAGTCTAATAAGGGACACAGACAGACAGACAGACAGACACGCACACACACACACACACACACACACAGTATAAAGAAGTAAATCCAAGAATGGGAAGTGGTGAGGATAAATGACCAGTTGTGCAAGATGCAAGACTCAAGCTTCCTGGCTGTCCTTTGCATCACAGATCCCTGGCAGGTAATAAGACATCCTCTCCAGTTGGGGACAGGAAAGTAGTCTGGCAGGGTACTCTGCTGTTCTATCAGCAAGGCTTTTGCATCTGACACTTTACAACTATAAAATGCTTTAGTTTTAAGCCTCCGATTCTATTAGTTAATGTTTAAGCAGTAGATTCTGCTCCTTAATGAAAGCTTGATGATAAAGTTCACTGGAGATTTTTATTATCTTTGGGGCTATTCTTAATCCAAGGCCAGACCTTGTGAAGGAAATATGTTCTGAAGTTACTTTGGAAAGACAAATTCCTCCATTCTTAGTAATGGAGATCTGGCAAGGATAAGAATTGTCATTGTTAAAAGGATTTACTGTTTATGCACTAATTTTAGATCCTTGGATGAGACTAGCTATTTTTAGAGTTATCTCCATTTTAGAAATGAGAAACCTGATTTTCAAGGAGGCAAGAATTTTGTTCAATAATCCACAGAAATGGCTTGTATCCATCAGAATAGACTGGATTATGTGGTTGGAACAAACAACCCTAAAATCTTAGGGACAGCAAATAATAAAAGTTTGATTCCCTCTGACGCTGCTTGAGCATGGTATTGGGGGTCCACTGGAGGCTGGCTGTATAGCATCATGGTCCTCACTCCAGGGCCCAGGCTGACAGGGCAGCTATAATTGGAGTATTGGCCAACACAATGGCAAAAGGCAAAGAGAGTGCATCTGCTCTTAAATCTGCCATGCAGAAACGACTCACCGGACTTGTGCTCACATTTCATTGGCCAAACTTAGGCCACAGCTAACTTTAAGAGGGTGGAAAATTCAATCCTACCGTGTGCCCAGGAGAGAGAACAAGACTATCTGTGTACAGCCTTGGAGACTGTCCCAGTGCTAGGTATGGGCTTCCAAGTCATTTTCTCTGTCTCAGCAAATCCACGTCTTTTCCATGGAGTTCATTGCATTTTCCTGCCACGTGTGGAATCAGGACTGACATTAGCATAAGCAATCCAACTAGCTGGAAAAATCCTTCATGACTTTTTTGACACTCATCTCTTTGTCTTTTGGGTTTTTTGCATTTTCCCAGAGCACAGCCTTTTGGACATTAACATAAGTTCATTTCCCCTTCCATGTGACAGTGTGGTCTGGCAAGGGGACATTGGACTGGGCTCCTCTGAGAAGGTTTAACTATTATAAACCTTGTTATGTTTTCCCCAGTGAATTGTTCAAAGATTTACCTGGAACACAAGTTCAAAGGAATGATAGTTATTCTCTCCACAGAGGAAACACATTCCATCTGCCGCTGAAACATCCTTCCAGCCCCACCACCAGCCTGCTCACAAAATACTGAAACCTTGTCCCTTACTGTTCCCAAATGCCATTTTTTGATCTGTGAACACTATGTCTTCAAGAAGCTCTGGCCTGGGCTGCTTTGCTTTGGGTTTGTTCAAATGACCTGAATTATTGCAGACAAGAGAATTCTGAAGTCCCTCATTTCTCTAATCAATTAATTCCAATGTTCTTAGCAGCAGCAGCAGCAGCAACAGGAAGAGAAACAGTGGCAGCTGAAAGAGAGAAATCAGATGTTTGTTGAGAACTCATACAATAAAAACATTAAATAAGCAGGGAAGCAGCAGTAGGGGTAAATCATAACAAAACCAAAAAATGTAAGTAGCAATCATTTTAGCTGAAATTATCTTCCTCTGAACTCAGGGCATACAACTAGAGGATTTCTGACTGATATCCTTTTTACTTTTTTGTGCCCTGGATGTCATAGATGTCTAGATGGGGTAGGTACTTAGAATTGTCAAGTAAATAGATGATGTGTGTCTTTGTTACACCTTGATCCATGGCACCTTGTGCTGCAAAACTTGTTGGAAGAGCAAACATAAATTAGTAAGGATTAGTGCTGGGTCATCTACAGATGTTAACTTATTTAATGCTATGTTATCTCTGTAAGTTAAGTGTTACTAGCCAGTAAAGAAGGGAAATAAAGATCAAAGAGGTTAAGGAACTTGCTTAGGACTATGCAATTAGCGGAACTGTAATTCAAACCCAGACCCAACTGACTCCAGAATGCAAGTTGCCCTCTGTTTGTTTGTTAACACACATTGTTGCCACTTCCTGAGCTCATCCCAGAGAGGGACAGCCATCTATCTAATCAAAACATAATTTTCTAGAGAAATGCCAACAAGGGTTAAAACTGAATAATCTCACCATGCAAGGTGGTCCGATCTATTGGATGTGGCTTAAGCGGGAGTATTGTGGCATTCTGGATTTAGTTGATCATTTGCTACACTGGAGGGTCTTAGAAAAGGATCTCCACATAGGTTCCATTTTGAATGTATGCAGTGCACAACCTGCACAACTGTATGTGGCAGTTTTGCCTGGACAAATGGTTGAGAAATCTGGGCAGAATTTAGCTTTCAATGAATGGGTGCAGACCAGAGCTAGCATGATATCAGGGGTTAGCCAGGCCTCTTGGGTTGAGAGCTGGACTCCATTACTAATGAGAGTAAAGTGGTAATTATGAAAGAGAGACAAAAGTTCTTCCTATGTACTAAGCAAACACATGTGATACAAAGACCTAACATTTTAAAGTGGATCAATCATTGTTAAAGATGAGCATGTTTAATTACTCGGAATCACAAATCTGTAGATGGAACAATGGCCAAAATAGATTGTTTGCTAAGCTTCTTGGATATGGTGATATCTGATCTTAATCTTGAAGGACACATGTGAGTTAGCCATGAAAGGCTGGAAAGGACACATTAGCAAATGTGAAGAGTATGAGCAGAAGCATAGAAACAAAACAAGGACACTCCTCATCCCAAGAATATGTAGTTTAATATGATAAAAGGAGGTTGTGCTGAGACATGACACCGAAAAGGAGGCAGGAGGAAGACCATGAAGAATCTTTTATGCTGTGCACAAAAACTCAAACTCTAGCCCAGGGCAGCAGGAGGTCGAGTCAATGTTTCAAACAGAAGCCTAACATAATCAGGTTTGTGGTTTATGTAGGCATTCTGGCCATAGAAGACTGTTTGTTGGGGATGGGAGGGGACACAGACTGGGACAGGAAGACCAATTAGGGAAATTTGCAGAAATCCAGACCCAAAATGGAAGAAGGCAATGGGCTATGGGTAGGAAGAGAAAGAGAAGGACAAAAAAAAGAAAAAAGAATTTAAGTAATAGTCTCACAGGACTTGGTGATTCACAGGATGGGGGTTCAGGAGGGAGTAGAGGAGTCCAAGATGAATCCAGCATCTCTGGCTTGGCGGATTATGAGAGAGGTGAAACATTCCAACAGATGAGGAAGAAAGGAAGAAGAGCAGGTTAAGGGGGGTTGAGAGAGGGAATGTGATAAGTTGGGTTTGGGGCATGCTAAATTTCCCAGGGGACATGGAGTGGAGATGTACCCCAGGAGAGAAGTGTGGAGTTGGGACTCATTCAAGCACAAACCATGGTTGAAGCCACAGCAGTGGTGAGATCATTCTGGAAGAACGTGCAAACTGAGAACTTGGCCTGGGACATGACCCTGGGGAATACCAGTGTGTGTGAGATGGGCAGAGAATGAGAATTCTGGCAAAGGAGGTATAGGAAGAATGGTCAGAGAAAATAGGAGAAAGGCCAGGGGAGCAGAGTGTCATGGAATGCCAGCGGAAGAGAAAGAGAGCCAAGTGAGGAGAATGCAACACAATTAAATATTACAGAGAAGGCAAGTAAGACAAGGAGTAAACAATTCTAAGTGAAGTTGAGGCATAGAAGCCAGACTGCAGAGAATTAAGAGGTGCAGACAGTGAGCATAGACCATTCTGGTATTTTCCAACCTATCTGAGTATAAGGACCTTTATTAAACATAAGGAAGTACATAAATTCCCACATGATGGTAATTATCCCTTGATTTTTTTTCAGCCAACAGTTGCCCCTTGCAACTTCTCTGTCTTCTACCCTGTGTGTTCTGCCAGAACCCCAGATACTCCCAGCTCAGAGGTGACAATTCACTGGACCGCTGTTTTGAAGAAGAACCCATGTGACACAAAAATAAAAGAAAAGGTTGTATCTAAAATGTTGAGTGTGTCTCTTCCCCCCAAGTTGGAAGAGAGTGAGCAGCAATAAACACTTTCGTTATCATTAAAACCTGAGAGAGATTTACGTGTTGTATCTACAATTCTCACAGCCGTGAGGAGAAGATATTACTACCTATGTTCCTAATTCCCTGTCCAGCAAATTCAAATGGGAAAATAGGTTTCCAAAATTACAATTTAATGGTAATAACTATGTAAAGTAAAATGTGAAGTTCTACTTCTATCAACAATCACTCACTTAAGTGTGTTTCGAGGTAAACAACTGCATGTAGAAAGTGCTAAATTAAGAGCTAAAATAGATAAAGCTATTTAAAAAGAGTTTTTAGTCATAAAGCCTCAACTGCTCATTTTTAAAAAAGAATTATTATTATTTTTATCTGACCATGGTTTTCTTGGCTAAACTGAGGAAACAGATTAGGAACCAGAAAACACTGCCTGCCGCCTCATCCCTATCACCCATCAGTGTTGTGGGAGCTGTAGCTGAGGGAGCAGATTCTCTCCTTAGGCAGAGTGCCGTAACCTATTGGACCCTCAATTTGTTCATCTTTAAGTGGAAAGAGTCATCCATACTTTCTAGGATTATTAGGAGGATTAGAAAGTTAGCACTGTGCCTGACACACAGTAGGCATTTCGGTGATGTTAACTGTGTTAAGTTCTTATATGGAGATTAATTGCTCACTGTAAAGGGAAAATCTTAGCTTATCATGGGGCGATCAAACTTAGCATCACTAGTCAGCAAGCAGCCTGACTGTATGTAATTTCTGAAAGAATATGGAATACTCAGAATCACCATCAAAGAATTCTTGCAAAGAACCATTTTTAACCAGAATCAAATCAAGCATCTAGTCATAACTTCTAGGTTGGAGGAAACACAAAGAGTAGAGGAAACAGCGAAATGATGTCACAAAGAAACCATGAGGCAAATCCAGAATGTGGACACAGTAGAAGGCAACTGACCCGATCTCTACAAAAAGTCAGTGTTACGAAAAAATTTGTGTGGGGAGGACTTTTGTAGAGTAAAAGAGACAAGAGACATAACAACCACGCAAAATGTGTGAATCCTAGTTCAAAAAAAAATCTGTAAAATATAATTTGGAGTCAGTTGAAAAAAATTTGAAGCTCCTTATTAAATGATATATAGAATTGCTATTAATTCTCTGGATGAAATAATGCTACTGAGATTATGTAGACTAATGCTTTTATTTTTAGGAGATGCAGGTTGAAATATTTATCAGTGAAGTATCATAATGTCTATAATTTATTTTTAGCAAAAATGTAAATACATGTATATATGTATGTAGGTAGAGATATAAAATAAATATGGCAAGATTATAATTATTGAATCTAGATAGTATGTGAGTGTTCATTGCACATTCTTTCAACTTTTCTGAATATTTAATAAAAATGGAAAGAAGTCACTTAGTAAGATGATGACAACCAAATTGATTTAATTAAAAAGTAGCAAATTTAGCAGTAGAATCTCAACACAATATACATGGCACAGAAAGTTTTTGTGAATGTTTATATGAATATGGAATGCTAAAAATAAAAGATAAAACAAAATGTTTATCATATACTATAAGCAAATTCATAAATGATTTAAACAAAAATATGTTTGGCAAGCCAAGGATTCATCTGGTGATAATTTGATTTTCCTGGCTTTGCTCAATATGCTGATACTGAGAACTACCCAGGTGATAATAACTCTAATGCTCCCTCTTTTGGACAGGAATGCAGGTCTGTCTCCCTTTTATTTTTTTGTCATTTTGATTTTGACCATCATAGCAAGAGTAGGTAGACATTTTTCCGCCATCCATCCATTTAGCCATCATTCATTCACTCCAGGTACCAAGCTCTAGAGATACAAATTTGGACCCAGTACTGTGCCTGCCTCAAGGAGCTCACAACTTAGTGTGGGAAACTGACATGTGGATAAATTACCACAATACAGGACCATCGAGGATATTAGGAAAGGCTACTAAAAATGCTTTAGGATATTAAAGAAGGCAGTAGACTACTCTGGCTAAAGAAGTTTGAGAAAGTTGAATTTAAAAAGCAGTTAATAGGAAAGAGCAAAGGACATTATATGCCTCCAGATTAATCATATGAAGGTATTCTAATAATTTCCACTAAATGTTTGTCCATGTATAGATAGCACTAAGATAAGAAGTAGAAAATGAAAAATTCTCTTGCACTATTATTTATTCACTCAGTCACTCCTTTCGCAAATAATCACAGAGCACCTACTATAAGCTTTGTGCTGTTGTAGGTGATACAGCCTTGGGCAGACACGTTTCCTCTCTAATGAAGTTACTTTCTAAAAGGGGGAATAAGACAATTACCAAATAAACATGTAGAAACAAGAAAATATCAGCGCTCTGATGAAATTAAAACAGGGTATTGCGATAACTTTAGGTTAGGGTGTTAAAAACAACCTCTCCAATGACATGATATTTATGTTGAAACCTATAGGACAAGAAGAAGCCAGCCTAGCAAAAATTCAGAACATTCTGGGAAAGGAAACAGTCTGACGGTCCACAGGCAGGAGTTGGCTTGGCAGGTGTGAGGACAGAAGGGCAGGACGGGCTGAGAGTGGCGGGGAGGGAGGGTGTGCCCGTGTGGATCAGGAGAAGGGAGCATGCTCAGATCAGATAGGGCCTTATGGGCAAAGTGTGGATTTTATTCCAAGAACAAGGGGTGGTTTAAGCAAGGAAACAGACAGCCTCAGATTTATGTTTCAACAAAGCTCGCCCTGGCCGCTGTGTGGCGAGAGGCAGGTGGAGATTGGAAGGATGTTAGGGACTCTCAAGAGAGGTCCACAGAGATGATGGTGACTGAGACGGGAGTGATGGTGGGGATGGGGGGAGCTGAGATGGATGTGGGGGCGAGGGGAAGTTGGGAATAAAGCGTGTCACCTGGTTCTAGGCCTGAGCAGCTGAGCTGATGGAGGGTGGTGGCATCAATGGCAATGGAAAGGCACAGGGGAGGAGGAACAGTTTGGTTGCAGGGTAGGATATGGAGACAAGAGTTCTGTTCTGCTCATGTTATTTGGGATGCAAATCACACACCCAGATGAACAAGTCAAAAAGGAAGTGGGCTGTGTAAGTTACAGAAAAGTAACTACCCTATTTATAACATGAATTTGAATTGATTTGTCAATATCCACTACACAAGTAGAAAATGCATATGCTCTAGGACCCAGAAATTCCTTCTTTAGGAATTCCCTACAGAAATTCCTGCACGTGTTCACCAGGAGACCCGAATGAGGACACTGCAGCATTGTTTGTAATAGAGAAGAATTGGAAACAACTTAAATGCCCATTCATAAGAGAATGGATATATAAATTGTGCTGTATGCCTATGATGGAATTCAAATGTAGCTGTAAAAATGAACTAAATCCATATGTGTCAACATGGGTATATCTCATACGCGTTATGTTGAATGGAAAAAAAAGTTGCAGAATGATATGGACAGCACGACAGTACTTAAAAAATATATCCAGGGGCATGTACACACATAGATGTAATAAAATCACAAATCTATGAAATAGGATACACATCAAATTCAAGAGTGTGGAAGCTTAGGGAGGGAGGAAGAGGATGGTCTTGGGAAAGGTAACAAAAGAGACTTCAACTTCATCTGCAGTTCTCTAGTTCTTTCATTTAAATAAATAGAAGCAAAATATACAACAACAACCACCTGACCTGGTCGGTTGCGTTAACCGATCAAATGGGCCATTGTATGGTATTATGTGGGCACATCTGGTGAGGAGAGTTCAGGCCACAAAGGAGTTCATATTACAGAGTCCAGGCAAAGCCTCAAATCCCAGTGATTGATGGGAGCCTCTGACCTAGGTTTCCTTGTCAAGGCGTTTGCATTGAACATGAACACATATGTGCAGGTTAGATAGATTGTTGTGTCCTTTTGCTAGAATTTTAGCAGAAAGGTGATATTTGGGTCTCACTAGATGAAAACACAAGTCGTTCCTGGATTGCAACAATCACATTCAAAGGTGGGTAAATCTGCTTCCTTACAGACATTCTAGGCAATACCAGAGTAATTTAAGTCACAAGTGGTTTTTGGTTGAGATTGTATCAGGGCTGTGAAATACACTGCAATAAATTGGCAACGACTGTCTGCTAAAACAAGGATGATGGAGATACGGCCTTTTTTGGTATTCATGTTGTATCATGATGAAAAATATGTGATCTTTAAACTGTTACAGAACAAATAGAGCCTGGTCAAAATTTCACAGTTCAAGTAGTTGAAATTTTGTACTTTGGATGGTTTATCTTAGTTTTGATTGTTATAATTTTTCTATAATTTTCCTTGAAGATATTAGAATAGTATTAGTATGGTGGCAACTTGGCATGGGTGTAATATTATACTGATGGGGTGAGAAGGATGAAGAGTAGTAGGTTCTGCCCATATTCCTCTCTTTCCATAAGGACAATACTCCCAGACAGTTAAGTATTTCAATAAATATGCCTCTATTATTAACCTTTAAGCATATTAGGGTGTTTGGTTATTGATGTTGGTGATTTTGATTTCCTACCCTAAGATGGTAAAATTATACCTAGTGCTCCTCGTCCCCTTCCCACATTTTCTTTTTAAAGACCTTGAGTGTTAACTCAGCCAACCTTAAGATCAGACTAGTATGGGCATCATGTTGTCTAAAAGGTGCTGTCCTGCTGGGATTTGTGCTGTGACGTCTCTGTTTGCCACCTGATCTGTTGCTCGTTAAAGAGCCAGCAAGCCTGGAGGAGAACTGGCCAGAAGGACAGAAGGGGAATAAAAGCTGGTGAAACTAGTTTTACTGTCAGACTTAAAAAGATAGACTCGGGACTAAATATTTTGTGTACAATGGGACAATATGTTGATGATACTAGACCAACATGTAGTAATTTGTTGTTGTTGTTGTTCATTATGAGACCTTGTTCTAAATTGGCCGGTGCCTTCTATAACTAATGTCAGTCCTGGACAATTAGAACAAAAAGGGGTAAAAGAGCTCAGGATATGGCATAGAGGACATTATAGCAGTTAGAAAATAGAAGATGTGGGCGGAGATGAGTCAGAGATACCTAGATAGACATAAAATAATTTAAAAATATGGTGGGAGTAGGTAGAGAGAAAACAGTCACCAACAACCTTGGGGATTCTAGAGGAAGGTCATATGCTTTCAGGAGAGGCCCCCTTCAATATGTGGTGATACACAGCAGTGATGGCCGGGAGGAAATTAACAGGTGAAATGGAGGCAGAGCTCCCAGCACCCGAGTCAGGCAAGCAATGCCGAAGTTTCCATGGGCCTCAGTGGGAGGATACTGAGAAGCTGAGAGACAGGATTTTGATAGAACCTTAAGTTCCGAAGAAGAGGCCACTGTTTTTAGGGGCTTTTCAAATGGAAATATATGGTCAGAACCACAGGTTCCAGTTTTTAATGCAATACCTTACTGTAGATGGGGCCAATTACACATCAGCTGTGAGCAGTCTAGGGACCTGACCAGACCAGACACTTCCCAGTAAAGATAAGAGAGGATCTGGGGACACCAAACAGAACTTACGCCTTTTTTTCTGTTTCAAGAGTATGCAAAGAAGTCTGGTCATGGGATCCGGAAGTCATCTCAGGATAAAGAACAGGGAAGGAGCAAGACACTGTAAGATAAAGCATTTACTTAAAACAAAAGAGTAGTCAGAAATAAAGAAAAATTAGAGCCACCCCTAAGAGGAAGGAGAATTTTAAATATATTCAGTATTTAGTTTGGAAAGAGACTGGTTGAACTGGAAAAGAGATCGAGCTATTGCAAATTTCCAGTTTTGATTTCCCATTACCTGGAAAAGTGTGGGGGTGGGGGAGCTCTTGGGGAAGAACAGATCATGAAACAAAGAATTTACATTTTCTTTATATATTTTAGGGTAATATACAAGTTTGTGACTCTACTACAAAGTCATGGTTAGAGTCGTGCCTACTGTTTAAAAATTGGTGTATAATGTATACATATTTATGTTCACATCTCATTCATGTGCATCTTATGACTTCTAAAGAATATACACACCAAGTCCTCTCAAGACACAAAACATTTCCATAACTCAAGAAAGTTTCCTCATGCCTCTCCTCAGTTAACCACCGTACTCTCCTCTCTGAGGCAACCATCAATCTATTTTCTATCATTACAGAAAATGATGGTTTTAATTTTATGTATGTGAATCACACCATTTGTACTCTTTTGTGTCTGGCTTCTTTTACTTAGCAGAATATCTTTGAGATCCATCCATGTTATTGTGTCTATCAGTAGATCGTTCCTTTTATTGCTGAGTAGCATTTCATTGTGTGAACATACCATGGTTTATCTATTCTTTTATTAATGAAAGTTTGAGTTATTTCCATTTTAGACCATTATGAATAAAGTTGCTATGAACATTCTTGAACATGTGTTTTTATAGACACTTGTTTTCATTTCTCTTAGATAAATACCTATAAGAGAAATTGCTAGATTGTAGAGTCGGTATACATTTAACTTTATAAGAAACTGACAAACAATTTTCCAAACTGGTTGTACCACTTTACACTTCTGCAAGTAATATATAAGGGTTAGTGCTGCTCCAAATCCTCACCAATATTTAGTGGTGTTAACATTTTTATTCACAGTGATTCTAGTGGGTGTGCCTTCGTTTCTCACTGTGGTTTTGACTTGTATTTTCTGCATGACTAATGATATAGAGCAATCTCTTTTGAGAAAACCTATTTTGAGAAATACAGTTGACTGACAGTTCCCAATTGCTGCTCCCAGCCACTACCTGAGCCCAGTGGGACTATAAGTCTAGCTTATTTCCACCTGACATGGTTTCCTCTAAAGGACAACATTTGCTCAAAGATTCTGGCTGAGATATTCTCAGACTGTGTTTCAGTCTGAGGCTCTTCCTAACCAATCTTTCCTTTCTTCTTATTTTGGATGGGTTTCAGAACTGCGTTGTAGTCTGAAGTCTTTCCTTGCCTTTCTCTCCTCTGCCCTTTTTGTTCACAGGCACCTCACCCAATACATCTCTGGCACTTCTAATCCTATTTTGGAGCCTGAAGACACAGTTTGGTTCTTTTTTTGTTATTGACTTGTAGGAGCTCTTTTTATATTCTGGCTTTGTCAGAATATGTATTGTAAATATGTTTTTTCCCCCCGTGTGTGGTTTGCATGATACTTTTCTTAACGATGACTTTTTTTTCAAGGATTAGGATTTAATTTCATTTGCATTGTTGGGTTCTGCACTTACTTGGGACCAGTTACCCCTATCTTGCTTTTTAAGCTATTTCTCAATGAGCAGCAGATTTAATTTTTATAAAATACAATTTATTATTGTTTTTCTTTCATGCTTCATGCTTTTGCATCCTAAGTTATTCTATTTATTGGTGTGATGTTCATAATATTTCTTTATTATTGTTAATATTTGAGAATCTGTAGAGATATCTTTCCTTTGTTCTGATATTGGTAATTTCTTTTAGCTCATGATCATATTTTTTTGATCTTGGATATTAAGATTTATTTTTTCTGGATCAATCTAGCTAGTTTATCAACTTTATTGATCTTTTCAAACAATCAACTGTTACATTTGGTGATTTTTCTCTATCGTTTAACCATCTCCTATTTCATTAATTTCCATTTTTTAAAATTATTTCATTCCTTTCACTGTCTTTGGGCTTAATTTGCTCTTTTTCTTTGAGCTTCTTAAGATGCAAGGTTAGGGATTTAACTATCAACCTTTCTTATTTTTCTAAAATATTCATTTAAGACTATGTATTTCTCTGTAAGCAATGCTTTATCTGCATTCTGCTTGGTATGTCATGTTTTTCATATTCTGCTCTGTACACTTTTATTTTCTTATGTGACATCTTTGACTCATGGTTTATTTGTAAAGTATGTTATTTAATTCCCAAATATTTGATAATTGTCCAGATACCTTTTTGTTATTAATTCCCAATTTTATTATGCTGTGTTTAAAGAACATATTTTATATGGTTTCTATACTTTAACTACACTGAGACTTGTTTTATGATCTAGCATATAGAATATCTTGGTGAATGTTCCATTTTCACTTGAAAAGAATAGGTATGCTGCAGTTGCTGGTTGAAGTGTTGTAAAAACGGCAATTAGATTTAAATTGGTTGATAGTGTTCATAGCACCTATGAACTTACTAATTATTTTGTCTCTTTGTTCTATAAAATATTGAGAGAAAAGTGTTAAAATCTCCTACTAAAATTTTGTATTTATTTATTTATTTTCTATTTAGTTTCGTAAGTTTTTGCTTTATGTATAATATTATGAAGCTCTGTTATTATACATATAGCCATTTAGTACTGTCCTATCTTTTTGAATAATAGACTTAAAATTATTATAAGGTTTTTCTTTATCTCTGGTAACACTCCTTGTCTCAAGTCTACTTTCTGTGCCATTAATATAGACATTCCAATTTTTTTGATTAATGTTTACATGGTTCCTTCTTTTCCATTCTATTGCTTTTAAGTTATCCATATTTTTTTATTTAAAGCATATATTTTATAGATATCATAGAGTTGGATCAAGCTTTTTTATACAGTCCGACAATCTATGCCTTTATTTAGGTATATTCAGTCCATTTACATTTAATATAATTTTTGATATGGTTAGTATTATGTCTACCATCTTGTTATTTATTTTCTGCTTGTTATTTTTTGTTTGTTTTCCCATTTCTAACTTCTTTGGTTAAGCCAAATCTGTTTTTTAGAATCACATTGTAATTTATCTATTGGCTTTCATTTATACTTATTTTAAATATTTTGTGTTGTATCATTTCACAGAAACATAAGAACCTTGTAGTAAGTATTATTACACTTACCCCTCCATTTACTGCTACCATTGTCATGTCTTTTACATCTACATATGTTTTAAAACCCACAATAAACTATACTTTTTGCTTTAAATAATATTTTAAAGAAATTAGGAGAAAAATAGTTTTGTATTTATTAACATATATACAATTTACAATACTCTTTATTCCTTTTTGCAAGTCTGATTTTCAATTTGGTATAGTTTCCTTTAGCTTGAAGAATTTTCTTTACGTTTCTTGTATCTGCATATCTGCTGGTATATTCTTTTAGCTCTCACTTATCTAAAGACATCTTTTTCTCACCTTTATTTTTGAAAGATATCTTCATTGTATATATATTTCTAGATCAAGAGGTTATGTTTTGTTTTGTTTTTATTTTATTAATAGTAGTTTAAAGATATCTTTTTAAAATTTTCTGGCTTTTATTATTTCTGATGTAAAGTCCACAGTAAATCTTATCATTGTTACCATGTAAGTAGTGTGTTCTTTTATTCTGGTTGCTTTTAAGATTTTTCTTTATATTTGATTTTTCATAAATTTGACTATCTTGTACCTAGTGGCAGATAAGTTTGGTCCTGTCAAAGCTTGGTTTTAGTTTAGATGGGACAGGCTTTCCAGCAGCTCTCACTCTATGGTTAAAGTAGGAGCCCTACCCCAACAGGTGTCTTTTCTGAAGATTTAAGTTCATGGCAGAGGTATTCACTGAGGACAATCTACTCAAGCTGGTTGGAAATCCAATATCCGTCAGCATCAGCACTGAGTGACATCTGTGATCTCTGATCAGCTCACAGCCTGCATGTAGCTGTTCTCTGCCAGTCCTTGTTGAATCTTGCCCAATTCACATACAGATTAGACTTGAGATTCATTGCAAATTTCTGGAGGTCTTTATGGCACAGCTTCCTTATTTCTAGTACCTTGCTTTGCGAATTCTAGCTGTCACAGCAGCCCTAAATTCTGATCTATGTTTCCTTTGTCTAGTGAGACTGATGCTTTCTGTTTGAGCTCTATTTCTGTGTAGGAACACAATATGAATGCAGAGCTCACCTTATGTATTTCCTGCTCTCGAGATTAGAACTCTGCAGTCTTTGTTGTCCAATGGCTAAAAACAATTTCTTCATATATATTTTTTTCCTTTTTAGAGTTATTTACCATGGGTAGGTAAGAATGATACACATTAATTTGTCACAGCTGAACTCCATGACTACTGTAAAAGGCTACAGTACAGTATTGTCAATCCTGTGTTACTAGGTAAACAGAAGATGTGGTGATTATATATATAAACACACAAACATATATATAAAATATATATATAACACATATATAAAATATATAGTATGTATATATAAAATATATGTAATATATGATATACATATAATATGTATGTATTATACATAATATGTGACATAGCACTCAATATGCATATATATGTATGATATACACACACACATACACAAACACATATATAGGCCAATGCATTGTTTTATATTCTCAATATTTTCTTTCAAAAAGATATTTCAAAAGGACCCTATTTATTCTTTAACCAATTTGCATTGATCTGTAGAAGTAATAGATTAAACTTCTCAGTTTGGCAGAATTTTGTGATGACTTCTCCATGACTATGGGATAATGTCTAAACTCCTGACAAATGAATTTATGTTGAACACTCCTGACACTCTGGTCTAATTTCCTGCCATTTCATATTCCACCCTAGTCCTCACACCATTTATGGCCCCAGTGATCTACTTGTGATTTCCTAAATACATTATATGCTTTGACACCTCCATATCTTGCATATTCCATTCTCTCTGCCTGGAATGCCTTTTAGTCCTTTTGGTTTTTTTCAAGAAAGTTGTTTCTCCTTTTCTGCAAAGGTTGTCTATTCGCAGCCAGAAATACTAATTATGTTTCCTCAGTTCTTCCTCTGCAATTTCATTTATCTCAGTGAATTGAAATTATGTTTTTGTGTATTAACATTCCTACTCCCCATTCCTATTATACTATAAAATCGTAGCAGGACCATGTTTTGTGCTTTGGTGCATCCCCATCACAGTCACAGTATCTGGCACATAGTAGGTTCCCAATGAGTATTTGATAATTAGATGAATTAATGAATATATGCATGGGTGAAATGGAAAGTAGGTATCTCTATTTTCTAGTGATAATACTCCTAACCTCAGGACAGTAGAATCTAGAGACCAAGTTACATATTTCCCATACTGTCCAACACCCTCTCTGCCTCCCAGTTGCAGATCTGAATTGTATTATTTCTCAAAGGCCATTAAGAAGCCTTCAGAGAAAGCACATGAAATTACCTCCAGTGCTGGTTTGCAATAATGTCCTTTTGTTCTCAGATAGTCTCCAGTTGACAGCTATCAAGGTTGTTCTAATTTGTGTCAAACGGGCCATCTACAGGGAACATTTTGGAATGGGGAAGGTTCAGGACATAGAAAAAAGTAATGAATATAAAGTGTAAATGCCATAGTAAAGTAATAGAGACATATAATAACAGCAAGGGAAATTTGACCTTCTGGCCGGAAACTTGATCGTGAGCCAATTGGAGAACTTTAGAAAATTGGATCAGCCTCAGTAGTCACAGAGTAAACATGGGAAGCACAATCCAGTCTTATTAAACATAATGCACACTTAATGCATAATTTTATTGCAACCAATTTCATGCTACTGCTTTAAATGTAGCTGGGTTTACTTCCATTGCACCAGTCCACTACCATTAGTGCCTCTTAAGAGAACGACAAGGCCAGTAAACTGTCACTGGGCTGATCTCTTCCTCAGCTCATACTTTCTGCTTCATAAATTCACCCTGCTCCCATGGCTTGTACTGAAATCTTGTCTCCATTCAGTACATGGCTTTTGAAACACTACATTGTTTTGGCAAGTTGTTTGCATACGGGTATGTTATAGCATTTCCATTTTATGCCAGCACGTAAGGCAGTGAACCTTTGCCTTGGGAGAATGTTTGTCTGAATCCTAAACCCAAGAGCTGAGGTTCCTATTATCTGTAAATTCAGTCTGGGGCAAAGGTAGCATCTGCATGGTAATAAGAAGGGAGTTGTGACTCTGAACCAAAAGGAGCGACGATAAAACCCGTAAGATGCATCTCCTCTATGTCTCGAGGCTTCTTTTTTCCTGTCAATATTAATTTTGGACAATATGCCCTCAAATTATGTTTGTCTTCCTCTGGGGTCTAGTCATCATATATCTAAATATAAATGAGATGCCGAATAAAGATTATAAAACCCAGAGCCTGACGACTGTCTTCAAAGTCTTGGTTTTGCTATTATCTGTTTGAGCTTGGCACGTCGCTGCACCTCACTCAGCCTCAATGTCTTCAGCCATAAAAGGAAGTTTGCAGTCATCTTGTGAGCAACAGATGAGAGCAGACAGCACAAGCACTTTGGAAGCCTGAAAGTGGTTTGCATATATTATTGGAATTAAAGAAAAGTTATGAGCAAATCAAATTCTGTCAAAGCCACAATTATTTCCATGACTTAATAGACATTAGATTTCTAAGGATATAAAAAAATGTATTATAGATATTTTAATCCTTCCACAGAATTCTGAATTCCCTTCTTTCAAAAACAAAATCTAAATAAAATTTTGTATTCAAACAAAATTTCTGAAAGTATTTTCCATATGCTATGGGATGAGAAAGCAAATAGTACCAAAGCCTATGAAGATATCAGTAACAGAAGGTCTTCACAGATCTCAGGGGCTCTTTAAATCCTGGGCAATGCCTTGCTTTTCCCCTTGAATGACTCAGTCCCCACAGGACTCGCCTGAAAGTGCTTGCTCTGTCAAGCCAGGAAGAGCTCTGGCATTGGGGTTTGCACTGGCCTCATGAGGGGTGCTCTGGAGGTGGCCACAGGAGATCCAGAAAGGAAATTACTGATTTGCATTCTGAATTCTGGATTCATCTGTATTTCAAAGAACACCTATAAAGGAAGGCAACTGCTTCCGGATAGTTAAATGTTAAGCCAAGCCAAAGTTTTCTACAATTTCCAAAATCTACCTAGGTTGTAAAGGGAACAGTGTTCCAGTTGTATTAATACATCATGCTATGGGTGCTCAAAAATATTAACAGAAGCCACTGCACCACAGGAGAGGGTTGGAAGCTGTGTCACTTGGGAAACTGAACCTACTTTGGGGAAGGCCAGAATGGCTATGGGAAAAAGTCCATCTCCCCCTGACATAAGCAACATTCTTACATTATTTTTAAAAAATTCCTTAATGTGTACTCTGTCCATTTCCAAATGGGTTTGGAGGTTCACTGATTCACTCACCAACAAACATCAGCTAAGTCCAGGATACTGTTGGCTGGCCCTGGGCTAGGTACCAGGGATACAGAGATGATTCCGCACAGAAGGATTTATAATCTATCAGTAAGATAATCTAGACATGAAAATAAAATCCTACAAGATAGGGTGTAATAAAAATCACAGAGAGAGATAAAATTCAAGATCACAGAAGTTTAGAAGATAGAAAGGTCACCCCAGCCAAATAAAGATTTATTTTGTACTGTATCAAAACTAGCTATTATTATTATTATTTTATCAGGATGATGATTACAATCTTCACAATCCTTTCCAGATTTTAATTATAATTAAAAACGAAATCCGTCCAGCACACTTTCCCTGGTCTTGGGCACAAGAAGTATCTACCCAAATGTATAGCATCTGTGGTTCAAAGCTCAAAGTTAAATATGATAAACTAAAAAGTTAGTAATGATGTTACAGTTGACGAGGACACCTTAAGATACCCCCTGCCATCTGGGGATGGGTTGAAAGGACCTTCGAAATCTGGCGTTTTAATGAACCTAGTCTTTGTTGGTGAGGTGGCTGACTTACCTCCTGGCACTCTACTACAATCTTGAAAGTCATTGTCCTGCTCGCTACTACACTACCACTTACTTTTTCCTCCTCCTCCTCTCTCTCATATCCCTCCTTTCATATCCCTCGTCCCGCTCTTCCCTCTCCTTCTTCTCTTCCTCCTCCTCCACCTTCTTCCTTTCTTCTCCCCTCCTCTCTCCTCCTCTTCCTCTTTTTTCTTTATATTTTTAATTATAGTATAATTCACATATAATATGAATGATATGTGAAAGTCACCATTTTAAAGTATACAATTCAGTAGTTTTAATATATGTATAAATATGCGCAACTATCAGCTTTATCTAATTCCAGAACATTTTTTATCACTGCACCCCTCCTCTCCGGAAAAAATTAAAAAGCCTATACCTTTCAGCTATCACTCTCCAAACTCCTTGGTTCTTCCCCACCCTAGATGACAGCCACTAATCTACTTGTCTCTATGGATTTGCCCACTCTGGATATTTGCATAAATGGTATCATATAATATGTGGCCTTTTCTGTCTGGTTCCTTCACTGAGCATAATGTTTTCGAGGTTCATCCATGGTGTAGCAGGTATTAATACTTTCTTCCTTTTATGACTGCATAAAATATACCACATCTTGGTTATCCATTCATCAGTTGATGGACATTAGAGTTTCCACTTTTTGGCTATTGTGAATAATGAAGCTATAAACATTTGTGTACAAGTTTTTGTGTGAATGTATGTTTTCATTTCTGTTGGGTATAACCCTACGTGGTGACCTTCTGGGTTGTGTGGGAACTCTGTGTTGAACCTGTTGGGGTGCTCCCATACTGTTTTCCAAAGCAGCTGCATCCTTAAAATTCCCACCAGCAATCGAAGAGGGTTCCACTTTCTCTTCATCCTCACCAACACTTGTTCTTGTGTGTCCTTTAAATTAAAGCCATCCTCATGGCTGTGAAGTGGTATCTCCTTGTAGTTTTGATTTGCATTTCTTTAATGGCTTAATAAATGTTCCGTAATGAACATTTTTATATGTGCTTATTGTCTATTTGTATATCTTCATTAGAGAAATATCTATTGAAATCCTTCATAAATTTTTGTTTGGGTTATTTGTTTTTTATTATTGACTTCTAAGAATTCTTTATATATCCTAGACACAAGTCCCTTATGAGATATATGATTTACAAATATTTTTTTCCATTCTGTGGGTTGTCTTTTCACTTACTTTATGGTGTACTTTAAAGCACAAATGTTTCATTTGAATGAAGCCTAATTTATTTATTTTTTTCTTTAGTCGCTTGTGCTTTTGGTAGCATATCTAATAAGGCATTGTTTAACTCAAGGTCATGAAGATTTGCTCATATTTTGTTCTAAAAGTTTTAGAGCTTTAGCTTTTACTTTCAGATCTTTTGGCCATTTGGAGGTAATTTTTGCATTTTACTTGGTGAGATGTAGGGCTCCAACTTCATTTTACTGCATGTAGATATCCAGTTGATTCAGGAACATCTGTTTAAAAGACTATTCTTTCCTTATTGAATGGTCTTGGAACCTTTGTCAAAAATTCACTTTTTATCTTGATCAACACAGGATATACTCATACAAAGACTTGGGAGAAAGCTACCATGCCATCTTTCATGAAGGAACAAGAGGAACCTAGGCACCCAGCTAACCCTGGCAATTGCATTATACATTGTTATAAGATTGGAGAAAGAATAAGTCAGAGGGAATAAACAAAAGAAAATATGGCAGTACTGTATATGTGGGGCCAAGTGTTTGTTTTTATTTTTCCACTTTTCTCTGATACTAAAAGTATACTGCAGACTAAAGGTTAGCATGCAGCAAAAGTCTCAGTGAGATCTGAAGTAGGATACAGAACTGATGCTCCTGGTAAGAAGAAGTACTAGGAGATTTGGGGGGTTAATGAATAATACTGATTTCAGAGACACTGCAGGAGGAGACAGGAAAGGAGGAGACTTCTCACTTCTTCAGCATCCATGGTTGAATAAGATAGGCTTCATGGACTAAAATGCTCTGCCACTGACATGTGGTCTAAATATTTAATGATATTTTACATGTTTATTTTAACATGATGATTGCAAAAAATATATATCTTTTGTTAATTATTAATTATCTTTCTACACTCTTGTATAAAGATTAACTAGCAAGTGAGCATAGGCAAGACCCCACCTGTTCTGCATGACAAACATTCCCAGGAATGCCGGAGGGAAGCCTTCTGGAAGTGGGAATGTTATATGTGTGGCTGACAAGACTTGAGATGTGCATATCTGTGTCCCTGGACTTTGGAAAAGCCGATTCCAAGGATTTCAGAGAATGACTAGCCATGCTTCCACAATATGCCACTCAGAGCAGGGAAAGTGGCAAGAGAAGGTGAAACGGCTCTCAGACAGTTCTGACTGTAAACCTATAGAGTGGGAGGAAGTCTAGGAGTAAAAAGTGCGATAGCAAAGGTAGAATAAAGAGTATGTATCAAAGGACAACGCAAAAAAGCATTACAGAGAAAACTCAAAATGTATCGAAGCTGTTGGAAAGTAGGAAGTAGACCAGAAGAGGAACAATCAAAGCCCAGCCCTGGTGTCCATCATGTTCCACATCATGTATCTCTTTGATGTCCTCACGTCCCACTCATGCATTATCCACCCACCGCATGGTTTAACCCTCCTACCTTCTCTAAAACTGCTCTATCCAAGATCACCAGGGACCAATAAACTTCCCAATCTCGCAAGCTTCCTTCAGTGTGCAGATTGCTCGTCTTCGCTGTTATATGGAGGGGATCAACCAGCTCTTCCTTCTTGACACTCTTCTCTCTTGGCCCTTCCCTCTCACCTCCCTCCCTGATTGCTCATTCTCCGTTTCCACGTACCAGTCCTTGGAAGTCAGGATTTTAGCATGTCCTATAATTTACTCACACTGTGTATGAGTTTTGTATAGTTTGTCCAATAACAAACTCATGTTTTCTCAAAAGTTATCATTCTCCTCCAGCATAGATTGTTGCTGTAAATGCTGAGCTACTCTCCCAGGCTCAGTTTCTCCCTTCCCCATATGCTCCAGGTACATTCTCACTGGGATCTTGTCCATCTGGGGTATGACCATCACTCTCCAATACCTTCAGTGACTCCCCATTGTTCATAGATCAAGCCTGACCTATTATAAAGATCCATTTCTGGTTCTAGGTCTTTGGGACAAGTTTCTTGGTTCCTAGAGCCTAAAGCCCACTGTGTATTATGGCTGTAAGATTTTCCTCATAATCTGCCTCCTCTGGTCCTGGTTGTCTGCTTTTGACCTCATTTCTTGGATTGTGAATGAAACCATCGCACCTTCCCTCCATCATTGCATATGAACTATAAGCCAGTGCCTCACACTGCCAACCAAGCATTCTGTGATTTGACCCAGGTAACGTCAATATCTTATTCACTCTTATACACACACATACATGCACACACACACAATATCCCTTTCACTTGACCTGAAAACTCATTATTTACCCAAATATGTATCTTGGCTTATATCTTAAATCATGCAACCATTCAACAGTGTTATCGATTTGTCCACTCTATGCTGGATGCACCAGCTATGAGCCAGTACTTTCCTTTTTGAAGTTTAATGTCCTTTTGGAAAATAGGCATTAAACAATTGTAACCATAGAAATAAGTATAAAATTATAAAGTGGGATAAATTCTATAAGGGAAAAGAACAGTATGCAGAGAAAGAGTATAATGGAGACAATTTAGATTAAGAGGTAAGAGTAGATCTCTCTGGGGGATGTGACTGAGAACCCAAGGGCAGGGCTAGGTGAGGTGTGAAAGGAAAAGAAATCCAGGCAAAATGACCTGCCTGACCAAAAGCATGTCAGGGAGCTTGAGTATTAGGTTCAATGGGCACCATGGAAGATGGATTTTAGTGCATAATCACCACCTGTTCTGTGGTATCATACCACCACAGTATGGATTAGGCATTGCACTCTGCTTTGCAAATAACCTTTGAATGTGATTATAGATTGAAACATTATTAGAAGAGTAGTGTAAAATGGGAGAGTACCTAGAAATCAGGAGGAAAATGGAAGTGATTAATTTAGAGGGGACAAAATGCCATAAAGAAGGAAGGAAAGAAAAACAATATTTATTGAGCATTTGCTATGTGCTAGTCACTGTGCTGGGAACTAACACATACATTATCTCATCTAATCCTTATCACAATCCTGAAAGGTAGGCATTAGTTCCATTCTACAGATGGAGAAATTGAGGTTGAATGAGGCTTAGCAACTTGTACAATTAATAAATAGTAGAACCAGCTTCCAAACCTAATTCTTTCTATTTGATGCTGGTGCTTTTCTACTACGTCACTGTCACAAGATCACCATTTTCAGATCTCTAAAAGGCTTCCAAGTGTTGGAAATATCAATATGAAGCCCTAGTTGCCCATAACAAGAAGACTGCTTGAAGTGAGTGCACCTGAGAGTGGAGCAGTTTAATTCGCAGCAGTGTCCATGAGACAGTGGCGTTTGGAGTCCCACCAGGGAGGAGGTCGGATCAGGCAAATAGACCAGGAGGTCCAGGGATCAGCAGAGTCTGATACAACTGAGAGTCTGGGAGGTGCAAAGGAGGGCTGGGGAGCTAGGAGGACCCAATCAGTGAGTGAGAAGCTACAACAGCCATAGCACACTCCTGGGACTCTGTCCCAGTCCATTTGGGCATCTATAAGAAAATACCATAGACTGGGTACCGTATAAACGATAGAAATTTATTTATTACAGTTCTAAAGACTGAAAGTCCACAATCACTATGCAGGCAGATTTGGTGACTGGTGAGGGCCCATTTCCTGGTTCATAGATGGCATCTTCTTGCTGTGTCTTCACATAGTAGAAGGGGGAAACAAGCTCCCTTGGGGCTCAAGTCCAAGGGCACTAATCCCATTCCTAAACACCTCCCAAAAGGCCCCACCTCCTAATACCATCGCCTTTGAGAGTATGGTCAACATATGAATTTTGGGAGGACACAAACATTCACACCATCACAGACTCCCTTCAGAAAAGAGCACACCAGTCAGCTGCAAGGGGTACAGTGTTGGAGCTGGTGCTACACTCTTCCCAGATAGCTCCTGGCCAATGACTGAGCATGGCAGCGTTACTAGGGCTGGACAACTTCTGCTTAGGCAACCTGTTCTAGAGATTCCAAGTAGGTTCTCTAAGATTTTGTCAGATGGGCATTACAGCTGAAAGCTCTCTCTTCCCAATCTGTCTACTTCACAGAGGAACTGAACCAATGCAGACTCAAAAGCCAGAGGAAAACCAGGAGTCAGGACATTGGCATGACCCATTATAACAATAACCTGATCTTACATAGCACTTAGTATATGCCAGACACTGTTCTAGAAGCTTTGTGTATATGAATTCATTTAATTCTCAAAACACTAGGAATGAATACTACTATTAATATTAACACCAGTTATAGATGAGGATTCACAGAAAAATACAGAACTACTCTAAGGTCTCACAGCTAGTAAGTAATTCAAAGAGTCAGAATTTGTACTCATGCAGTCTGGCATAGAGTTGAAGTTCATAACTCTCAGGCTCTTTTCAGGCAACCCACTTCAAAAGGGTTAGAGACAAACTCAAAAGACAAAGGAGCAAGGCCTTCGAAAATGTTTGCATCATGTAGGGTAGCCTTCCTGATCTGTCTCTCTCCGCTCACCCTGTCCTACACTCTGCTCCCTCTACTCTGGCCTTCCTTCCTTGCCCAGGGTTCTCTGGGCCGTTTTCCTGTAAGGTCTTCCCAGCAGCTATTCCTTCAGCCCGAAACCCTCGTCTTCTCACTCATCTGACTTCACTGGACCCAATGTCTACTCATCATCCAGCCCTTAGTCACTCGCCACATCCATGGGCAAAGCTGTCCTGACCTCTAGCCTATGTTTCATCCCCTTGTTACCCCAACAGCTGGCACCTGGTACTTTTCTTTTAGAACCGTTATTACAACTTCAATTCACTGACTAATGAATTGTTTGACAATGCAATGAGTTTTTTGACATTTGTCCCTTTCCACGGGCTTTACATGAATTTGTCCCCCAGGGTGTCCTTGGGTCCAGCCCCAGGCTGGCATATTATGGTAACTACCTAGTGAATGTGCTGGCTGCATGGCCCTATGCTGGCCGCCTGGGTCTCAGCCACATGAGAGAGGGTAGACAGAGGAGTACAGCCAAGACACATCCATACTGAGAAAATACGTGTTTGAAAATGAGGGTAGGATGGCCCAGATGGGCATTGAGTGCACCATCACCAGAGGTATGAAGAAGATAGTGGATGCTTGGTAGGAATTTTGTAGAGGAGCCAGCAGGGCAGGTTTGATTCCAGAGCCAGTTGCATCCCTTCTATCTCGGAGAGTCCCTGACCGTCCTCTCTGTGGCTGCAGCATCCGCAGGTGCCCTGCCATCATCCAGAGAATGGGATACTTGATCCTCATAAATGCGGCAGAACAGCGTAGGGAAACAGCTGGAAGCAGGAAATGGAGACTTTTCTCTAGTTTAGGTTTTTATTCTTACACTGCTGAAAATAAGGCCCTCCTTTTTCACACCACGGGTCCTAAAACAAAGTTAAGAGAAGCTTAGCTGAGAAATGAGGAGATAGACTAGATCATCTCTAAGGTCTTTTAATTCTAAGAATTAAAGGCCACATTTCTTAGTAGGGCTGTTCCATCCTTTCAGATTCCCACCCTCTTTCATCCTTTTATCCTTCCTTTTGTCCTTCCTTATCAGCGATCAACACAAGGGAAAGATGACCCGGAGGAAGAGTAGAACACAGACTGAGTATTCTTGCCTCACGTAGCTAGAGCTCCAACGAATTATAGTAAGAGAAAATACATTTTCTATAAAACTTTGGATTCCATAAAACTGTTCCATAAAAAGTGTTTCTTTCATTTCTCCCAAGAATTCTGTGACATAGATTATGTTATTTCCACTCTACAGCCGATGACCCTGAGGTTCAAGGGGGAATGTGATATGCCCAAGGTCCTCACGGCCAAAAGCATTTCTGGGGCTTGACTCGGCTCTGGAGCTCAGCAGTGTTGTCAACACCGCATGTCGTCAAATGGGGTCAGGTGCAAGGAGCACGTATCCAAGCGGTATTAGCTGCTTTAATACACAGCGAATATGAATATAAACCTGGTCATTGGCTTTGTACGTGTAAGCTATCACTGAGAAATGAACATGAACTATTTCTGAAGACTAATTTATTCGGAAGCATTTATTTGTGAGACTATTTAGCAAGGGAAAAATCCATATATTCTTGGTATGAGCATACCTAATATGGGGGGAAAAACCCAAGGACACGTGTTTCCATCATAGTTAGGCTAAAAATTCCAAGTATCTCAGCTTTTATAAGTAGTAACAGAGTAATATACATAAATGATGGAGAAGAGAAATGTTGGAAAGAAAATAATTTTGACATTAATCTTCCAAAGAGTTATTAGTTAAAGAGAGCCTGGGGTTTTAAATTTATAATTCTGAAAAATACCTTTGTGTTTTTTTTCCTCTTGATGGTTGAGCAGCTGTTGTATTAGAATGGGGTTGGGGTGAGGAATATTTCCAGAAAGGCAACATGGTTGGGGAACACAGGCCGGACGAGGTTTTCATCTCCTATCATTGGTCACTGGGAGGTACTGGGTGAGTCTGTGTTCCTCGTCTGAGCCTCACTTTCCCTATCTGTGAACTGGGAGCAACTTGATAAATGTTTAGACATAATGGCCAACGTAGATATAATGACATTAGTCCTTTTGTGTAAGACTTAAGACATTTTAAGTACTTTCCTGTGCATTATTGTACTTATTTTCTCCCAAATCCTTGGAAAGTAGGTAAGGAAGAGATGTGCATGTGCATGTCCCTTTGGCAGATGAGGAAACTGTGGTTGAGTGAGGCAAATGGCTGGCCCAAAGCTGCAAGGCTGCCCTGGACTCAGCCTCAGGGCTGATGGCTCTAATCTGGTACGTTTCCCTCCACCACAAGACTCCGACTTGCACAGGCAGGCCAGCTGAACAAAAGCTCCCTGTTTCTTTTTTAACACACAACTTTGGGGAGGGATGCGAGGTGACTAAGCCTGGTGAGAAAGGCATTTATGTGTAAGAGGCCTGTGTGCATTAATGCTGTGAGCGAGAAGTCGAACTAACATCTAATTTTAGTATGCAGCCAGAGCAGTGTGCCCGTTAATCGTATTCAGTCAGGCTGACTGGAGAGGAGAGAGGAATAAAATAAACATTTCACTTAACCTTTACAATTCGTATATTTTGATTGTCCCATACCATTCTCCCCCTAATCACCAGCCATTTCCTATGCTCTCCACATACTCAGCTTGTTCCTTGCTGTCTGAGCTTTCCCTTCTCTTACCCCTAACATGTTTCCTCCCCTCTGCTTTCTACCTCCTGTCACTCCTCATGTCAGCTGCGTTGGGTCCTGAGACCCTCTCTGTCCTTTCTTCTCCTCCTATACCTGCGGATGGGAGGCAGGTATCAGAGGAGCTGAGAGGAACCTCAGAGATGATCTATTAGACATTCTGTACATGGAGGCTGCCAGGAAGAGGAGAAGGCATGAAATTCCATAAACCACAGAAGAAGGAATTTGATAATGTCTTCAACACATAGGGGGAAAAAAAAGGCAGAGGAAAAGAAAATAAGCAAGTGAAATAGTAAAGTAAAAGAATCTTTTTATTTTGTCATTCTCATCCTACCTAAGTAAAAACAAACAACAGCAACAGCAGCAGCAAAATATTATACAGTGAAAGCTATGAAATGGAAAGACTTTTTGCATTATTGTGTTCAACATGGGAAATATGAATGCAATGATTAAACAGTAATAGTACAAGGAGGTTGGGGTGGCTAAGGCTGTGGAGTTTAATACACAGGAATTGTTGTGGTGTATTTCCTTGGTGGGGAAGTAGGGAGTTATTTTTAGGTTGATCTGAATCAGGAAGTTATGTATCTCACCAAAATGTAAGCAAGATGAAAATCTCTCTGTTACCATAAGCAGTTGGTTAGAACTCAAAGCCCCTGGAATAGATTTGTGCTGTGCTGTTCAATTTGGTAGCCACTAGTGACATGTGGCTTTTGAACACAGGCAATGTGACTACTCTAGTTTCAGATTTTCTGCACAATGTGACTAGTCCCGATTCAGATTTTCTGCAAAGTATAAAATATACACTAGATTTTGAAAACTTAGTGTGATGAAAAAAAATGAATGTTAAACATCTCACTAATGATTTTTGTATATTGGTTACAAACTAATATAATAATATGTTTGATGTTATAATATATAGTCAAATAAAATATTAAATTAATTTTTCCTCCTTTCTTACTCTTTTTGATGTGACTACTAGAAAATTTGAAATATGTATGTGGTTCATACTCACAATTCTCATTATATTTATATAGGAGTAAACTAGATTAGAGTTTCAGAGTTGTAAATAAGAGCAAGCGAAAAGAGAAACCTTTTCCAGAATAATAATCAATATGCCCAGTCTAGGCAACTCTGGATAGTTTATTAAAGAGAAAACTGTCTTAAGATTATTGTTGATAAAATCTAGATGCTTCAAGAGAACTTTGAGCAATTGTAGTTGCAACCAAAGAAAACAAGCCAATGTTAGTAGCCCATGGTAACAGAAACAACCACTTGGTAAAGAAGTTGTGCATGGGGAATTCAGACCAGCCAGAGACTTTTATCTTATTTTATTTTATTTTTTACCATATTTGCCTAAGGATGATTTTGGTTTCAGGGGAGGAATTGAAAGTTCTTAGGAAAAATCTATCATTTTCTGTATGTTATAATATATAAGACATTTCATATATTGCATACATACAACTGGTTAGTTCAATAATAAACGACAGTCAGTTCTGCGCAGAACAAATATTCTGTAATACTCAGCGAAACCTTTTGTGGGCTTCACTAAGCTCCATTTTAAGGCACCCCTTAGATATTCTTGTGGCTCTCCATCTCAACTTGGAACTCCTGCAGATAACATTCCAGAGACCAGAGTGCCTGAGTAAAGTAAGCTATCCCTCGTACAGAATGTGACTTCAACCAGGCCCACCCTAGAAAGAGATGCTTCCTGTCCTGTTAACAATCCTGTTGACTTATAAGAAATCCCAGTTTTTCAAAAACCAGTGTAAGAAAAAAGAGTTTGAATTTAAATAAGATCTTTGCAAACCCAGCATTGCAAAAGGAAATGCACATGTAAGTGTAGGTTCCTCTCATAGAGGGAAGATTTAATGAAGATTTCAACTATTCCTCTGTGTCTTCGAGCTACTATTCACAGTCACTATGGTTGTGGACCAAGTCGGGTCCCCTTGGGTTTCCTGTTAAAAATATAATCATATTTGTTTTAAACCAATCAAGAAATCTAATACCAGAAGCTAGTTTCTTCTTTGTCTTTTGTCTTCCCTAGTTCCAAATTGCAACATAAGAATAGGAGACGAGGCTATTTTTAAACCTGGGAGAGAATAGATGACTGTGGGTCTTTTATATGTCTAACATAAACACAAACTAAAAGGAAGCTATTACAGAATGAAACCCAAAAGCCAGGTTTTTGTTCCCAATTGTGCGATATAACATAAGAGACTAATAATTTCTTTTGGATTTTCTTTAGAGTTATCCCAATCTAGATGTCTTCTTTCTTCCTTCCAGTTTTATCAGAAGAAATATCCAAGGTAGAAGCTCATGTCCGCTCTTAGATACTTGCTGGAAACAAATATCTTACAGCTCCCTGCTTTGGGTTTATGGCAGCACCTTGTTCTGCGATGACCATTGAAGGTGCCTACAACTTAATGTTTTTTTCTTTGTTCTGTTTTTCAAGGGTACAGATAACAATATATGGTTTCTTAATTATGCTCATCAACGTAGGTTGCTGAGATTTATAAACTTTCTGGTTGACAGTTTTTCATAGAATAATATCATGTTCTGACCCTAGCATTCAAGTTTTTGCCTGTATTAAAGACAATCAAGTTTCTGATCTGTTCCTTAAAATCTATGGGCAGGTTATATAGTCATTCAGACACTTAGTTTTACTCGCCTATAAAATGGGGATAATGATACTGCATTCACATGGAGATTGAATGAGACGTGGTCTGTATACTCACACAGAGGACAATTTTCTCAATGTCTGTAACTGCCTAGCACATAGTAGGGATGCTGCTGAATAGCTGCTTCTTAAACTTGGTCTTTAAAGGTGATTTCAAGAGACAGATGCAAGCAAGTTCGGTTCCCCCACGCCCCACAGTGATGGGAATGCTGTCCTGATGTTGCCTCTCATACCAACAGGAACTCTGAGCAGGAGGCACAACACTGAGGAGGGCTTTGGGCTGATCCCTCTGAGTCAGCAAGCCCAGGAATAATTATTAAAATGTTTCTAGTTCTCAGCAGGTGCTGTCTTATCTCAGAGTCTCATTTTGCAAGATGTTGGCTATAGCTGCAACCACGCTTAAACACAGTCCACGTTATCCCATCTCGCTCAATTCATTCATCATATATTCATTAAAAATTTTCTGGAGCTCCTACAGAGTGACAAGCAGTGTTCTAGCAACTGGGAACATAGGTGCGAACAAGGCAGGCGGCGCCCTTACCCTCATGGAGTGCCCACTCTGGAAGGAAATTGATATTAAATGCAAAAAGTCACAGACGAGGTCTGTGAAAAGAGTAACATAGACAAAGCATGAAACCTCCTAACAACCACCGCCCAGCCCAGCCCGGCAGATGCAGCATGTTTCATGTTACACAAGGATGAGCCCTGGGTGGCCAGTGAGCCCTTCAAGGCTGCCGGGAGGCAGGGGCGGAGGGGAGGCCGGGAGGCAGGGGCAGAGGGGAGGCCGGGCTTTCCCAGCTCCATCGTGCTGCTTCAGGGATCATGAGGGGGCCAAGGATGAGAAATAAATAAATCTTCCATTTCTGCATTGTAAAGTCAGGAGAATTCTTCCCTGTTAGGGTTGTAAGGATTAAACAAGCCAATAGAAGGAAAGCACTTAGAATGGTACCTTACACTCAAGGTTCATTAAAACCACATGGTAGCTGCTGTCAAAAAGTTCATAGAAAACAAATGACTACAAAACGGGGTAATAAAAATACTAGGAAAAGGTGCTAGAAGCTTCTGGAAGAATGACTAAAACTCTTTAGCAAAATGGAAGAAAGTATCTAGATGGGTTTTGAACACAGGACAGGCGTGTGCTGTGGGGGCCAGGGCCCTGCAAGGAGAGGAAGCAGCACGCACCGAGCATGAGAGCGCAGCTCCTGGCCGGCGGTGGGCGGTAATTGCTCCGTGTGGCTGGGGTATGAATGCCCTGGGGGAGGGGTGAGAGGTGAGCTGGCTAAGCCCAGAGAATAATCCCCCTTTCTATGGCTGTCAGGCGCTCTGGGAGGTGATGGGAGAACAAGGGAGCCAGAGAAAACCTCTGAGGCCCAGGCCCAGACACGGTGGGCCATTTGGACCTCCATCATCTGAGAGGTGAAACCCCAATCGTGTGCCAAATTGCCTCTTCAGGCTCCAGCCTCTCCCCACTGTGGACTGTTTGCCTGTCTGGAATGAGATAATTTGTCAGACACCAGCTGCTGATCATTCTTTCCTCATGGGCACATTTATTATTATGTTACAGTGCGCATGAAGAATCTTTACCATCACTGGAGTGAAAATGATTAAAATGTGGGGTTTGGTTGTTGTTGTCGTTGTTGCTGTTTTGCAGAATTTCTCAAGCCTTCCCTCCACCAGAGACGCACGGTGGGTCGGTCATGAACCCTGTTGGGGGAGCCGGCTGCAGGGAGCCATTGTCACAGTTAACAAAACAAGAGCAGAGAACCCCGGGGTGTGGAGAGCTGGGGAAGGACTGTGTGGAGTCTTTGTGATCAGAACAGGAGCTCAGCAGCCAGGACGCTGGGCTGTCGTCTTTGAAAGAGTGCCTAGGATGGGCTGGCTGGCCGGCTGGCTTCTAGAACCGTACCATGTCTAATTATGTACCAGGAGGCAAGAAAAGGTGTAGGTCTGTCTTTCCAGTTCAGAGGGAGGAAAAAAAAAAAATCGGTGGTGTCTTGCGTCTAAGAAACGGACAGGCTGACCTTTTCAGAGAGTCTGAAAGAAAAAACCAGATGTATTTCTCAAGAGTCACTGTGACTGAAGGCTTGCATTGTGCACTTACATAAAGGGAGAGCTAACCAGAAAGCAGCAGCTGATGATCTGAAGCTAGGCTGTGCTATTGTCCAGTACACAAATGTTCTACAAGGACCCAGACCACCATGCAGTTCTCTGTGCAGACTATGGAGGTTGGGGGAGAGGGGGTGGGGGGAGGGCTTTTTTTTTTTTTGCTTCCCTTTCTTCCCTTCCTGAAACCTTTTCCTTCCAATCCCTCTACAGTCGCTCACATTCAACTGCTAGCAATTATTCCCATTGACCCTCCTCGCTCTCCAAATGGGGTGTGGGTCTCTGAAGGTTTTCCCTTTGTACCTGACAATCCCCTGTTACAAGCAGGCTCCACGGAGGAGGTGAGGTCTCTCAGCTCCCTGGGGACGAGGACTGGAAATCGAGTGCCTGTGATTTATTTTCCATAGAGCAAAGTCAAAGCAAGGCAAGTGTGTGCTGGGAGGCAGACAGGAGGATCCTCCAGCCTCATCAAGGGCTGCTCCTCTATTGTCCTTGGGGAGGCTCAGGGCGAATTGCTGGCATTGTTGGAGGGGGAAGGGAGAAGAAGCAGAAAGATGAAAAAAAGGAGGCAGGCAAGTGAGATGGGAAAGCGAGATCTTGTCTCCATTTCAGCTTAGGTTTTTCAGGCTTCCTCCTACAGCCTTTACCTTCCTGAGCTTTAGGGGGCACATTTCAACTCCCCTACCACCTGTAAGGTGCTTGAAGGCAGACACTTGTCTTACCCTCCTTCTTTTCTCTCCATTGCCTCCAGGGTTATATTTGCCCCAAGCCCAAGTCGGTTCTCAGTAAACATCCACTACACAGAATTTACTCTGTCCCTTAGATGATGGGATCTGTCTCCTCCTTGTCATTCTCAGAGGGCCTCCTCCTAACAGCTGCCTTCCTCCACCAACTACTATAAGGGGCCCATGCTCCAGAAACTCTCTGTCACTTCATCTGGTTGATTTTTATTTTTGGCTATGTCCATAGACATTTACTAAACATTCATTGGCCGGTAGGCAAAAATAGTTCATCTAACAAGATGAAATCACAACTTTTTGTCCTTTGAAGTGGTCTGGTGACAATTTCACAAAAGTCTAGTTGTGGCAGACTCAACAGTATTCCGGAAGTAGCATCTTATTACCTTTGTAATTGGGATCAGAAATCCTACTACCGAATGGCTGGATAGACGACCACTTTGGGATCAAGCCTTAACTGCTGTCCCTAAGGTTAAAGGTCATATCCTGTTTTATATTTGCCAGAGTACTTTGTATTGGAGATAATTCTGATCATATATATATATATTTTTTTATCTCTTTTCTCCACTAGACTGTAAGTTCTATATAATAACAGCAACAAAAACAACCATCACCACCACCAATATTTATGGAGTGCTTAGTGTGTGTCTGGTACTATTTTAAAAGTTTTAGATGTATTATCTTACTCAATTTTTCATTTTGTGAAAGTATTCCCGGTGTCCAGAAGAGTAGTTGGCACTACTTTGGATTTAATCAAATATTTGTTGAACCAATAGAAAGAATAAACACTATAGCCTTCCAAGATTGCAATTAATAAGTCAAAGCAAAATCCTAGAACAAGAGGTGTTATGAGAAAGTAACCAAGGCAAAGGACTACCCTAATGCGTTCTTGAAAATATGGGGGAGCCTTGCTTTGTGCGAGAAGTTGAAAAGACCCTGGATTTATTTAAAAACACATCAAGGAGTTAGGTATTTTGAGAGAATTCTGTTGTAGTTTCTTTTGTTAAGCAAAGAATTATTTTGTAATGCAAATAAATCACCCCCACTCCCTGCCCTCCACACTTTTCCAAAATAGTAATCACTAGCAAGAACATCACAAATTAGCATTCTTTAAAGTGCTTTCCTACCTATGTAGCCATAGGCGTACACACAAGTTATTGTGTCACTGGAGAACTCAGTGCATTGAGCACCCACGCAGGGACAGATCCCTTAAGTACGATGAAGTAAATACTCCCATTTAACAGATAAGGAAACTGAGGTTTAGGGAGCTGATATAATTTGGCCAGGGAAAAACACCTCTTTAATGATTTTACATCTGAAGAGTCCTCTAGGCTTGTTGTCATTTTGAATCATTACCTGGGATGACTGGAACTTAGAATTAGTCTTACTCACAGGGTAATTCCCTAATCACAGATGCTTGTTACTTGCCTAGATTCACTTATTTCTTTAAAAAAATTTTTTTTGAAGGCTTTTTATGCATCAGGCACTGCTTTGGAAATTGGGAAGCATAGCAGGAAACAAAATAGAAAAAAACTCTTGCTTTCAAAGATTTTTCTATAACTGCATTGTCCACAAGGGTAGCCACTAGCCACATGTGAGTATCAGAAGTTAAATTAAGAAAAGTTTTAAAAATTAAAACTCATCAATTTTTCCTAGTTAATCTGAAGTACTTAAATACTTGAACGTCAAGTACTGCCCTTGCCACGTGTCTAGTGGCTACCAGATTAGTTGGGACCAATATAGAATGTTGCCGCTGTCATACAAAGTTCTATTAGTGCTGCTCTAGATGGACTATGAAGAAATATATGATTTGCCTGGTGGTGGCAAGGGCTGTGGAGACAAAGGATGGAGAGAGACGGATGGGCTCATTTGTGCAGGGTGTTAAGGTGAGGATCTCGGAGCCAGGGCCTGAATGAAGAGAGAGGCAAGTTCCATTGCTCTGTGGGTGGTGAGGTGGGGCCGGGGGAGAATATTCCAAGTAGGGGTCGGGTCTCTTAGTACAAGGGCCAAGAGGTAGCCTGTGTATGTGCTGGAGGAGTGGCAGGGAGGCTTCTCTGGCTGGAGTGGGGAATTGCTGAGTGAGGGGGCAGTGGCTGGAGATAAGATCAGAGAGAGAAGCTGGGATAGATCAAACTGAGACTTTGTAGGCTGTGTTAAACCTTGGATTCCGGGAGAGCTAAGCACCAGTGATTTGGAGTTTTACCTTTCTCTCCTCTCTCCAGTTCGTCTCTCAAATATTCCCCCCCAACACACACCTCTCTTTCTCTCTCCCTCCCTGTCTTTCCCTCCTTTGCTCTCCCTCTTCTCATTTCATTTGCCTAAGCCTTATGACTCATGCCTTTGTGATCAGATAGCTCTTTTTTGTTTATGGTACTCTTGAGGAAATCAGAGCACAGAACAACATTTTGCACCAGGCAGCATTGCATTATGGTCATAGCCCAGGGCTCTGATTCTGTGACTGCAGGACTTGGCAGGTCTATTGCTTGTTTGGTGGATATGACAACTGGGGACATTGGGCTTTGTTGAGGTTACCACTTTCTGGCTGGAGAAATAACATGGGTAGTGAAAATTCCTCAAAACGAATTCTAGGGTTTCCTATTCACAGGATAAAGGCAATGTAGTATTTTTCTCATTGATTCATTTAACACATTTATTGAGCATTTACTGTGCACTCAGTGCTTTGCCCAGGAATGATGGGATTTCCAGAACATTGGACTTTCTGTGCTAAACCCAGGAAGTCCTGGGCAAATTGGGATGACTTGGTCAGCCTACTTGTGGTGGATATTGTGACTGCAAAGAGAAGATATGCCACCTGCCTTCACAAGGTCACAGCCTGGTAGAGAAGACAGGTAATATGAAATTCTAAGTGCTTTGACTGAGGGGAACACAGTTGCATGTTCTATACCTCCAAGGCCCCAGTATAGTAAGGGTGATGAGGGAGAACTTCTTGGAGGAGGGGGAGTATCTTCTTTGATTCTTGAAGATGACTAAAGATCTTATCTTTTGATCGCAACTCTAATGCCCTCCCTGGGTTCTTTGTGGAGATTCATAACAGGTGGGACAATGCATGCTCCCATATTTCCTTATCAGAGAACCAGATCATCACTGACCTCAGAGATTCTCCTGGTCCCCAAACGCTTCATGTCTGATTGCTTTGTCTGATTAGAAAGCACTAGAAAGGAAGGGAGTGACTACATATTTGTCCATGGGACGTAAATATTTTGGCAAAAGGTGGCTGTTGATCACATCTGTAATTCTTTCCTGGCATAAAGAGAACTAGAGGGCATCTACAAGAATGTATATTCATCTAAATTCGTGGGACAGAGGAGTCAGGCGGAAAGGCTTTTCAAAGGCATGCTGCATCTTGCTCAGTGAGTGTGCTTTTCTCAATTCATTCTCAGAAGCAGACATTAAAACCTGCAGCACAGTCATTTAGAATTTCAAAGGTTTCTTCTTCAGGGGGTGGGACACAAAAGACATCACCGTTATTCACATAATGCTGGGATGGTGGGGGACAGCAGCACACCATTAACGGAGACGGTGCAGCAAACCTTTATGGAGAAAGGCAAGAGCTATTCTGCCAGGATAAAGAAGATGCCTCATTACAGTTGCTTTAAAAAAGATTATTATCATTATTGCTTTTTAAAATTCACTCCAGCATTCTACCTAGGTTGGGAGAGCTTAAGAAGGGAAAGATAATTTTTAAAAGTAGTTCATAGATCACTAAAAAATCACAAAACACTCAACATTCAGTACACACCTCTTTCTCTCTCTCTCTCTCTCTCTCTCTCTCTCTCTCTCTCTCAGCTAAGGGTGTCAATCAGAATTTAGAATAAATGCAACTCCCAAATCAAGAGATTTTTTTCCTTTCTTAAGGCAGACCTCTTTTGGTACTGTGTGGTTTTAAATGGTGCCAAAATCCTAGCCAATGGTTTGAAGGACCAAAAAAGATGGAGTTTCTCACACTTAATGCTGCTGGTCCTCCAATATTATCTTGCATAGCTTTGCCCTTCTTCCCCCCCTCCTTTGTTTTAGAATTACATGAGGCGAATACCACAGATCTAAGTTGGAAAGCCAGGAGCCCAAGCTGCAGGAACAGCTAGCAGACAACATTGTCTCTGAACTGCTATTGTTTCTATTTTAGGAGCACATTGAGTGATTAGCTTGGGTAACAGTAACATTGCATTACCTTGCATAGGCTGGAAATGTCTTTCAATAAGGAGGCAACACCGAGTCCGTGTGGTACAATCCTGTAGACAGAGCCAAGTGGAATACATCAAAGAGAGCCTTGATGCAGATGTTTCATGCAGAAGAAAATTAGGTCAGAGACCACTTCAATTTCAGCTTCTGCCAGCCTCGTTTGAGAGCTTCCAGTGAATTCGTAATGAATAGCTTCTAGGGCACTTTTCTCTCATTCAGTCACAGGCTGCCACAGCCAGATGAGCGTTCCATGTGGAATCTTCTCTCATTATTTAAAACTGTTACTTTGTGTTCTGAAATTCCAGAACCCTTCCAATGCACCACCATCATGGGCCTGAAACAAAAAGATGCCAAAAATGCAGAGAGACATTTAGCTGTATCATATCCTTGCACGCTCTCTCCCCATCCATCATATACATACATGTTTTTTAATATCTCCCCAAGCCCTTTTTTCATCTGTCTATGCAGGTATGTAAACCGTTGCTGAGGAATATTGGAGGTGTCGGGCTTTTTTAATCTTACTCAACTCTGAAGAAGCCGAGTGGCCTGTAGATGACCAAAATGCTTTGTTGGCTTCTTGCAGGGAGTGTGCATGCGTGAGTGAGTGTGGCGTGCATGTATAAAAAAAAGCTTTTCTCTGAAAAGAGCAGAGAAGGGCAGTGTGACCTCAATGAAAGTGAATGATGCATCTTTTCCCTGCCCACCCCCAGCCCCATCTCTAATGTTATTTATCATATCAGAGGGTTAGAATCTGGGGTGCCCTGGTATCTTCCTTTGTCACATGCTCTGACTGCCTACCCTTTTGGGGGGTTCACATTGACAAATCCCTGCTGATTGGAGTGGGGTGTGAGCAATGGATCACTTCAATTCATTCCAGGAGAAGAATCATTAGATTCTAAATGCATTCAGGAGAGGGGAGCAGAGACACGGACTCGGAGGATCACAGAGGCTCCTCAAAGCTGGTGACGCTACGATTTCCCATGGGAAAGGAAATGAAGTGGCAGCCTCTGCTCCAGCTCCCTGTGACACAATTGCTTTGTCTTTGCTACCTCCAAAGCACCAGGGCGTTCATTAATTGGTTCTCTCAATTCTAGGGTTTGCAAAGCGGTGGCAGAAAGCCTCAGAAAAACACTGGAAGGCTGTTTCCACTTCAATCCACCATGGGACGCCATCATGAAGATGTTGCTTTTCTTGCCCTGCCATTAAAAAAATGCTATATCAGGCTTTAAAAAATACTAGTCTTTCTGCCTTTCTTCCCCAACCTGGTCTCCTCCCTGCCAACACTCTACTGTGATCTTTTTCTTTCTCTGCCATACACTCACATACACACATGCACACACACACACATTCACGTGCTCAATTAAAATTTCTGGAGAAAGTGGAAGTGCAGGGGAGCCAATGAGAGTGGGTAGAAAGATGAGCTGACAGATAGAGAGACCTGGATTTAAGCTCCACCATGGGGTGAAGTTGGACAAGCAGCTCTCTTCGCTGGGTTCAGTGTCCTCACCTGGAAAACCATGGGTGCTGCACCCTGAGTCCTTTGCAGCTTTGACATTGGCTCAATAAATAATCTTTTTTCTATGGTGTTACAGGCAGGTAATGTCACTGTGGAAATGTCTGGCCATGGGTTGTAGCCACAGATCTACCTACTAAGATGCTAACAAAGACCTTGCTCATAGGATTAGCATCAAGGCATTATGGGCATCCATGTATCAGTAGGATAATGTGATTTTTCCCAGACACACTGCAATGAGGGACAGCTCAGCATAGGACAAATAACATTGACTTCAGAGTCCGATAGACTTGAGTTTGAATTTAGGCTGTCACTCCCTGGCTGTGTGACCTCAGGCAAGTCACTTAGCCTCTCTAATCCTCTGATTTTTCCACAGTATCATAGGGATAATACCCATTATGGGAAGTTGACAGAAGATTATATGAAATCATATGAAGGTAGAGAGCTTAGCACAGTGCCTGGCACATGGTAGGTACTCAATAAATATTATGATTTCCATAGTGTGATTTTTATTATTGCTATTAAAAATTAATAATGGAGACATGCATGCATACATGCAGAAAAGGCATGTATGACTTAGAGCAGGGAGAAAAATTTAACACACTATTTGAATTGTCTGTTCCTACACCATATGGAGAATCTTCTAAGATACATGCATATGCACACACACAATTCAGTTTCTAAAGGCAGTAGCAACCTTCTACTAATTTCTTTAAGATAACACACTTAAAATGCCTAGTGGAGATATTGGCACGCAAGTGCTCAATAAATGCGAGTTACATTCACTTTTATTTACAACAATATTTTTCAGTATAATAAATTCCAGTTTATCATGTACTTCTTCCCCATTCTTCTCTCTGAAGAGGCCTCTTTTTAAGAGGCAACAAGGGCAGAGAAAACCTATATAAGTAGGAGTCACAAGCCATCAATTTGATGTCGAGTTCTTAATCACAAAATCACAGTACTTCAGAGCTTGGCAGGCAGAGAAACTGAAACACAAAGAGGTTCCATGACTTGACCAAGGTCATGGTGGAACCCTAGTTCTCACTGAGTTCTCCTCCACGTCCTTACCCATCATAAGTTCCAACCGAGGCCATGAGAGTGAACATGCTTGACAAAGTCCAGGTTCTTTCCACATGCCAGAGCCCCTTCCCCCGTCACCCGCCGCTTTCCTGCAGCAGCTGAGGCAGAGGGCCACCACCACTGCAGTGACTGGAGGCCATCTGCCTTCAATCACAGCACTGTCAAAGCAGGGCCTTGCCTTCCCCCAACTGGACTCGGTTCCTGTTGAGGGGTGAAGGACGACACAGCCTGGGAAGGGGCTCCATGACCTGTCACGCCGAGTAGACTGTGCCAGCACCAAGGCAGAGAGTGTGGCCCAGTCAGGGCTGTCCACAGTTAAACATCACTCTGCCAAGCTCTGGATCCGTGCGCTGGTATGCAGCCATGGGGATCTGCGAAAGCTAGAAATGCCAAAAGAAGAGAAACATCCCTTTGTCCTTTTCTACATTTATTCACTTTCTTACTCATTTACTTATTCACTCATTTGATTAATCTTTATCTAAAACTGTGTTTGGAGAAAGGGGGCTTCTAAGATTTCATTATTTGGTAAAAGAGACTACATGAATAGAGATACAAACCAATTACAATTCAATATGTCAAGAGCTATAATAGCAAAATACTGTGGCAACACAGAGAGGAAGGCATTCAATTTTCTTGCTTTGCAAGTAATAGATGGAGTAGAGATTGTGTAATAATCAGGGCTTGATCAGAGAAATGAAACAACTGATAAATATATGTATTAATATATACATAAGCATATATACATATGCATGTCTACATACATGCAATATGTTACACGTGTCTGTATATGTGTATGTGTGTGTGTGTATATATATATATATATACACACATATATATACATATATGGAGAGAGAGAGAGAAACAGAGAGAGAGAGAGAAGTTTGACCTTACACAATTGTGGGAGTTGGTTTAAGAGTCTATGTATGGCTATAGACTTTGCCTAGATTTGGCAAACCTTATCTGTAAAGGACCAGATAATAAATATATTAGGCTTTAGGGGACATACAATCTCTGTAGCACAGAAGCAGCCCTAAACAATTTATAAAGAAATGAGTATGGCTGTGTTTCCATAAAACTTTATTTACAAAAACAGGCGGTGGGCTGGATTTACTGTGAGGGCCATAGTTTACCAACCAGGTCCATCTTTGCAATGGGTTCTGGAGCCTAAAGTCAGTTGTACAGACAGGTAAGGAAGATTGATGTGAAGTGGGGGGAGAGCAAGGACAAACCGGAGCCCACAAGGATGGAGGATGGCCTGGAATCTGCCTCAGTCTCTCATTGCCTTTGAGCCTCCAGCCTCGATGATGCTTGAGTCCTGCAGAAGAAGTGGTGTTTTTCATCATGGAACTAAATTCACAAGCAGCCCAGGAGTTGGAAAAACTGAAGGAAGATCCAGTGGGTGCTGGAGTTGCTGCTAGTCTGGCTGCTGTGCTGGACCAACACGGAATGCCAGCAGGTGAGCAACAGTGAACATGGTCTGCAACAGCGCCCGGTGCTCCGGCATTGACCTTGTTCATAGGAAATGAATACGGCTTCTGCTTCCAAAACTCATGCAAAACATCTCTTATGACCCACACCACCATGGAACCATGTAGGGAAGGGAATTCTGGGAAACATAACTCCAGTTGAACTGGGCTGACTCAATGAAGTCCACACTGATGGAGAAGATGTCAGAGAGGAGGTTACACTGGAACTGGCCCTTCAGAAAGGATAAGCGTTTTCTAAAGGAAGAACATCCCCAAAATCCAAGCATTTTTTTTGTGTGATCTTTTTTCAAATGACTCCAACACAGGGTTTAAAAGGAGAGAGAAATAAACTGTTTTTTTTTTTTTTTTGCTTGCCAAACATTTGAAGAATTTATGTTCTTATTTTTCACTAATTGACCACTTCTATCAGAATCCAGATGTGAGCATGATGGTGAGTTATGTGACAGTCTTGGCTCACATTTCTCCATGCAGGTGTAGAGTCAGTCTGCCTGTCCATCCTTCTCCTGGAACAAGGTGGCTTATCGGTCTAAGCAGAACATCCAATGAACATATTCACATTGAGAAATGCGTTAGCAGATAGTTCCCATGAAATTTTTATTCTGAGTCACAGCACTGAATTCTTCCCTCTTTTTTAGTAACTTGTTCCTTCTTCCTGTGTTTGTCTTCATTAATACTGTCAGATTTTACTAGATGTTCTGGCACCAGAAGTTATATTTAATTCCTCCTTCTTTTAGTTCCTTTATGCATTCATCTCACCTCCATAACGCCTCCTACAACCATCCATTCATCCACTGTCTATCCATATATCTGTCTTTTTGTCCATTTTTGCATTTATTTATCCATCCATCTATCCATTTATCTATCCATCCATCCACTCATCCCCTCTTCTCCATTTTTGTTTTGGCTCATCCCCTATTTCAATCCTCTATCATCTCCTTCTTAAATGATTACAAGGGTCAGTATCCACTGAAAGGCTCATACATTTCAGTATCCTGAAAGGCTTAATGAATGAATAGGATGTGTAGTAACGTAGGCTTGCATTTGAATTCTGTCTCTGCCCTTTACTAACTGTATGATCTTAAGTATATAATTGAAACTCTCTGAGTCTATTGAGGAACTGATAATATCCACATCTCAGGATTGTTAGAAGAACTAATTGAAGTAAGGTGGATAAAGCAGGTAGCACAATGCTTAGCACATATAAGGCACCCAATAAATGTTAATTCATCCCCTCATCCTGATTTCCCCTACCCTATCTACTTTATAAATTTTATTCCATATATCTTCCTACATGTGTGCAATTGTCACCTAACTCTCTGGCCTTTGCTGAAGCCATCCTTCTTCTTACGATTGTGTCTACCCCAGTTCCTAACATATTATTAACATGCATCACTATTTTCGACTTTGATTATGCAAACTCTTTCCCCCAAATTATCTGTCTTCCCATTTTTCTTTGCAGAAAATTGATCTGATTTCTTAGGCAACCCCCCATTCCCCTGCTAAAATGCTATCTCTTTTCATAATCCTTCTTGAATCCCCCAAATTTAAACTGTATGATAAAACTTTATTTTTAGGTGAAGGAAAAGGGAAGTGCATTTTTGAGCACATTCTGTTGAGTGTTGATACACTTGTTCTATACTTTTCACAGCAACCTTAGGAAGTAGTTATTATTATCTTCATTTCTTAGAAGAACTTTCTACGACATTTCAAATTGAACCCAGGTCCTTCTGATTCCGAATGTCCTCTCCATTTCATTCCACCTTGCCTTCCATCCTCTACAATGTAGTAGTAATACTTCTGTCATACAGTATTATAAAATGCCATTTTGACATTTATAAACATTTAAAAAAAAATTAAAACCATGACTGACTTCATTAATGAATTATATTAAAGGACAGGAATAGTGTTTTTATTTATTCTTGTACCACCTTGACCATCCCAGTGTAACATCTTAAACCTACCAATAGGCATGTGGCAAACGTCCAATTAAAAGACAGTCAAAGCATCAACAGGACCTTTCCCCAGAGTCCTTATTCTTGGGAGATCCTGCCCCAATTTGAAATGTCGTAAGAGACCATAAATCCTTCAACCATCATTTTGTTAGCTTAAGGTCAATTTCAGCATTCCTTCTTTTTAGTAAGGAAGTCTGCAACAAGAAGCGCATTATTGTTATTATTATTAAGTTCTTATCATAATAAAAGACTCTCCATACATTGAAGAGTCCTGGGCTCTTTTGTGAATATCCTTGGCCTGATCCCTGCAGCCAGCAGGCAGAAGCCCACTTATTTCTCTCTCCATAGCATTAGTAAAAAGCCCTGTAAAAAGTTAAATTTGTTTTATTTATAGCTTGGAAGAGCCTTCACCCATGAGGAATGCTGAATAAATAGACTTTTGCCATCATTCTCCAAAGAGGTTGGGAAGGAGCCACTCATGAGGAAAGCCTGGAGGGTACAAATTGTCAAAATGAAGTATAGTCCTTTGTTCAGAATCAGAAGAGTTAACTGCTCAAGCCATAAAATACCAGATGAAGCTCACTTCACCAAACAGAGGTGAGCAAAGTGAGAAGAAGAAAGATGTGGTGACACAGAAAATGCCCAAAGTGTCATCTCTCCAGGCCAAATCAAGGCAAGTTCACTTGGGATCCTTAAGGTTATATTTTTGCCTAGAAGACCAAAACAAAACAAAACAAAAACACATTTCATGATAGCACAGAAAAGATTTAAAGCATTTTAGAAAATGTAGTAAAACAGAATCAGATTAATTGGGCAATGAAGAATAATGTATAACCTTCTCATCCGGAAAGTATCTATGTCTAGTTATCTATACTTGAGTATAAGAAGAGAAACTCAAGGTTATTGAATTTAAGAAGTTCAAAGATCAAAGCATTATCACTAAATAATCATATTATGGATTAAATAATCATATATCAAATCTGTTATCTCTTGGAGATAAACGAGATGGAGATGTTCTTTTATAAACCCCAAATTCTATGCTATCCTCATGAAAGGGACATGCTGCTGATTCATCATGAGCTTTGAGATCCTTCCCAAGACAAAGAGTGAGTTTTTGTTGCTCAGTCCACATGAACTCCCCTGGTGCCCTTCTGATTAATGGCATTTATTCCCCCAGAGAGTTGCCTGAGGCTGAAAGCAGAGCCGTGGCATTGAGACAGAACTAACCTAAGTGGCTCTCATGGGGATTGATCTCCTGCCTTGACCTTTAGAGACAGTGTTCAAAGCATTTGAGTTAGCTGGACGTGGCTCCCCCAAATAAGTCTGAGCCACTCCATGAAAGGGAAGATGGGATTCTCAGATATCAGTTTTAAAGCACTGTACCTTTAAGACAAGTTGAAGTTTACTTTCAAAGCAGGGTGTAGCTTCTTCTACCGAGAAGCCCGGAATGGTCATAAACTATTCATGAAAGTTATCATGTTTCTAGAACTACCTACTTTCTAGTTCCCTTAACTTGTCTCATTGCCACCTGTCTCATCTTTCTGACAACTTCAGATCTCAGGTCTACCTTCAATTTATTTTTATTACTTTCACTTTTTCATCCTGGACATAATGTCTGGTCTTGTTGATTGGAAACCTGACCTTGACCTACCCTGACCCCACTGTCCCTACTTGCATTGCAGGTGGGTGTCAGCGGCAGACACATTTGTCAGTGCCTGTTCTCTATTGCCCACCCCTACCCCCGTTTTTGGCTTTGCTATTCCTATGAAAACATTGATAACTCAAAGAAGTCTCACTCATGATCCAAAGCCAAAGGTAGGGCAAGGGACTGCAAAGGCTTCCACAGTGAAGTCTGCAGAGCTGTAGACCTGAGGGAGTGGGCTCCATCGCTCTTGGAACCTAAGCAACAAGAGGGCTGGCTTAGCTTCACACACCCCAGAGAACTCTCAACTGAAAAGGTGGTCACACCCATTTCAGATCGTGCCTCAGCTGTATCTGTGTCCTGAGGAAAGCCAACCATTGTGTATCAGCCAATGCAACACAACAGGATTGTAAGCGCTTTGGAATCAGGCAGACTTGGGTTTGAATCCTCGTTCTATTCCCTGCTGTGTCACCACAATCAAGCTTCTTAACTTCTCTGAGCCTCAGTTTCCCATCTATAAAATGAGGATAATCATACCTGCTTTATACTGTCATTGTGGGGATTAAAACAGATAATGTATACAAAATGCAGGACATTGCATATGATATTCATTAAGTAGGGTTTATTATTATTCATTATATTACATATGATAAATATTATTTTTCATTATTATATTATTGCCATAATAGGGCCTTAATGCCTAGATTCTGACAAGAATAGAGAAGATTTCAAATATTCAGACAGCTCATTTCTTGAGAGATGGGCCAGAGGTTTCCTCACACACCAGGCTGGTTGCTCAGTGTTGTAAGTCACCCGTTGGCTTCTTGCCCAAACTTTTAATCTTGTCCCCATCTCAATTTAAAGAGGGTGAGAAAGCAGAGACATCAATCGTTTCCTTGTCAAGGACAACAGCCCCTTCCTTCTTCCTTAGTCCTCTCCTGGGGACCCATCTTCCCGGTGCCAAGGGAGGGGGCTGCTGCTGAATACAAATCGCCATGTGGAGGGGGTGGCTTTGTGCCTCCCTGGGAGCCAGGAGCAGTTTCACTGTCTCTGTGTGAAGCTCTGCTGAGCCCAGGCCAGTCCTCCTGCTGCTCCTGGGGTGAAGCTCCCCACCATTCCACAGTCACCCTGGCTAGTGATGTAACCATGAAGATGGCAGTTACCCAAGGTGCTGGGACACAGACTTTATTGATTTGTTCTTCTAATGCATTAGGAGGAAACAGGAAACCTCAGGAAGGTCACAAGCGACAATTGTGCATTGACTGGCACAGACATTTACTTCATTCAGGAAAGTACGACTTGCTATCAGAGGGGAGGGGGGACCATAGAGGCATGACTCAAAAACTAAAGACAATAAGCGTGGGCTGGCACACAAGGAATCAGGAGGGACTGAAGGGCCTAACAGTCAAACTCACACTTGAGGGAGGAAGAGTCTTTGTTCAGTTACTGGTAAGGCCAGATGATCAGTCAATGTTGCTAAGCAATCAGATGAAGGGATCAACCAGGCAAGGGTGAGCGCCCTAGAACTTTGCTCTATTGATTCTCTAGGCAGCTCCACAGCATTCTGCCACTTGATTCTACGATGACATGCCCTTCTTTCCATTGCTTCCTCATGACTTTTGAAGCTGAGCACATCAGAGAGCATTTGATGGACTCCTGCTGTTCCCAGCTTTTACCCTCTCATCATGCTCCTGTGACCTCTGAGCATTGCAAAAATCACAATGACATGTGGAAGGTCCTCTAACCTTCCTGTACCCTCTTTCCCTTTAGACCTGTGTCCTGGATGTTTGGGGTCTGCCTCCCATAAGTGTTGTTGTTCCTGATGATTAAATAGTTGATATATTTCTTTGAGAGTTCTGGTTATTTCAGCTTTATCAACTAATTCTTGTTTCCTGGGGAGCAATTATTCCAGAGTGTCAGCTCCCCAAGTTACATATTAGCCGTCTATCCTCTACAAGATGGAACTGTCTACAGAATCAGGACTTTCCAAACGGTTGGCCTTTGATCAATTCAGCAGACTTCTGAAGAAGATACTAAAGTCCCTTCTAACCCATGAGTCTAGAATTAAAGTCAAATCATTAGTTCAGAACTCACTGGAATATTTCAGTTGTTCTAGGAACACATCTCTGTTGATTATAGATGCTGAAAAATTACATTAATAGATCACCAAGGAGAGATGGGCCTTCAAGCTATGCTTTTGTTTAGACTTTTGTGGGCTCTGTGTGGACATTCAGTCTCTAGTCCTGGTTTGAGTGGCCATATGAAACCCCATCTTGGCAACAGGAAAAGCAACAGAAAAGTGGTACCTCCAACATAATGCTGGAGTTTACTCATAAGCATTGTGGAGATTGAGTAAGGACAAAGGCTTCTGTGGAGCTCAGATTCTAGCATAGGGAGACTGCTTGTCCCGATTCTGCAAGTCACTCTCTTTGTAACTCAGGCACCTGACAAATTTTGGTCACTGTAGACTCATGTTTAAAAGAATTTATTAATAAACTAATTTGGGAGTGCTATGCAAATTAAATAGACACTGAATTTTAAATAGTAAAGCACATAGCAAGTGTTCAATAAACAATTGTTTTTTTTTCCCTGAAATTCCACTGAGTTCTGGACTAATGATTTAGCTTTAATTATAGGCTCATCGTGTTAGAAGGGGCCTTAGTATTCCATCTTATGATAAAACAGCTAATATTTATTAACCATTAACTACATGCCAGACAATGTGCTAAGTGATTTGAAAGTAATCTTTTATTTATTTAGATATAAATATTTTCCTCATTTGTTAGATAAGAAAAGGGAGGATCAGAAGGATTAAATAGTGTTCTTCATATCACGTAGCTAATCATGGATAAAGCCAAGATGCACATGTTGGACTTCCTTACCCCAGAGCCCATTCTCTCAGCCACATTGTTGTAAGAGCATTTTAGAATGAGAAATCAGTGGTATGACTTTAATAAGCTAAAAAAAAATCAGTGAACTGTAGAGTGTCTGGGGAAATAGAGGTTGGAGAGTATAGGTGGAAATGCACTAAAATAATAGATTCCAATATCGATCCAGTGAGTAGAGCTGAGGAGAAGGAGATTAGTAGGATTTGTAAAGTTGTTATTAGTATTTGCCAATGATGTTTGTCATCACCCATGTTCTTCTTGGGAATGTTGCCTTTTGAATATCACTCTAAAAACAAAATTGTTTGAAAGCATCCTTCTTTCTCTCCTTCTTCCCAATAGCACTGGGTACCATTGCACAGGGCAAGATTTTACACTTGATGTGTTTGAGTTATAGATGCAGGGAGTCAGGTCTAGAGGGAAAATCTGGGACAGCATTTGGATGAGCTTTGAGTCTACATTGAAGAGTTTTGGCTTAGGCACCATCCCCACATATCGAGTTATATAGGAAGGGTGTGCTGCAAAAGCTGCAACTCCTAAAACTCACGCTGGACCAGAGATGATGCTAAAGTTTGTCACTCGATGTCCATGAACACAAAGAGCTCCACAGATGTGATGAGGAGAATACTCTAAACTTGCAGGTGAAATATTGTGTCTATATACACATGAACTTTGTTTTCTGAGGAGACTGTCCATAGCTTTATTCTCCAAGTGTCTGTGACACAAAATGATTAAGGTCAAATACCCCTGGAATTGGCCCAGAAGGAAGAAAGGTTAGAGGGAGACATGTGAAGGTTGGGAAAGCATACAGTCACGAGAGGAGGATGAGCTGGGATAGTGCCAGGGAGATGGAGCCGCCAGGCATGAAGACTCCGTAGGAGCTGGAGATGATACCAGGAATTAGCAATCAGTCAGACACAGAAGCTGAGAGAGAGGAAAGATGAAGCTTCAGTATCTGTTGATTTTCTAGCCTGAGAGATGGATTGATTCACAAAGAAAGGAAATACAGGAGAGACTATAAACTTGTGGGAGAGGAAGATAATAACTTTAGTATTGGTATTAGTATAGATTGTTCCTTGGAATGTGATTATAGTATAGAAATTTTCTCTATGAAGCTTAGAACATACATTGGAAAGTATTATTGAACTCATTGACATACCAGACCAATGTGGGTGAATTTACTGATTTGAGATTTGCATCTCAGACACAAAAGGGATTGTTCTCAATAAAGTTTGGACGTATATGTAAAATTGAGGGGCACGACTCCATCTCCCATTTCCAGCCCTCCCACTGCTCCAGAGTCTTGGAGATAGAGGTAGTAAATCATAATGACTTAAAATATGTATACACAATGCCAGATAGGTAGATAAATTCTTAAGGACTGGCATAGTCCAGGTCTTTTCCAAGCTGAGTATAAGGACAATCTAGTTATAAAGATATTTGGGATTGTGTGGATATAGTTAAAGTTATGTCAATGCCTGGATTATAAAACATGTAAAACCTTAAAAAGAAGATTTTTGAGCAAATACTGTGTGCCAGTATATCTCTCTGTAAATATTAACTATTCTAGGCAATTAACATATTTTCATGGTACGAACCCTATGAGGTAGATATTATTATCCCTGCTGCACAAATGAGGAAAAAATGAGAGTGAGAAACTAAGAAACTTGCCCTGATTTGTGAAAGTAGGAAGAGGCAGACCTTTCCTAATCCCTACTCTATGCATCTTCTGACCACACTGGACCTCCAGTCCATTGATCTCGTTTCTTTTCAGTGTCCCCATCTTCTTTATGTCTTCCTTTCACTCTACATTCTGCTGAGATTCCGGAATCTGCAGTTATAATGATCCTCTGCAAATCCTCACCTTCCTAGCCCTATCACTACCTCCATCATTCTCAACAGCAAAACTCAACCTTTGAAGCCAACGCTGTCTATCTTGTTCCTACAGCAGGGTCACTGATAGTGGGCTGGGGAAAACACTCAACCGTGCTGACTGGTCTCACCTTAACTTTGTGACCACAAACCTCAAGTGGGCCTTCTAGTTCACCTGGCAACCTTGCCACACTGACTCTCTCATTATCTAAGACAACCATCGTGAAGTCTTTTCATTTCTCAACCTTCCTTTCCTTTTATTCTCAGATGATGACGATGGTTCTTATTCGCCTGAGAAAACTGTCACGATCTGAAGATCATGTATTCTAAGTGTCACATTCACCAATCTATCTGTATCTTCACTTGAAGACTCAGCCTTCTCCTACTTACATATTAATTGATAACAACTGTTCATACTTCTACTAAGACCAATCCCTCCGCTTGTGCGCTAGAGCTCATCTCCTTTTCTTACCTAGGACTTTGTTCGTTCCTGTGTTTGTATTTCCTTTGTCTTCATGACCATTTTTCCCTCTCTGTTGATCATTACTATTGGCAAACAAACTTGCTATCCTCTCTCCCATCTTAAGAAAACAAAACCTGCCCTGACGCACCTTCTCTTCCAGTTTTTGCCATACATTTTTCCTCTCTTTTAAAACAAAACTCCAGAAAAGAATTATGCATCCATACTTGCTCTCTCTACTTTTTGACTTCTAATTCTCTTTTTAACTGTGCCAATCAGGCTTTAGTTCCCATTCCTTCAAAAACATTTTTTTAAATTGCACTTGTCGATGCCGTCAAATGATGACACGTTGTCAAATTCAGTGATCGATTCTCAGTACTGCTCTTAAACTCTTAGGAGTGCTGACAAAGTTATTTACCCCTTCCTTTCTCAACACTCTGTCCTCCTGGCTTCTGGGATAGTGCGCTCTGGATTTTCTTCTCCTCCTCTGGCCACCCCTTCTCAGTATTTTTTCCTGCCTCCTCCACCCCGGCTCTAACCTAACAATTCAGTGTCATTCTCTGCTGTCTCCTCTTTCCACCTGCTTTCATTTATGGGTGATGTCCTACAGTCTGATAATTCCCAAGTTTCTATCTCTTGGCTTAATCTCTTCCATGACATATAAGCCATCAACTACCTACCGGACACGTAATATGTCTATTATGCACCTTACACGTAACATGGCTAAAAGAGAACTTTTAATTCTCTCCTTCATCCATCGAAATACTTGGATTCTTTTCAGTCTTTTTCAAAACTTAAAAATCATTCTTAAGTTCTCTTTTCCCTTCCTTTCTTAAATCTGAGCCATCGGCAATTTTTTCAGCTTTACCTTAATCTCACCTCCCTCCATCTGACGGTTCTAGCCTAAGCCACTATTCTCTCTTGCCTAGACTACAATTACCTACAAATTGATGTCACTGCTTCTGCTCTTCCCTCTTCCCTCTTCCCTATTCCCTCTTCCAAGGTCTGTTCTCTCCCCAGCAGCCAGTGTTCCTTTTAAAATGTGTTGTGTTTCTGTCCCCTAAAACCACTTCAATTGCTTTCCATTTTACCGAGAATGAAATTCATACTTCTTAATGGCTTACTGGTCATTATTGATCTCGCCACTGTCTATCTTTCTGACCTTATTTTCTGCCACTCTCCCCCATTGGTGGATTGTGCTATATCTACATTGGCTTTCTGGCTTTGTTTTAACCCAGCAAACTCACTGCTGCCCGAAGGCCCTTGCACTTCCCATTCCCTGTGCCTGGGATGCTCTCAGCCCAGACTCTTATAGAACTCCTGACATTAAAAAGGATGGAACATTTTAAAAACATGGAACTTCAGTTAGAAGAGTCTCAGAGATCTTCAAAACCCATTCTTGCAAGTTAGAGCTGAGCAAAATGAAGCTCAGAAAGCTAAGACACCTGCCCAAATCCACACAGGAAGCAACCAAGCTGAGACCTCCAGCCCTCTGTGACCAATGCCCTTTCCTTAGCATTTTGTTCAGAGAGCTGATGATGACTGTGTGTATGGCATTCTTATTGTTTTCTATTCAAATTAACTGTGATTAGTTTTAAACGACTGCAATTTATCTGTTAAAATTGCATGCTTTTGAATTCTTTTCACACATTATTTCTTGGGGCAGTCATCTTATGTGGGTGAAGTGGGGCAGAGAAAGATGATGGGAACTCAGGGGTGATAATATTTTAATTTCATAGATGTATTTGGCTTTTCTCTGTGGAGATCCAAGTTCCTCACCCAGGTATTAATGCACTTCTCCTGCTATCCCTCTGAAATATTAATAGCTTACAGAGACCATTGCACAGATGAGAAAACTGAGTTTGCATCCCCTGTGTATACTACTCACAGCAGTTGGAGTGATTTTTATAAAATACAGCACTGGCTGCTTCATTCCTCTGCTTAAAATCCATCAATGATGTCCTTTGCCCTCAGGATAAATTCCAGACTCCTTAACCAGCAACCCTTCCTAACCCAGGCTCTCATCGTTAGCCTCATCCGCTCCCACATCCTTTGATATACCCACTGCTATTGCCTAGTGGCCCTTAATACTTCAGCCACACACGTGTCATGCTCATAGTCCTTCACCTCTCCAGACCTTTGCCTGTGCCATCTCTGCCCTGAGCTCCCTTAAGTACCTGTTCTTTGTAGCAAAGAGCAGGTGCGACCTCTTCTCTACATCCCGTAAGGGCTTTCTTAGGCAGTGGCACTTACTTTCTCAGTATCTTGGACATTGTGTGCATGCCCTTAGCAGAGCATTTATCAGCGTACAAAGGGTTTTCGTTTGTTTTTACACTTCTCACTACCCTGCTAGATTGTGAGCTCTTGATGGGCAGGAATTGGGTCTTATTCTTTTTGGCCTCCACAGAATTCAGGACCAGGCACACGGTAGTAAATTAAAAGGTGTTGGATGAATGAGTGAACGAGTGAATGTGACTAGCATGCTGGCAGGCAGTGAGAGGAGCCTCCCCAAAGAATATTTTAATAGATTCTCATCTGCTACTGTCTTGACCACGCCTCTTCCCATCCCATTGATATTTCACAGGCTTTACCATAATCTCTCCCCAGGGTTAAAGAGACCAATTACTCTTGCCAGGCTCCTTCTGGCAGGCACTGCCTCCTGCTCTCTAAAGGGCCTCTTGAGCCATCCATGAGTCTCAAACATGGACACATGTTATAGGATTTCATGCATTTCTTTAATGCGGTACACTCACTTCTAGTCATATGCAAGATCATTTCTAGGTGGTTTGAGGATGTTTTAAAATAGATATGATAAAAAATTTAGAAAGGACTTTTTTCATTTATGATGGCAAATTATAGTTTCTGTTTTAACAACTATTTATGTTTAAAAAAGTGAATTGATTTAAAGAGAAATATTAAGTTCATAAAACAGAAGTGTATGACAAAAACCATGAAGTGGTGCCCGAATGAATAATGATTGAAAAATAACTGATTTCATTTATGTAATCATTCATCAAATGTTTATGGCATATTGCATGCCAGACCCTATTCGGAGTGAGGGGGATGTAAACAATCAGTACTTTGTCTTGGTCTCTGCCCTTTAACTTTTAGACAATCTTCCTGGGTACATTGCATGTTCCACTACTGGCAAGAACAATTTGTTAACATTCACTCTGACGTGGGCTGAGCAGATTTGGTGGGAATGGCAAAATCTCTTTCCGGGAAAAGGAAAATATATACATATATACAAATAAATCTATATGTGTGTGTGTCCATATATGAGCGTGATCTGAACTTACTGTTTTGTTTCTAATCAATAGACTATGCAGAGGGTATACACACATGTACACACAAACACACTCATCACACACAACCACCCAAATGTTAGAATTGTTAACCACACTGCATAAAAAATGGACCTGTAAAATAACTTGCCAGGAATGGAGTTGAAAGGTAGACAGTGAGTAATAGGAAGACAGTCGACATTGGCATGAGATCAGAATTCCAATCTCAGCTTTGCTATTTACTGCAAGACTGTGGGCGAGCTCACACATTCAGTGTGCTTGAGTGACTAGTTATGTCCAGGGTGGATATGGAAGGGGGAATTGGATGATTAGTGAGAGGGGAGAATGGCGACATGCTTGCCACACTGCACTTACTGTTTCTGAGCTGGATTGCCTTGAAGAGACCTTTAAGGTTTGACATTCTGTGGTTCTGCAAAACTCAACTACTCCACATTTTTCTAGAAAGTAAGCAGTGAGTGAATATGGCCCCAATGGGAGTGATGGTGCTGGTGGTAATGGCGTGGAACAGCTTCGATTTGCCTGCACAGACCTGTGACAGGAAGCCTCTAAGACAATCCCCATCATCCCTGCCTCCTGCTACTCACCCTCCTATGTGAATCTCCCCACTTTGCTCCCTGAGTGTGGGTCGGACTTATCGTTTCACTTCTAACAAACAAAATACAGCAGAAGTAATGGGATGCCATTTCTGAGATTAGGTTGCACAAAGACTGTGACTTTTTCTTGGGCTCTCTCTTGCTCTCTCACTTTCTCTTTCTCCCCATGCTACAAACTGCTAAAGGGAGAGGTTCAAATGGCAAGGTACTAACTGATGTCACTGGCCAACCTTCAGAGAAGTCTTGAGCCTGCCAACAGCCACGTGAGCAAGCTTGGAAGTGGATCCTTCGCAAGATTAACCCTGGGATGACTGCAGCCCCAGCCAATACCTAGATTATACCCTGTTGAGAGATCCTTAGTCAGAGACACCCACCTAAGCTGCACCTGGATTGCTGACCCACAGAAAGTGTGAGACAATAAATGCTTTAAACGTCTAAGTGTTGGAGTTCAGTGTGGCAAAAGAAAACTAATACAAAGAACTCTAAGTCTGACCATCACTAAGGGGAGTGCAGACTAGTAATATGCTGGCCTGAGTTCCATACACTGTATATTAAGAATCACCATGAGCTCAGATCTCTATATGGATACAAAAACATCCTCTGCATGTACAGGCAGTTGAGGACCACAGTCATTCCTCATCCTTGGAATATGAGCTCCAAACTCATATTCCAACTTCCAAAAGGATGTTGCTTGGGTGCCTCACCACATACCATCTCTGAGATTCTCCTAAGATATGCTCCTCTATTGTTCTCTATTGTTAGAATCAAGCCACAATTTTTGTGTCATCAGTGATTCTTCCTCACCCTTACTCATTACCCCTTATTTCTAGATTCACCACCCCACAATCCACTGCCACTGTCCAACTTCATTACTATGATCTCAACCTGATTAGGGCAACAGCTTCGTCTCTATCTCTGTTTGTCTACAGATTTCCACATCCATTGCGATGCCTTGTCCTTTTATCATTGATTGTTTAATATTTAATGTGGAAAAGCGTATGTAAAAATAAAACTATCCCTAATCCCATCCTCATAAAATCTAATTTAATTTTTGTACACCCTTCCAGTCTCTGCCTACATGCAAAAATATATTTCACTTAATGGTAATAATGATTTCTATACAATTTTAAAAGAAATTTTTGTATTACTTTCAGTGCTTTACTCAATAATAAACATTTTTTCAATTTGCAACATCATCTTTGAAATTATTATTTCCAATGGCGGCATACTATTCCATGGAGGAGATATACCCTAAGACACTTAAATATTTCTTTATTGGCTATTTGAGTTGTTTTCAATATTTTTTTGTTATAAGTAACCTTGGATTAATCTTCCTGAGTAAAGTTATTTGCTTCTCTCCAATTAATTCACTATAGTAAATTTTCAGAAAGAATTCCTAGGTCAAGCATTCTGAAGACGTTTTGGTAAATAGAAGTTTTGAATAGATGTTTCTGATTGCTTTCTGAAAAGGCTGAACCTGGGGTTTTTGTGCCAAGAGTGCAAAACAAAATCTTTATTTTTCCATTTTTTTAATATGGTAACTTATTAATATGTATTAAAAAATTCCTATGATAAGTGACTCATTTGACAGCATTGAGAAGTTTACATAGTAGTATGGATAGATGAAAGTGTTAAGAAGAAGGAGTAGAAGTAATTTAAGTTCATTTATATTAAGACTGGACATATTTTTCCCCTATTCCAATAAGCAAGCAAACAAGCAACCCTCACTCTATTTACTGACCTCTAGGAAGGGAGAAGCCTACTCATTTACATACCAACTTTGTAAACTCACACCCCACTCTCCCTGTGCTCCTTCCCAGGGGGTGAGAAGTCAGCGGGGCAAAGAGCCCACAGGCCTCCCTGCTACACATGCTCTGGGTACCTGAGATACCAGAACGCCCACCCCAAATGGCCCAGATTTTCATTATTATAAATATCAATTTGACTTTTATTCTAAAACATCCTCCTAGTCCCGTTCTCCCTTCTTCTTGGTCACCCTTTGATCCCCTTCCCCTTCTTCCCTCTTCTCCTCCTTCATTTTCATCTTCTTCCTCTTCCTTTTATATCAAGCTTTGCACAGGGAGGCAGCCCCATTCTAGAAGTCAAGAGTCAGGACTGTAAAGTCAGACCGCCTGGGCTCGCCGCTCAGGTCTTCCACACACAAGCAGCGTGAACGTAGACACGATTATCTCACTGTTCTTTGTTTTTCTTATCTGCAGAGTGGGGCTGACATTACCCCTTCCTCGTGGAGTTGTTGGGATGGTTACATAAATCAATCTATACATGGCAAGTTGAACAGCGTCAGCACATAGTGAGCGCCCAATAACGACCAGCCCCTGTGACCAAACTCTTTCGTGTTATTTCCTTAGAAAAGCTTCCCAGAAGTAGAATCACCGAGACACAGGATAGCAGCGCCTTTATGCTCTTTCCATGCACAGCCTCCCAGAGCTGCTTGCACTGATTCCCACTGGACGGTGGCGATAGTTCCAAGGGCTCTGCGTGGCTCAGGGCCGAGGCGGAAGTCATGGAAGGTAAGTGATTCACTGCGACCTGATGCTGCCGCAGCAGTGAGCAGCAGGCTCGCATCCGTGGAAAACGCAGCCACACTCACCCGACGTTATAAAATTGGCTGCGCAGTGGTGTCGAGCAACAAGCTGATTCTGGAGAGAACTCAAGGAGAAATACAGTCGCCTCAGGACAGGGACTGCTCTCGTCAGGAGAATTCCTAGGAACATGAAGAGAGACGTGCTTAAACGGTTCTGTGAGTCATATCCAGGAATTTGTAGAACAAAAGGGCAATCACGCCACGGCCACGCAGGGCTCCTGACAGAGGGCTTTCATGGAGGGACCAAGGAGGGCTGGAGAACACAGGGCAGACCAAGTCATTACCACCCTGGTGATTCCTGACCCACATTTCCGGGAGCCGGTTCCCCTTTCTTCTTCTATGAGGGACATTAATAGTTCAGTCCTTTTTAGTAGACAGAGAGAGGTTCTGGGTATCTGAGGGGCTTAAGGATGACTGACACGCAAGACTGCGAGAAACTCGACGCATGCTGACAAGACCTGACTTCCCCAAAATAACTGACTCACCAGTTCCTTGTTGCCGGTAATTTAGCAGCAGTCGGGGCGTTTTCATGGTCGTCTTGAAAGTCCGGGCACTGGTTGACGCTACTGCTACTGACGATAATGAAAAAAAGTTGCAATCATGGTGATAATGATAATAATACACCAAGAGAGAAACTAATATTGACTGAGTACACAGTCTGGGTGCTTTCGTAGGCTTTAAATCAATTTATTCTCATGACCTCCCTGGGAAGTGGTTGCAATTATCCCACATCGTACCTCACAGGGGTTAAGTATTGTGCCCATGTCACACAGCTGCTATGAGGCCACCGGGGATTTAAATTCCTGTCCACGCTTCAAATCCTGAGCTCTTTCCTCTAAATTATATGCAGCCGATGAAAACACCAAACAAACAAACAAACAAACAAACAAAAACCCTCCAAAAAACTCTCTTAGAAAAAGACCCCCATGCAACCATTCTGAAGGGCGTTGGACTTTTTATGTTTACAAAACGAACTTTGCTGAATGTCCTGTACTCTGTTTTCTGTCTTAAGGCCAGTTAAACATATTATCCTTGCCAGGGCTTTAGAATATAAACCAGTTCCAGATTCGTGAGCATCCCGAGATCTGGGGACTAAAACTGACTCATCACAACGGGCTAGACGATTCGGAGGGTGGAACAGCCAGAGAGCCCTCACGATCTCACCCACCGGGAGCAAACTTGAGGCTGCCCAGCTTGTCGGTGCCCAGCGAGTTTGCTGACCTGATTAACCTATGATAATTATCTTGTGAAGCTACACGGTGGGCAGAAGGGAGCAGACAGACAGCCCTGTTGGCCAGGACTTCACAGTTCATTTCCACAGGGCATTCCCTTTGGAGGTGCTGGACATGAGCTGGATTCATTCCCACATATTTCTGTCCCTTTTCTGTTTGTCCTCTCCCCTGCCCTCTATCATGCACACGCCAGGGTCACCAATTTCCTTATACAAAGAGATGCAGAGTGAGGAAGGAAGAGAGAGGTGAGTCGCTCATTTCCAGGGCAAGCTAAGTGTAATGCATATTTAATATGAATGCTTTGCAAAGCAGGAGTCATGTCTCCCGCAAATTATGGAGTTTTTCAGGCAGATGACAGAAGGGAATTTCTCAAAATGCTCTTCACTGGGAAGAGCAGAATGTCAGCTTTTGTCTGAATCAGCACAATTTCCAGGCACGGTGGTTGAAACATGGTTTTTTATGATTGTGAACCTGGTTTGAATTTTGTTCTTGCACTTTTCTAGACTTATGATCTTGGACTGATTTTTTAAATTTCTTGGAACTTCAATTGCCTCATCTTTCAAGTGGGAATAATAATAGTCTGTCGTAGGGTTGTTATAAAAAGTAAATGAGAAAAATGTAGATAAGGAGCTTAGCACGGGACCTGGCATAGAGAAATACCCTGTAAGTGGAAGCTATGATGGTAACGCATGATGTTATTTGGGGTGTCATAGCTAAAGGTGAGTCCAGGAAATCTGGATTCATACAGGCTAAGCACCATGACACAGGTGGAATCAGGAGCCCAGGATGCATGGGGTGGGGAGGGTCCTCAGGGGGACCTCTTAAGAAAGCTGGTGATGTCTCTTCTGCTGTAAAGGGGATTGGCTGAGTGTTACCTTCAGGAAATGGTATATGACGGGATAATTTGCTTTAGCCCCAAAAGACTGAGAAGAAGAACTTCTTATAATAAACCATGGATGCCCCTTGAGAATTATGACTCCATTCTTTTCTTGAAGTAAGGCTCCAATAGCAGTTGTTGAATTATATCTATCCACTTCTCGATCTGCCTCAGGAGGTTGCAGGCAGGGGAAGGTCACACCACATTTTAGCCCATGATATTGAGGTCTGGTTTTCTGTTCCATCACATTTATTCTTCCTTTTGCTCATGCAAGAAGACTGGGTGTCAAATCACCTGTTACTTACATTTTTAACAGGGGAAAAAAATCCCATGGTGCTAAAAAAAAATTCAGAAAAAGAAAACTAGTTAACCAAAATCATTTTGGGCTTTCTTCTTTCATTCTCTTTATCTGAATCCACCTAGATTTTAAGTAGTCATAATCATAATGGACTTTTAAAATGTTTGCCTGTCTCACCTAAAAGTATATTGTAAGTCTTTTATACTTTCTTTTATCCTTCATGGTTTTCATTGCAGATTGTTCCATAGTATTCATGTCCCCTAATGTTGGACAGTTAGGTTGCTTCACATGATTTTCTCGTTCAAGCTAATGCTACAAAGAACATCATCTTGTATGGATACATTTTCTCTTTTTAATGATTTCTTTGGGATAAATTCTTTGTTCAGAATGATTTATAATTCCCGATATATGTTATCCAATTGCTTTCCAGAAGACCAGTACAAATTTTTATTGCCCTCAGAATATTATACTTATAAAGTTGCCAGACATGAATGCTATTTTTCCTAATTTGCTAATTCTTAGTCTGGTGACTTGTGAACATAGTCATGTTCCTAAAGTTTAATAACTGTTTGGGTTTCATCTTAAATGGGATGCTTTTACAAGAACAAAATCTACCTGGTTACCCTAAGCTGATTGTGACAGGTCAGCCATGGATGCCCTGTGGCTGGCCCCTCAAGGGGCTGCAGCAGGCTGGGGTCCCTCAGAAGTAGACCCTGATGTAGAGAAGCTGCAGGGAGGGCACTTGGGACTGAGACCTTTGAAAGGAAAACAAAGAAGCAGGATTTACTGGGCAGAGGGAGAAGTTAAGCTACGCTCTAGTCTCATCAGTCCTGCAGGGAGTTGTGAAGCAAGATCATGGCTGTTGAGAGTTGTCCCATGTCGGGTTGAGAAGAAGTTCGAGCATCTACAACCCTGGCAATTGGTCAGTACATGCAGCTGGCTCTAGAAGAGGGTGTGACCTGGGGCCAGGTGGTCTCTTCAGCTGAGACCCTAACGGGGACTACCATCTGAGGGTTACCTGCCTATAAAAATCCCTCCAGTTGGTGACAAACCCTTCATTGCTGAAGGGGTATCTGGGCAGCAAGTCACAGTGTCCAGTCCAGGGGCCCATAAGGCGTTTGGGCACAAATACACCACACAGTTGCATTTTCTGCCAGGTACAATAGTGTTGTTATTTCTCATTCCACCCTGGCCCTGGAAATCTGAGCATCTGACCCAGGCCTCCTGCTCTCAGTGCATGTCTCAAGGCACTGTGGTGCTAGGGACAAAGGGAAGGAAGGGTGAGCAAGTTAGGGGTGCACAGAGTCGTGGGATAGACCAACAAAGACACAGGGGTGCTTTGTGCAGGGGCGTCCCCAGGACCACCATGGGAAGCTCAGGGAAGGCTTCTCGGAGATAAAGCTTAGGCTAACATTGCAGGGATGACCAGGAATTTATCAGGACAAGAAAAAGCCATTTTCCTCCTCTTGCCCTCATCCTTTCACCCCTCCACATTCTCACAATACTTGAGCATTGCACTGAGCTACGCACACACTTTCATGCCCAGGTTTGTGCATATTGTTCTGCCTTGGATGCTCTTCATCTTTAACACTTGCTCAAGTCTCACTTGTTCTTCAAAGCCAGTCTGAAACGCACCTCTTCCCTACAACTCTCCCTGCCCCAGTCCAGGGGGATTTCTCTCCCTCCACGTCCCCTCCCACGGCACATAGCATACGTGTCTGCCACAGCCGTCATCACATTTTTCGCCTCCTCCACTGAACCATGAACTTGCACTGCGTGTGATTCCTCTCTCTGGGCCCTCCTCAGAGAGGGTGCTGGGTGACTGATGAACCGTGATAAACTAATTGAAAGATCATCCCTTGAAATTCAATCCCTGAGCACCATTGCTGGAACTCAGTAGCTTCTCAATAAATAAATACACACTGAAGACATTTAAATATTCAAGTTCAATTTCTACCAGGTTTCCCTTCAGGAAATCACTTTTTTTTCCCCCAGTGGTGTTTGGGAGGATGTCCACCTCCCTTGACAAGTGGCTTTCTCTCCTGCCTGGGAAACCTGAGCCCTAAAGATCATAGGTGCACTCCGCGGGCCCCACCCACACCAGTAGGCAGGCCAAAGCACGTCTCCTTAACTCAGAGCCTTTTTCTCCTTGTGAGAAAACCAAGCCTACTCTGCTATCTGAGATGAATAACTCCAGCTAAAATAGAACCCACGGAGTCTTCTAGCCAAGGAGGCGGCTGGCAGAGACGTGGGTGGGGTGAGGTGGGGGGTGCAGCACATTTCGAAGCATACAATTTCCCAGGGTCAGGGAGTTTCATTAGGAGACTTCTAGATGTGGTTTTTCTCTCTAAAGACTCAAATGAAAGTCCAGAGAATTTACCAACTACAGTGAAACATTCTGGCGCTTTTAAACCCTTTCTTTACCATCGGGAGCCCTGTTGTCCGTTAATTGTAAACAAGTTTGAGCGTTGATCTAACACATGCCTATTTATTTTTTAGGTTCACCCTGTTTCGTTTTTAATTAAAATCGTTGCATTGATTTGTTTTTAAAATAATAGTGAAGACTCTGACTTTGTAGGTTGAGAAATAAATTATCATTTGAAGGATTAGAGTGGCTCTTCTTTTGATTTTAATAAAGATTAGAAGAAGAAAAAGAAGCACAAAGGAATGAATGCAGCTCCCCCAATATAATGAGTTAGACGGCTCTCCCCCCCTTGATCAAACAAAAGAACAAATGTATTAAACAAAGAGTATAGATTTGACAAACCATCCCTGCTCTTGCAAAGGATTTTCAAGGGGATTTGGAAAGTTGTAGCCTGCCCGTGTTCTGTTATTTCTGAGTATATTAAAGCCAGTACTCTGTTAGCTTAGGTATTGTTTTTGTGTGTGCTTTGCTTCCTGGCAATAGACTCTTTCTTTAAGAAAAGCAATTGGGAGATACCCTGGTCCTGCTTAATCTGTTCCCCCTTTCACACGCGGACCATTGTCTGCATGTGCTTCCCAAGAGGCGCCGGCATTATGTCCTGGGCCCCCTTCTCCCAAGTCGGCAGCCTGTACAAAGGAACAGTACATCTTGGGAAGAGCCTGCTGGATTTCCATTTGACACTGAAGCTGTTTTGCTTTGTGCAAACTTCAATGCAAAATGTGCCGGTTCCCAAGGAAAAACAAAAAACAAAAAACAGAACAAAGCAAGAAACAAATTTGGCTGGGGTTTGTCAGTGTTTCACGTGGGCCCTCCACCCCAAAGGGGAAGAGTTTGGGAGGCTCCTCCTGTCTTCATGGGTGACTGCAGGGCTCGGAGGGACTTCCATCCCCCCATGGAGCTGCTGAGGGTCTGGCTGCATCCCTAGAATAGGAACTTCTGAAGCTGTCCCTTTGTCTCTATAGGCCACTGTGGCTTTGCAGCCAGATGCAAAGATGGGACCAGTGATCTATACCCTATCTGTCAATTCTGACTACGTGCCTCAGGGCTTTCAATTGGACTTATAGGATGGCTGCCCTTGCCACATTGATATGTAATTACCCCTTATTTATTAGTTCTCTTTTCAGGTTATAAATATAGTCCCAGCCAAATACACACACACACACACACACACACACACACAGATGCTCTGATAACTCTTGGCTCTCCCTCTCCTTCTCCTTCCTGCTTTCTCCATCTAAGATTCTTAAGAGTATTCCATACTTGCTGTCTCCTTAACTCCAACTTCCGCGCACTTCTCAACCCGTTGCAGTGTGGTTGCTGCCTTCCCCTCCTTCCACGATTCCAGCCAAGCTGAGGTCACCAGCTACTGCCATGTTAATGAGGCCATATTTGCTTATGAATTTATACTTTCTATTCTTCCAGACCACAAGCACTCTCAGGATTGGGGTCACACTTTGCTTATCTCTGTGTTCATAGCATCATGGTGCTCAGGACCTGTTCACTACATGAACGTATTCCAGAAGTATCACGTTGTCACAGCCTCTCTTGCTGTGTTAAGGAAAGAAAACATTTCCTGAGCATCTCTCCTCATACCAGGGATGACACTGGGAACAGTCACATACATTTCTCTCAGTCATCTTTCCTTCAACAAGGCATTTTGCAGATGAGATGATTGAGGCTCTGAGAGGCTAATGAACTTGCTCTAGTTCACACATCCAGTGAATGCAAGATGTCAAACCCAGGGGGCTGGGTTTTACAAGGCATTTCTGTTCTTTGGGTATGTTTGGATTTTGGTCCAAATGTTCCCAGCATTGGGAGCACTTCAAACAAATGAAAGACTCACCTGAGGTGTGGGGATCCCAAAAGTCCAGGAGGTGGGGAACAATCTCCAAGCTGCCATATGCTTGGTGAGATCGACTGTCTTCTTGAGCAGCTCATGGCTCTCTTAATTGGAGAAAGGGTAGTGGCCACAACAAATAACATTTAATGAGATTTCTGCTCTGCTACTGCAATAACTTGCATTAAATTTATGAATTTTATGGACTCATTTAATCCTCAAAATAATCCCCTGAGGGAGGCACTTTCATTAGTTTAATTTTATTGATGGGAACAATGAGGCCCAGAGAGGCTGGGTAACTTCCCCTAGGTCGTGTAGCTGGTAAATAGCGGAGCTAAGATCAAACCCAAAGAGGTATCATTCCACCATCCAGTATTGTAACCAACATATTATCCCAGGAAATAATTATCTTCTTCCTAAAAGTCCTGGGGTTTCTACATTTGCCTGGGGGTGGGAATATCTTGAATTTGTATCATGGATTCTCTAAGCCAAATATGCTGAGTTTTCTTATCACTTCTCCCTATGGCGACATTTTGATACTTTACCATTTTGTTTGCTATTTGGGGACCATCTTTCACTTCATATATCTCCCCCTTAAAGCCCAAACCCAAAAATGGAGTAAGATATTCCAGGAATTGTCTATCTTCTTGATGTAGCATGAATTCACTAAAGTTCCAGTTTGGGTGGTCATGTCACATATATTGATTTATGCTGTTCTTCCTGCTAACCAGACTTCCTGAGTCTTTTTTCAGTGAGCTGCCAGGACACTTTACCATGCTTATTTGATGGGTATTTTTGGCATAAATTCAAGCAGTACCTTAAATTTGTCCTTGGTAAATTTTACTTTGTTAGATTTATCTAAACCATAATTTCTGCATGTACTTTCTGCAAGTCAGCTACCAATTTGGTGCGTAAAATTTGAAATCAGGGAACCTTGAATTCAGAGTCTGGCTTGTCACTTAACAAGTTATTTGATCTTAGTAATTCCCATTAGCTACTTTTGCCACAGTTTTTCCATCTGTAAATTAAGGCAAATGGTATCGACTCCAGAGGACCATGAGAATTCACTGAAAGTCCTTAAAAATATATTACTGTTATCATTATAATCATAAATATTTCAGTTCTCACTGATCACCCAAAAGTCTATCCAAAAATCATGAAAATATGTCCTGATATGCATTTTTTAAGCTTTTACTTTTGTTCAGAGGCATTACATTTATGTTATGAATAGAATCATTTCTTGCATTAATTTCTTAGAAATGCTTAGTAACTGTTTACATTGTTTTTTTGAGCAATTAGTCATGAAATATGAAATACCTTTCCTAGAAATGCTTCTAGTGAGCTTTAGTATTTGTATAACAGCATCAGTAATATGGTTACCTGCAGAACGTGTTAATAGAGGATTATCATCTTCTAGAGATACAGCCTGGGCTGGGGCACATTATACAAAGAGGCTGATGGTTTTCTGCCCTACTCAAAGGCAAGGTCATCTTTACTTCCCAGGCTTCCTCTGGGGGCTCAGGCTACCAGCTCTCAGTTGGAAATATGAGAGAATAAGAGAACAGAAACAAGATAACTCATTCCTGATTCAGATCTTGTTCAGAATTGTGCCTTGATAATTCTTATCTCTCTAACCATCTGAACTACTAAATTCTGAACCTTTTGATAGCCTTGACTTTCAAAGTCACCCAAATCCTCCAGCACTTTACTGACTTTTCAGATTCTTCCATGACAGACTGTGATCACTTGTATCTGCCTGAGCCTGCCAGGCTTAAAGGACTTCTGGACTTGCCCATTGTGTCTTCTGACATCAGATGCCTGTCTAACCCTTCGAGTCTTCCACAATCCTCTGGCCTACACTTTGAGCTGTAGATCAAACTCTGCTCTTACCAGCAAGGAGAGAGCTGTAAAATCTATTCTCAATAGGCTCTATTAGGTCTTCAGGGTGAGGATTGAGATATTTTTCCTATCCTTAGGCAATGGAAGCCTATAGAGCTGATTAAAATTGGATTTCAGTCTAATGGGACAGGGTATAAAGCTTAGTGGTTAAGAGGGTGGATTTTGGAGTAAGACAGACCTGGATTTGAATTCCAACTCTTTCAATTGTTGCTGTATTGTGGGTCAGGCTATTTCTTTGTTAACTCTCAGTTGATTTACCTATAAAATAGAGAGACTGGTTTCTATTTCATAAAATTATGGTAAGAATTACATGAAAAAATATATAATGTGTTTATAACAGTGCCTTGTACATAATAAGCACTTCATAAGTACTAGCTTCTATTTTTTAACTCGACATGGCACCCATTCTGCAAAATTCTGTCTGGCCTGTCTGGCCTCAAGGCCCATGTTTTTTCCATTATGTCATGTGGCTTCAATTTATGACCTCAAATCTATTAGTCGGTTCACAAGGTCTCTCCTCAGTTATAGACTGTCTATTGAATTTTTTATTTCAGTGACTATATTTTTCATTTCTAGAAGTTTTAATTCATTCTTTTTAAACTATCTATTCTTTTTTCAGAGTGTCGAATTTTTTACAGCTCTTTTTACACCTTTAAACTATTTAAGTATACTTGTATAGTCTCTATGAAGTTGTTTAATTATTGGAGCTCTTTATGGTTTAACTCTACAATTTTTGTTTCTGCTGACAGTCACTCATGATAGATCAATTTTTGATAGATTTTTAGTTTTGGATTGAAAGTTCATCTTAATTGGGTCTTTATCTGTGGGAATCATGTTCATTTTTGACTAAAATATTTGCTCATAAAAGTGGTGATATTTGCTTCTTCCAGATGCTCCAGGGGTATTAGAAAGCTGGAACCTATTTTGTGTAATATTTAAGTTTGGAGGTTCCAGGATCATGTAGGTATTATAAATTAGAGCCCCAAATATACAAGGGCTGTCTGGAGCATATCCAGCCATTGTTAATATAATGAGAACAGTTACATGGCTGGATACTTTCTGCACAGCCCTAATACACATAATGCAAGTTAGTGGCTACAAATTTCAAGGAGACATTATCCTACCTACAACCTAGTTGAGAGATACAGACTTTCTAGTCATCTCTCTTGAGAGATAAACAGATCATTTCTAGTTTATCCTTTTATTGTATGTGTTAATCTTCATGGATCCTGGTTTAATGCAAGTGTGTAAGTTCTGACTCTCCCCACATTACATACATGAGTACAAGACTTTATCTCCTTTCACAACATAGGCATTAAAACCCAGGCCCCTAAGATTACTGAGTGATCATGCCTGCCCTCTGCCACCTCAGAGAAGCTACAGCATCAGCACACATGCTTACCACCTTGTTTGAGTTCCTTCTTCATTTCTGACCTCTGACCTCTGGGGATTTCCCTTTCTTGTGAGTTCAGCCATGCATCTAAAAGGATGTTTTCTGTGCTTTATCTAACATTTCTAAGTATTTGTGGAAGGAATTTTTTCAGGATATCTACTGTGTATTTTGCAAGAACCACAAGTCTTACATTGAAAAACTTTCTCTTATTGCTAAAGATATCCCAAACTTTGTTCTTCCTTTACTATGAGAGTTTCTACTGCTTGGATGGTGCTTATGGGAGCTGACTTGGCCCTAGGATTGTTCTTTAACAACATAAGAGGTCAGTCTCCTTCAAGCCTTTGTAGTTTAACTATTTCCTGCCCATTAGGCATGAGTAATTTTGAAAGTGGGCTTTGTCATTTTGACTGAAATTATAAGATAATAAGCAATGTCTTAGATATTCCATTTTTTTCAATTAGTATGTTGCTGCTATTGGGAACATTTCCCCCAAGAGACTAAGAGAGGTATCTTGACTATATAGGTATATATATCCTATGCACATAAACATACTTGCAAATTTAAGCCTGGAGGGACAAGAGATACCTGCATTTGCTGCAATACCTGATTCGTGGAAGGCAGAGCTGCTTTTATGGCTTTAGGTAATGACATCTCATTTCCCTTCAAAAAATGATCGGTCATTTCCGTTGCTCAAGCCCACTGTGTCTTATCTCACCAAAAACAAAAACCGAGAAGCATTTGTGGGAGTGGGAACTAAATGCATACCAATGCACATCCATACTGCCACCTCCCTCCTCCACTTTTTGTGCAAAAATGAGCTTCAGGTCTTCTCAATAAAAGTCATCAAGTCTGTGCACTCCAGACAGCCTCTCTCTGGCCTGGGAGATGTGTCTGTTTTGTTTCATATCACCTCATTCCGCAGTAAATTGTGACTTCTGGGGCATTGGGGCAGCATAATTACCGAGCTACTCTTTAAAGGGTTTAGGCTTCAAGACTGAAGGAGCAAAATGTTTGCTGATTGGCAAAAAGCCACAGGATTATTTTATTTTAGCTAAAGCTATATGAAGCATGGAAGAAAGAACATCAGCTTTGGAATCATTCAGAAATGAATTCTAGTCCCAGTTCTGTAACTCACTGACAGTGTGATATTTGGCAAGCTACTAAACTTCTCTGAGTCTCAAATATATGAATTAGAATCGATCTGCAAGGTATAGGAAGCTAATATTTGTTAAAGGCCTAATTTAGGGGTAATGTGGTGTAGCGGAGATTTGAGAGCCTTCCAGGTGCAGGTGCAAATTTCAGCTCTGCCATTTCCTTTTGTCTAAATGGAGGACAACAATACCTACCACACAAGGTTAGTGTGAAGATTAACGTCATGAGAAAATCTCTATGAAGCACTTGGTCCACCACATACAGGTTCCTTTCTTTCTCTTGTTATCACAGTCCTTGGCTCTGCATTCCAGCGCTAGTCCCTTGCTCTCAGAGGAACTCAGGAATTTGACTACGCTTGGAGTGCCCTCCATGCAGGATGAAGCCAATCGCTCAGTTTTTCACCTAAGTAAGATGATCCTTTCATTCTCCTTCCCTTGGTTTTCTAGACAGAGGAGTTATTGGAAGCTGGGAATGGCTCCAGGCCAGCAGACCACTTCCTGCCTGCCACCTGGCCCTCCCACGGAGCTTTCCATCTCACAACCTCTGGGGCTGTGACAACAGGACCTAGGCAAGAGGCCACCAGCCAAGGCCTGGCCTTAGATTCCTGAGAGGCCCCTGGAATTTTGTGTAGACAGACTGGGCTCTGTGAGCAGCCCACAGCTTGGAGAAGTGAAAGGGATGCATGGCAGGCTATTACTCTGAGCCTACTCTCTCCCTGAGGCTTGTGGTTTTAAAGCTTTAATCGCGGAGATCACAGCCATTCTGTTTTATTACAGTGCCAAAAAGGGCCACCCCAGCCCAGTGCGGGTGACAGCAGCTCCTTCCAGAGGCCCTCAGCCTGGCGTGGAAGAACCATGGCCGCCAGCCCCAGAGCTTCCTGCGGGGTTTGTGTTTCCCTTCCTATTAAATCCTCCCTGTGCTCAGAAGGCCGCTCCACTTTCCCATCTCTCCAGCTCTGCCTCTGGCTTCTTTAAAGGCTTCAGTGTTTCCTCAAATTAAGAAACCCAGCTGCTCGAGGCCCTTTGTTCAGTGTCTCTAGGATGACCTTTCAGATAATTCGTCCCCACTCGCAGGGGCCGAGCTTTGCTGGTATTTAGACTCAGAGCTTCCTTGGCTAATCGGAATTTATTATCCTCTTTGTTAGGAGACTGTGAGGTTCTTTTTCTCCATGGAGGGCTGTCTTCTGGGTGAGTGATACATGGACTCGCCCCTGGCTCTCTAATCCCGGCCAGCCCTGTTTCCAGGTTGTGTCTCTATGGGCCCTGGAGACTGTGTGTGTGTGTGTGTGTGTGCACGCACGCTCACTTGGCCACGGAAAATAAAGACTTTCAGGATCTCAGCATCATTCGGGGATAAAGGAATCAGATTAGAGTTGAAGGAACATGGAGTCTTCACTTTAACCTTCCGAGAGCCCTCCTGGGAATTTAACTATGCAGTCGGCTTTACTATAGCTGTCTAATTATTCTGGCAGATCTGATTACACCTTGCTCATTGGATGTTTCTATTGTGGTAAAATATACATAACATAAAACTTAGCATTTTAATCATTTTTAAGCGTAAAGTTCGGTAGCATTAAGTATATTCACATTGTTGTGCAACCATCACCACTATTCATCCACAGAACGTTTTTCATCTTCCCAAACTGAGACTCGGTACCCATGAAACAATAACTCCCCATTCTCCTCTCTTCTCGGGTAATCACCATTCTATTTTCTGTCTCTGCGAATTTGACTGCTACAGGTACCTCATGTAAGTGGAATCATACAATATTTGACCTTTTGTGTCGAGCTTATTTCATTTGACATAATGTCTTCGAGGTCCCTCCATATTTAATGTGTATAAGGATTTCCTTCCTTTTTAACACAAAATAATATTCCACTGTATGCATGCAACACATCTTGTTTATCTATTCACTTGTTGATTGCCATTTGGGTAGTTTCCACATTTTGGCTATTCTGAATAATGCTGCTATAAACATTGGTATACAAATATCTTTTTGAATCTCTACTTTTAATGCTTTTGGGTATATACCTAGAAGTGGAGTGCTGGTTCATATGGTAATTCTATGTTTAATTTTTCAAAAAGCTGCTTTACTTTTTGTCCACAGTGGCTGCACCATTTACAATTCCCATAGCAATGTGTGAGGGTCTCAATTTCTTCACATCCTTACTGTGACACTGTTGTTTTCTGTTTTTTTTCTGATAGTCACTCTAATGGGTTTGAAGTGATATGTTCTTTGAATTCTGAGGATGATAAAAATGAGAACTACATTACTGATTCATTTATTAAATTCATACTATGTACTAAATATTTAACAAATATTACCTCGTTGAATCTTCAAAACAACCCTATGTGATTTGTTATCTCTATTTTACGGAAGGAGAAACTGAAACTCAGAAAAGTTGGGTAGCTTGCTCAAAATCAAATAACTAAAAATTAGCAGAACTAGGAGTCAAATGGAAGATTGTCCAAAGTCCCTTGTTCATGATCTTTCAATGACATGATTTGTTTTCTAATCACATAGTTGTGCTTGAATGAAAACTTGGAATTTTCTCCCCTATTAGTGCATTGGTAATTCAAGCCAAAGGCTTCCCCTACGTCTTTGGGATGTTGGCAAGTTTCCTGGAAACATAGACACACAAGCATACAAAGTCCCTGAAAACGTGGTTACCTGGGAATCATTCCAAGGCTCCTTTGAGCCCTCATTAGGCCTGATGGTGCCATGCTAGGTGCTGAGGCCTGTGCAGCATGGGCCCTGCCTGCAGGGAGCATACCATCTAGTGGGACAGATACCTTCCCAGGTAATTATTGTACAGGGTGCTGTGGGCTGTGGGAGAAGAGGTAACTATGGGACAGTGTGCAGGGTGTTGTGACCCAGGAATAGGCAGAGGGCCTTGGGAGCCCAAATGATGGGAATAATAAGCTCCATCCTTAGACATGGGAGGCCAGGAAAGGATTCACAGCTGAGTCATCATATGAAGTGGGTATTGCAGGATAAGCTGCCACATGAGAATTGGAGGACTGGTGACAGTAGAAGGGGGAAGGTATTTTGTGTGTGGAAACAGCAAGCACAAGGCTTATAGAAGGGAGGAAATGGGAGTTACGTGTGGTGTAAATACCACAGTACCTCTGTAGAATAAGGGGCATACTAGGGAGTCACGGAAATAGGATTGTAAATACAAATACAGGCTCCCCAGTAAGAACATTTTCTGTCCTACAAAATGTCTGTATTGGTCTTGTGGTTGATGGAGAGGCTTGGAAAAATCTCTGTTTTAAGTATGAGAATGGCTTGGTCAAATTGTGTTCTAGAAAAATCACTTTTACATAAACTGCGGTGGATGGATTGACACTGTGTTGAGATGGAAGGTGACACCTGAGTCTTGTAGTAGCTCCCTGAAAGACTTTTATTTTAATTTATATTAATATTTAGTTTATATTATTTTCATTATATATTAAATATAATAATTGCTTACATTAATTAACTGCTGGTTATGTGCAGCACTATACAAAAACATATGAATTCCTCATTCAATTTCCACAACAACTCTATGAAAAGCATATTATTATCCCCTTTTACATAAGGGGAAACTGAGGTTGAGTAGGTTAAATAACTCGTACAAAGCCACATTGCAGTAAGACTGGGACTAGCATTTTACCTAGGGCTGTCTTAGCCCAAGGAAGAAATGCCAACTGAACTTAGGGCGGTTATAGTAGGATAAACAAAATGACTAATATGCGCAGTATTTAAAAGGTAGAGATAACTAAAAATGCTGGATGACTAGGAAGAAACTGAAGATGATGAATGACTAGATTTAGGGAATGAAAAAGAATGAGGTATCAGTGAAGACTCTCAGATGTCTAGTTTGGAGGACTGGGCAATTGATCACGCCTTTTATTGAGAGAAGGGCAACACAGGAGAGTGGAGGGAAATGATGGTGTGCTCTGTTCTGGACAAGTTGTGGGGCCTGGAAAAATAATATATTGATCAAAGAAACCTCTTGAAATATGAATTTGTACTCATCATTATTCATGATGACCCTTCCCTTGACATACTAGCTAGTGATAGTTGTAAATAGGAATGAATAAATGAATGAATGGTCAAGAAATTTGGAAACTACTAATTTTATAATAGATTTGGAGTAATCCAGATATAAAAATATATTTAATGACAAAGCATTGCCTAAAACATGCAGATAATATTGCGTGATATGTGGTCTTTTTGACTACTTGGTCTACTTATACATAATCTGCATTCTATTATTTTTCAATAGATCTATTAATTATCTATGTACAACACTGTTGAATCTGCCTCATCTTCTTGGTCCCTTCTTCTAATATGATATTTCATTCTCTGGTCATATTTTACTAATTGCAACAACTCACCTTCTTCTAGAATCAACCTTATAAGCCTCTTCTCTGTGGAGTCTCTGCAGACTCTGTAGAGAGCCTTTAAACATGAAATCTGTCCATGTCATTTCATTGCTTAAACTCTTTTATTGGCTCCATATTGCTCGTACGGCACTCAAGGCCTTGGTCATCTGTTTCTTTTCCTCTTTTTCCACTACCAGCTGCAATGGGATATTTATGGTGCAATAAACAAGCCCTCCCATGCCATGACACCATGTTTTTGTGACATGGTGTTGTGACATGTATATGATGTCCAATATACCAATATACTCTTCTTTTTGATTTGGAAAATACCTACTTATCCTTCCAAGTCCTGCTCTTGTCTCCTCTAAGAACTTTTCTCCAGTTCCCAGCAGAGTTGATTGTTAATTCCTCTATGTATAAAAACACATTTGATGTATCTACTTTGTACCATGGACCATGAACTCCTTGAGATAAAGGACTTGATCTAGTGTTTCTTTAGCTCCTCAAGCTCCGTTATAAACACACCGAATACAAGGAATGGTTCCACAGTTGTTGGTGAACTAACTGAGTAAATGCATATTTGCTATAAGAAGCATTATTCTTATAGTAATGGATATTCTAAGAATTAAAAAAATATATATCTCTCTTAGTAGAGTGCCCAACATAAAATAGGTATTATATAAGTATTTGCTATTATTATTAGTTTCCTGCATAATTTCTGTCCATTTTTCTTTCTAGTTGGTTTTATCATCCAAGCAGATTAAAGGAAAGATATGTCTTTTATATCTTTCACATGCCTGTGTAACACCTTATATAAGCATTTAGTCAACCTATTTATAGATTTGTCAAGCATTTGTGATCCCCACAGTCTAAATTTCTGTTCATTTTCTTCCTAACCATGTGTAGTGGAACTCTCTGACTACACCCTGACACCCCATCCCTCTGTAGCATGGGTATATTTATTTTCTTTTCCCCACCAACATTCCCCAATCCCTCTTGCTTTTCTAGCTTGCTCAATGGTGTTTTCAATCTCTCATGAATCTCAGAGGTTCTTTGCAATAACATTAATCTTTATTGCAAAAGACTGCCACATTCTTTTGGTATAGATTTATCCTTGCAGATTGTGCCCCAAATAAATAAATAAAATGGAATGGCACATTTCTACAGCTGAACAGTGAAGTTTGTTTTTCTTCTGTGAGGCTGAACATTTATTGATGAATCCATATTGTACTGACAGCAACTTCTTCAATGATTTCAGGGGTTGTGTAGCAGTTGGTAATAGTGCATGCACGTGGGCAGGGAAAACTATGCAAATATCAATAATAATTATGCTTGGTGTATGCAAATTCCACCAGGTATTTTCAGAAATTAATCTTCCAAATTACTTTTGCACAATTCAGGGAAATTGAAATGTGCATTTAAATAATTGTGGAAAAATCTGAAAGCGATCTCTACTCATTTAAATCACCCAGTTAAGGTACTATTGTAAACAAAGGGATTGTAGATTTTTCAGTCACAGCAGCCATACTGTCAAAACAGAATAACAGAGATCATGAGAGCTGTGCTTTGTTTGTAGACAACTTACCAGGGAAGACATTGTTTGGATTATTTTGTTTGGCTTGAAACCTTATAATTAATATTCCTCAAAAGTCATTAGTAAAAAGAAACACTATTGTTTTATTTGTTCATGTACTCATTTATCTGTTCTTCATGTGTTAATATCTCCATTTATTAACCATCCATCTATCAAATAAATGTTTATTAAGCATGACTGTATGTCAGGGACTGAGGTAAGTAAAATTATAGGGGTAGGAGAACATTTCAGCTTAGACTTCCAGCTCAAAAATGGGCCACAAATTTACACAGTTTAGCCATTTGGGATTCTTTACATTTGTTCCATGAGTTAATATCAACTGTAACTTCATATGAAATCTAGATTGTGGGGACAATAATTAGTGGATTTACATAAGCAAAGGGCTTTCAGGGTCCACTTCCGCTTTCATGCAGTTTTAACTAATCAAATTATGGCCAGAGATTTTAAATGCTTAAAGTAATCCTAGGTGTCTGACTTCCTTGAGTACTTGATGTTCTCAAGGAAAATATTGAATTAGTGGATAAAGGACAGAAAGGTACACAAGCCTCACCCTAAAGAAGCTGACATCTCACAGGCATCTGGGACAAGGAGCACTAGCCAATGAACAATGCTTGTGACTAAAGTACTACAATCACAGTCCATCGACATTTTGGGGAATGAGGGGTCTCCTTCTTTCAGGGATGATCGGGACACTTTGGGATGTCCTTGAGTTATGCCTTGAGAATGGGTTTTACATTGAAAGGTGGTAGCAAAAGCTGTTGAAGACAGAATGCTACAAAGCTTTTGACCTTGGTTCAACAGCTGCATGACTGTGAAGTCTTAAAAATGTAAAATGTGGATGATAACACCAACATCAGAAAGATTTTTGGTAGAATTTAGCTAATGTTTGCCAGAGTACTCCTTAAATTATATCAAGAGGGAATCCTAGGTGGAAGAGATGGTCCAGGGTAAAGGCACAGAAGCTGAAGGAAGAAAGCCATTTCAGGACATTGGTGATAAGATGGTTTGTCTACAACTCAGGGTTCTATAGAAAACTAGAAGCAGTTACCACAAATCTATTATTTGTCTGTTTTGTGATCTTGGGTATTTGTGACTTACCTGCTTTCCTTTTAACTGTTGTCTCTCAAATTAGTCAAGAAAACTCATTTTATGTTTTCCCAAGGCATGAGAGGTGAGATGACAAAAATTTTGTAGGCAAGTCAGGCCTTCATGTTCCTCTTTTGATTGGCATTCTCTGTTCATTTGATTGTTTACTTTTGTTTAGTTTTTTATCAGTTTCCGTCCAGGGATAACTTTCTAGTACCAGTATCTTTTGGCTTGGACCTCCAGCTCAATATGGGCCACAAATTTACACAATTTAGCCATTTCTTTGTCTATATGTCTCAACTCAGCTAAGATGTTCCTTATAAAGAAGAGACTTCTAACCTAGAACAATGGATCTGAAATAACCTCATCATTTTTATTGTGATATTATAAACCAGGATAATATTCCAGTGGGTTTTTTGAGAGCAACATTGGAACTTTCCCTTCAAATAATAATTATTGTCACTGATTCATTTGATAGAAACAATTTATTCTAATCCTACCTGATAAACTGGCCTCTGTGTGTCTACGGATCAGATAATCTGTTGTGTTTTCCTACATTTTTAAGTGCTGATTGGCTTTTGTTTCTGTTTCCCATGGCTGCATCTGTGATCCTGCAAATGGCATACTGATGACAGAAGGCAAAACAAACAGAATGGTAGAAAGAAAATCAGGTGCACAGAAACAGGGATAGTGCGTTTCTCATCTTTTACTTATTCATTCAATGATTACTGCTGACACTGGCTGTAAAGATGAAGCTCAGGAAGGTGCTGTCTGTATCTCTGATGCACTTGGCAGTTGGGAGGGGGGCGGTTAACTGGCCCCAACAGCCAATGTTTTAATGAAGGATGTTCAGATGCCCCAGAAACTTTGAGGATGGAGTGACTAACTGGCCTGGGAGAGCTGGGAAGGCTTCACTGAGGAGGTGATACTAGACTGGGTCATGAACACAAGAAAGAAAAGAGATGAAGGGCAACCCAGACAGGGGAATTATTACTTCGATGATTAAAATCCAAGGCAGAGAAAGATTAGTTCATAAAATGATATACAGCTCTGAGGGGTTCAGGGGAGAGAAACATTTTTTATAAACGTGATAAAAGAGACACTTCAAGGAGGAAGCAGTATTTAAAATGGGCCATGACATTTCAGAAGGGACAGAGGAGGCTGGAGAGGGCATTTCAGGTGGAGGAAATAGTATTAAGGTATCCAAGCAGGGGAGGTAATGTAGGGGACACAAGTTGGCAGCAGCCACTCACGGTGAAAGGCCCGACCTAGTCCGGATGGGAAGGGCATGAACAGGGGAGCTGTGCAGCGTAGCAGCAAGAGCACTGTTTTTGGAATCTGAGGACCTTGAATTCAAATCCAGGCTCTATCAAGAATCCTCTTTAGAGCTTATCCAAGTAATTTCCTTAGCCTCATTCTCCTCATCTGTATAATAGGGAAAATAACATTTGCTTCTGAGGGTGGATGAGAAGATATAAGGTGATAGTTAAGCACTTGGCATGTGGTTGGCATCAGCGATTGGCAGTGATAAGAGAGGTTGCAATGGCTTTGATTTGCTACTCCCTGCCCAGAAAGGAGACATTTTTATCCCAGTAATAAAGGGAGGGTTAGTGGCTCCAGGCAGAGAATGATGATTGTGGCTTTGATTAAGCCTGCCCTTTGACCTCTCTGTCTGTTTCCCAGGTAAGCAGCACAGATATTCCTTGCTTGGCTGGCAGAGACAGGCTCACCTTGGGAAGCCCTTCCATGAACTATTGTTCCCATCCCACCAATGATCCCACTGACTCAGAGCCTCTGAGAGGTTCTGGCAGGAAGCAGGGCTGCAGCTGTGACCAAGCCAGGTTGCTCCACCTCCAGCAAACATTTAGAGTGGCTCAGTGCTTGCTGCTCCTGCCCTGACACAGAGGAAGCTGAGATCCCGGCCAGCAAGTGGCAGCCAAGAGGATGCTGCCAGTGTGGCAGCCAGGAGCTGCAAAGGCCCTGAGCGGGAGACTGTGTTGCCATAGCTGTGGGGAGTGTCTTCTGCCGTCAGTGCCACCACGGCAGACGCAGCTTCTTCCCGGAGCTCACCTGAGCCAGCAGGACTGTTGCCCGGGCCCTGGCTCTTCCTGGCTGATGTGAGGTGGCTTCCAGGGGCAAGAGTGCCATGGTGAACAAGGAAGAAGCCAGGATATAGTGAGGGAGCAAGGCAGAGCATTTCCAAAGGCAGTTTCTGCTGGGGCGTCTTGTTTGTCCAAGACTGAGAATTACCTCCATGATCATTAAGATTTGTTAGCAGTAATATGCTTAGTGGAGACTTAACAGCTAGATTTGGGAAGGAAGGAGGAAGGAAGGAAGGAAAGAAGGAAGGAAGGAAGGAAGGAAGGAAGGAAGGAAGGAAGGAAGGAAGGAAAAGAATACCCTGATTTGTAGCTCTTAATGACTTTCATGGTGTCCACCACAGAAAATATCAAGAAACCAATTCGGGGAATTGAGAAGAAATGTGAAGTAATCATATGAAGAATGCATAATTATGAATTATTTCCACCATAGATCAATAATGGATACAAATAACCTTAAGAGCATTGATAACAGTAAAAGACAATAAAATTATTAGGAAGAGAGGAATTTTGAGTATTTATTACCTTTGTCTTTAATATGATTTATTTAATCATAAGTTTATACACTTAAACATTAAATAATGGCTTCTTTACCAAATTGCCTCACAAAATTCCTGATGCTTTTTGGAGGGAGTGCAGAGAGTCTTTGTTTTACCTTCTGTGGAAAATAAACCTCCTGTCTTTGGCTTTCACTTGCAAGGAAAATTAGTCTGGCTGGCTAGTGTGTGATAAGAAAGCTGGGGTTCTGGTTTTTTCTTTTTTAATTTATTGAGGTAAAATTCACATAACATAAAAAATTAACTGCTTTAAAGTTAACAACTCAGTGGCATTTAGTTCATTCATGATGTTGTGCAACCACCACCTCTATCTAGTTGTAAAACATTGCTATCCCTTCAAAATATTTAGCAAAATTCCCGTGTTAGTTTGCTAGGGCTGCCATAACAAAGTAACAGAGACTGGGTGGATTAAATGACAGAACTCTATTTTCTCACAGTTCTGGAGGCTGGAAGTCCAAGATCAAGATGTCAGCAGGGTTGGTTTCTTCTGAGGGCTATGAGGGGAGGATCTGTTCCAGGCCTCTCTCCTTGGCTTGTAGACGCTGTCTTCTCCCTGTATCTTCACAGGAGCTTCTCTCTCTTGTGTCTGTGTCCAAATTTCCTCTTCTTATGGGAATATCAGTCATATTGGATTAGGGCCCACTCTAATGACCTTATTCTAACTTAATTACCTCTTTAAAGACCCTGTCTCCAAATGCAATTACCTTCAGAGGTACTGGGAGTTAGGACTTTAAAATATGAACTTTGGTGTGGGGAGGGAGGTCACAATTCAGCCCATATCAATTCGCTGCTCACTAAGCAGTTTCTCTCTATATCCCTTTCCTCTCAGTCCCTGGAAACTCACAGTCTGTTTCCATCTCTATGGATTTGCCTATTCTGAATATTTCACATAAAGGGAATGGTGTAATATGTGACCTTTTGTGTCTGGCTTCTATCACTTCACAACATTTCATGGGAGTGTGCGGCCCACAGGAGTATCATTAGTTATCTGTGTTGTGGTTTTAAAAAAATGAGGCCAGAGCTCTAAAGAGCTGCCACAAACAACTGCTCCAATGTTACAGGATTCTCTTGGGGCCCACAAAACTGACCAATATTTGGAAGATAATCTTGCCTCCTATTTATAAAATTAGAGGCAAGAAGACTGATCAAGAGATCACTGAAATAGTTGAGGCAAGACAGTTTTAAGACATGGACTAGGGAAAAGGAGAGAGGAATCAAAGGAAAAGCTTTCATCAAAATGATTTAAAAATGCAAGTAACTCTCAAATACTTACACATTGCATATTTGAAAAGTATATGAAAGTATAATGTAAAGAAAATAAAAATCACCTATGGACCACAACTCAGTTATAAATATTATAAACTTTTTGATATAACTATGTTTTTATAAAAGAATAACATTCTCATATAGCCATCTAATCTTTGACAAAGCAGACAAAAACATACACTGGGGAAAAAGATCCTTATTCAATAAATGGTGCTGGGAAAACTGGATAGCCACAGGTAGAAGACTGAAACAGGATCCACACCTCTCACCTCTCACAAAAATCAACTCACAGTGGATAACAGAATTAAACCTAAGGCATGAAACTATAAGAATTCTGGAAGAAAATGTTGGAAAAACTCTTATAGACATTGGCCTAGGCAAAGAGTTTATGAAGAAGACCCCAAAGGCAATGATAGCAACAACAAAAATAAATAAATGGGACCTGATCAAATTAAAAAGCTTCTGCACAGCCAAGGAAACTATCACAAGAGCAAACAGACAACCTACAGAATGGGAGAAAATATTCACATATTAAACATCCAATAAAGGGCTGATAACTAGAATCTATAGAACTCAGGAAAATCAGCAAGAAAAAAATCAAACAACCCTATTAAAAAGTGAGCAAAGAACATGAACAGAAACTTTTCAAAAGAAGACAGACTAATGGCCAACAAACATGAAAAAAAGGCTCAACATCTCTAATCATCAGGGAAATGCAAATCAAAACCACAATGAGATATCACTTAACTCCAGTGAGAATGGCTTTTATCAAAAAGTTCCCAAACAATAAATGTTGGCATGCATATGGAGAGATAGGAACACTCAGACACTGCTGGTGGGACTGCAAACTAGTACAACCTCTGTGGAAAGTAATATGGAGATACCTTAAAGAGATACAAGTTGATCTACCATTTGATCCAGCAATCTCATTACTGGGCATCTACACAAAGAAAAAAAAGACATTCTATAAATAAGACAGCTGCACTCGAATGTTTACAGCAGCACTATTCACAATTGCAAAGGTGTGGAAACAACCCAAGTGCCCACCAATACATGAGAGTATTAATAAAATGTTGTATATGTATACCATGAAGTTCTACTCAGCCACAAAAAACAATGGTGATCTATCACCTCTTGTATTATCCTAGATAGAGCTGGAGCCCATTCTACTAAGTGAAATATCACAAGAATGGAGAAACAAGTACCACATGTACTCACCATCAAATTGGTATTAACTGATCAAGACTTATGTGCACATACAGTAGTAACATTCATTGGCGGTTGGGGAGGTGGGAAGGTAGAGGAGGGGATGGGTATATTCACACCTAATGGGTGCAGTGCACACTGTCTGGGGGATGGACTCGCCTGAAGCTCTGACTCGGGTGGGGCAAAGGCAATATATGTAACCTAAACCTTTGTATCCCCGTAATATGTTGAAATTAAAAAAAAAAAGAATAACATATACATAGAAAATTGCATAAGTGATGAAATTTTAGATACGTCCATGTATCTACCACCTGTATCATGAAATGCCCTCTCCTACTAAAGGTAATAATTACTGGTGTTGGCCTATTTTTGAGCTCCATATAAAGAGAATCAAATTGTATTCTTCTGTTTTGGGCTTATTTTCCTGACATTTTGTCAAATTGACTCATGTGGTTGTGGGCAGTAGTTCCTCTTTTATTTTCCTAGTATTCTATTGTAGAAATAGGCTACAAATTTCTAATCTATTTTATTATTGATGGGCATTTGAGTTATGTCCAAGTTTTGGATATCATAACAATGTTGCTATGAACATTCTTGTCTTTTGTGCTCATATGTATACCACATACTTGCCCATATGTATCTGGTAGAGCAGAGGTCCCCAACGTTTTTGGCACCAGGGACTGGTTTTCCACAGACTGGGGGTGAGGGGATGGTTTCAGGATGGTTCAAGTGCATTACATTTACTGTGCACTTTATTTCTATTATTACATTGTAATATATAATAAAATAATTATACAGCTAACTCACCATAATGCAGAATCAAATGCCACCACTGATCTGACAGGAGGCAGAGCTCAAGTGGTGATGTGAGCGATGGGGAGCAGCTGTAAATACAGGTGAAGCTTCGCTAACTGGCCACTCACCTCCTGCTGTGTGGCCTGGTTCCACCTCCTGCTGGTACTGGTCCATGGCCTGGGAGTTGGGGGCTGCAGTGGTAGGGTACATCCTCCCAAGCGTTTCATCTTGTATTAAGTATTATTTAGGAATGGAATTGCTGGTCATTGAGTGCCTATTCAGAGTTAGGAAACCCCCCATCAAAGAGTCTGCCACAGTGGTTGACCACTCTACACTCTTACTCACAGTATGTGAGAGTTCCTCTTGCTCCACACCCAACACTTGGTCACATCCGTTAATTTAACTTTATCATATTGGTAGGTTTTATTTAGTGGTATATATTAATAATTGTGATTTAGTATACATTTCCATAACAATTTATGATGGCAAGTTTTTCACATGTTTATTCACCATTTGAATATTTTCTTTTGGGAAGTTTGATCATCTTTTGCTATTTTTGCTTGTTTGTTTGTTTTCAGTTTTATTAAGGTATACTTGAAAAATAGAAATTATATGGATTTCAGGTGAACAACATGATGCTTTTGTGTACATATACACTATGAAATGATTACTATAATCAAGCTAACATATGCATCACCTCACATAGTTCTGGATTTTTAGCGTGTGATGAGAACACTGTAGATCAATTCTCTTAGCAAATTTCAAGTATAAAATACAGTAATAATAGCTACAGTCACTATGCTGTACATGAGATCTCCAGACTGTATTCATTCTGCATAACTGAACCTTTGTATCCACGGGCCAACATCTCCCCATTTTTCCCAACTCTCTGCTCCTGGCAGCCACCATTCTACTCTCTGCTTTTATGAGTTTGACTTTTTTAGATTTCACATATAAATGAGATCACATAGTATTTGTCTTTCTGTGTCTGGTTTATCTCACTTAGCATAATGATCAGGTTCATCCATGTTGTCACAAATGGTGGAATATCCTTGTTATTTTAAGGTTCAATAATATTCAATTATATACACACACATATATAGATTTTCCTTATCTATTCATCCATTGCCATACAGGTTGTTTCCATATCTTGGCTACTGTGGAAAATGCTGCAATGAACATGGGAGTGCAGATACCTCTTTGGTATAATGATTTAATCTTCTTGAGACATATACTCAGGAGTGGGATTGCTGGATCATAGGTAGTTCCATTTTTAATTTTTTGAGAAACCTCCATACTGTCTTCCATAATGGCTGTATTAATTTATATCCATACTAACAGTATACAAGAGTTCTCTTCTCTCCATATCCTCACCAACAATTGTTATAATTTGTCTTTTAATACCTAACCCAAGTTCATAAGTATATTCTATGTTATATTCTAAAAGTTTCATTGCTTTAACTTTCATATTAAGCCTATGATCTATCTAGAAATGATTTCTATGTATGGTGTAGGGTAGAGGTCAAGTTTTCTTTATTTTTCCATTTAAATATATAACTGATCCTGTACCAATTATTGAGAAGATTATCCTTTTCCTCAACTATGGCATCTTAGTGATAAATCTTGATATTGTTTATGTGTGGTATTGTTTTTAGACTCATTATTCTATTCTATTCATTTATTTTTCTATCAATACGTCTTACTCTAGCTTTTTAAACAAGCCTTCATTATCTAGTACACCGAGTCTTCTAAAGGTTTTCTTCAAGATTATTTTTGCTATTCCAAGCTATTTGCATTTCCAAAGAAATTTTAGATTAATTCTGTCTATTTCCACAAGAAGGCTTGCTGGGATTTTGCTAAAAATAAGTTTGTTTGATTTTTTTTAACTGATGAGGAGGTTTTGAATTTTAGCAAATGTTTCTTCTGCATTATATTGAGAAAATAATATGACTTCTCTTATGGTGGAGAATTGCATGGATTGGTGTTTGATTGTTGTGCCATCTTTCAATTCTTGAAACATACCCAATTTGATCATGATGCACTATTCTTTTTATACAAACTTGTTAATATTTTTTTGTTATTTTAATAGAAATTAGCTAATATATTTTCATGCATGCTCATAAGAGAGATTGGTCTGTGATTTTACTTTTTGTGTAATGTTCCTGTCAGATTTTGTAACAGAATTATGCTGAACTCATAATACGACATACAGCTATTCCTTCTTTTCTCTATTCTGAAATATTTTTTTGAAATTTATCCAGACATTATTTTATTTATTTATTTATTTTTATTTCAGCATATTATGGGGGTACAAATATTATGGTTACGTACATTGCCCATTCTCTCCCTCCCTCCTCGAGGCAGAGCCTCAGGCATGACCATCCCCCAAACACTGCACGTCTCACTCATTATGTTTGTATATACCCATCTCCTCTTCCCCCCTCCCACCCGCCCAACATCCGATAAATGTTATTCCTATATGTCCACTTAGGTGTTGATCTGTTAATACCAATTTGCTGGTGAGTACATGTGGTGCTTGTTTTTCCATTCTTGAGATACTTCACTTAGTAGAATGGGTTCCAGCTGTATCCAGGAATATACAAGAGGTGCTATATCACCATTGTTTCTTAAAGCTGAATAGTACTCCATGGTGTACATATACCATATTTTGTTAATCCACTCAGGTATTGATGGGCACTTGGGTTGTGGTTGTTTCCACAACTTTGCAATTGTGAACTGTGCTGCTATAAACATTCGAGT
>VBSM01003204.1:18442440-18473449 GCA_008086735.1 Cheirogaleus medius
CCTCTGCTATTTCCTTCTTCAGTGTTTCATAGTTCTCCCTGTAGAGGTCTTTTTTTAAATATAAGATTAGTGTTATTCCTTAAACACTTATAAGAATTTACAGATGAAGTCACTTGGGTCTAGAGACTTTCCTGTGGAAAGGGTTTTATTTACAGAAGCAATTTCTTTAGTAGAGGTATAGGCTATTCAGTTTTTATAAATTTTTCTTGAGTTTTTTTGGTAAGTTGTGTTCTAGATATTTCTTTTTTTTATTTTGAGACAGAGTCTCACTCTGTTCCCTGGGCTAGAGAGCCATGGCATCAGCCTAGCTCACAGCAACCTCAAACTCCTGGGCTGGAGTGATCCTTCTGCCTCAGCCTCCCGAGTAGCTGGGACTACAGGCATGCGCCACCACGCCCGGCTAATTTTTTCTATATATTTTTAGTTGGCCGATTAATTTCTTTCTATTTTTAGTAGAGATGGGGTCTCGCTCTTGCTCAGGCTGGTTTCGAACTCCTGACCTTGGGCGATCCGCCCACCTCGACCTCCCAGAGTGCTAGGATTACAGGCGTGAGCCACCGCGCCCGGCCATTAGATATTTCTTAATTTTATGTGATTTTCAAGTTTATTAGCAACATCTTTCATAAGTGTTTTGTTATCTTTTAAAGGTTCATAAAGTCTATAACTAAGTCTCCTTTTTATTTCCAATTAATAATATATTCTTTCCAACTTTTATTACTTCATTAATCTTGTGAGGGCTTTATCAATATTAGTAATTTTTCACAAAGAATCAGCATTTCATTTTGTTGATTCTCTATTGCTTAATTTCTAGTTTATTAATTTCTCTTCTCTAAAATAATTTATTTCATTTTACTTTCTTTAGGTTTAAATTTCCCTTCTTTCTTTATTTTCTTCAGATGGGTACTTAAAGAATTGTTTGCAGCTTTCTTCTTTTCTATCATATGCATTTAAGCTAATAAATTTCCCTTTAGGAACAGATTTAGCCATATTCCTTAAATTCTGCTATATAGTTTTTTTTCATTATAGTATAGTTCAACATATTTTCTAATTTTCATTGATATTTCTTTAATGACTTTTAGGTTATTTAGAAGAATATTGTTTAAAATCCTGCTATTAAGAAATTTTCTTTTTTTTTAAATATTTGTTTCTGATATAATTCCATTTTGGTTTTATAATCTTCTTTCAGATTATTTTAGTTCTTTGAAATTTACTGAGACTTTCTTTATGGCTCAGTCTATGGTTAATTTTCATAAATATTCCATGTGCTCTTGAAAAGAAAGTAGATTCTGCAGTTGTTGGGTTCTATGTTCTGTATATGTCAATTAGGTCAAATTTGTTAATTTTGTTATTCAGATTTTATATATCCTTACTGAATTTTTGTCTGTTTATTTAATCAGTTATAAAGAGCAACATGTTAAAATCTTCGACTCTGATTATAGATTTGTCTACTTCTCCTTTTAGTTCTACCAATTATTGTTCTATGCATCTGTACTATTGGGGCAAATACCTTAACAATTATCAGTCTTCTTAGTAGATTGACCTTTTGATCATTATGAAATATTCTACTAAATTTCTTGTAATAATTTTTGCTTTAAAGTCTTTTTTCCCTGTTTTTAATGGAGTTGGTATTGTTAGGTTAACCTTTACACATATTACCTTTTCCCCATCCTCTTACTTTCAAACTTTCTCTGTTGAGAGACATTTCTCTTAATAAGCATCATATAGTCTGACAGTATTTTCTTTTTATTGAAATATTTAGCCTATTTTCATTTAATGCAATCACATATGTATTTGTGGGTTTTGTCTACGATCTTACTATTTGCTTTTTGTTTGTCTACCTCACTTTATATTTTTTCTCTACTTTATTTTCTTCTTTTGAATTTGTCAAGTGATTTTTTATTATTCCACTTTCCCTTCTATTAGCTTGTTAGTTATTAAATTAGTAGTAATTCTCCATTATACAACATTCATCAATTATTTACTAGAGTTTAATATTAATGAGGGTTTCTTTTATTATTTACAGTTTACCAAAAAGAGTAAGAATTTTCCATAAGTTTAATTCCATTTGATCAACTTCTTTATGTTTCTGTTGTGCATTTTAGTATACAGAAGACCCCATTACTTTCCATACCTTATTTTTGTGTGTGTGTTTCTCTCTCGGACAATTTTTCTTCTATCTGAAGAACTCTCTTAAATATTTATTTTGTACAAGTCTACTTGCAATGAATTCTCATATATTTAGTTAGCCTGGAAATGCCTCTATTTTGTTTTCACTTCCCCTTAACATTTCTATTGAAGTATACATAGGTACAGTACCTTCACAAATTGTTCATGTATAAGTCTATAATTATTTTGTAAAATATACATCTATGTAATCATCACTCTGATCAAGATACCGGGTATTGCCTGCATCTCAGAAACCTTCTTGTACCCTCTCGGTCAATATTCCCCCTAACGGCAAACATTACCCTGAAATTTATCACTATGGTTTTGATTGTTTTTAACTTCATTTAAATTTATTCATGTGGCATATATTTTTAGTGTCTGCCTTCATTTGATCAACATTATATCTGTCAGATTCATCCCTATGTTTTTATACAGTTGTAATTTGTTTGTTTTCATGGCTTTATTGTATTCTATGTATGATTATGCCATATTTTATTTATTCATTCTAATTTTTATATACATATTTTCCCATTTTGTAACTATTATGAATAAAGCTGTTATGAACATTGTTGTGTATGATTTTGGTGCACATGTGAGCACATTGCTGTTGAGTATATACCTAGGAATGAAATGCTATGCTGTGGAACAGGCATCCTAACCAGCTTTAGTAGATACTGTCAAATAGTTTTCAAAGTTGACATATCATTTTATTTTCCTACTTGTGTGGTATTAATGTTTCAGTTGTTTCACAACTTTGCTAATATTTAATGTTATCATTTAAAAAAATGTTTAGTCATTCTTATGGTTGGTTGTATTTTTTATTGATACATAATAGGTGTACATATTTTCAGGGTCCATGTGATAATTTGATACATTCATATATAATGTATAAACATCAAATCAGTGTATTTGGGATATCTATCACCTTAAATATTTATCTTTTCTTTATGTTAAGACCATATGAATTATTATTTTCTAGCTATTTTGAAATGTACAATAGATTATTGTTAACTATAGTCACCCTACTAATCTATCAAACACTCAGTCTTATATCCTTTAACTGTATATTTGTACCCATTAACCAACCTTTCTTCATGTTCTCCTCTCCACTACCCTTCTCAGCCTCTAGGAACCACCAATCTACTCTCTATCCTCATGAAACCCACTTTTTTAGCTCCTATGTATGAGTGAAAGCATGTGATAGTTATCTTTCTGTGTTTGGCTAATTTCACTTAATATAATGACCTCCACTTCCATCCATGTTGCTGCAAATGATAAGATTTTATTCTTTTTTATGGCTGAATAATATTCCATTGTAAATTTTTCTTCTTGGTACAACTTTGCCTGGATTTTGTGAAGGTTTATATATAATGATTTTATTTTGGTTATTGAAAAATACTTCAAAATAATGTTTTTGAAAAATTTTTCTCTTATATTAAACATTATTTACATGAACATTTTTACTTATCCAGGTGATTGAGTTTTTAATGGTATTTTCTTGTTATTATTCCCAGTGTTATTGTACTCTTAAGATAGAATTGGCTTGCAAAATCTTAAAATTTATTATGTTCTTATTGAGATATTGTAATTAATATTTATAAATATTTTATAAACATGTGAGAAGTATTGCATCTTCAACTTATAGATTTAGATTTGTATTTGTGGCTATAAGAAAAACTTTAATTCCATAAATTAGTTATTCTATAGCCCATTTTAAAATTTGTATTAATTTATTCTTAAATTGCTAACAATCTTGCCTTATACTTTTAGGACTTTATTATCAAATTCATAAGATTCATAACTATTATGTCTTTATCTTCATTTATGTACTTTATTAAAAGTTTTTTCCATTTTTTGATGATTTTTGCTTTGATTTCTACTACAACATTCTATCCTAGTAGTTTTTTATTTCTATTTTCTCATATAGGACTACCCACCTTTAAAATTTATTCTATTAAAAACACTTTTCTCTATGAATATCCAATGCTTATAGCTGGAATTACCTTTTTTTACCCAGGTCAAAAAGCTTTATCTCTTAAATTGTAGTCATAAATATAAATGAGATAAATGTAAATTATACCAGTTACAATTATAATTATAATTTTTTGTTTGGTTTTACTTTTGTTATTTTGCTTTATGTTATATATATATATTTAATAATTTATCTTTCCCATTGTATGCATGTATGTAGAATACCTTTTATTTGACTTTTTTCTCTAATAATTCAGAAGTTTTAGAGCACATCTGTATTAGTTAGGGTTCTTCAAAGAAACAGAAACAATAAGATATAGATAGATAGATAGATGTAAGGAAATTTATTATAGGAATTGTCTCATGAGATTATGGAGGCTGAGAAGTACTACATTGTGCCATCTGTAAGCTGGAGAAATCCAGAAATCCAGTGACAGTCCAAGTCTGAAGGCTTGAGAATCAGAGGGACCAATTGTGTAAGCCTCCGTCTGAGGCTAAAAGCCAGAGAGCAAGAGGGAAGGGTGCTCGTGTGAGTCCCAGAACCAGCAGCTCTCATGTGCAAGAGCAGGAGAAGATGGATATTACAGCCCACGAAGAGACAGAATTTGCTTTTCCTCAACCTTCTTGTTCTATGCTGGCCCTCAGTGGAGTGGATGATGCCTGCCCATGTCGGTGAGGGTAGATTTTCTTTACTCAGTTTACTAATTTAAACTCTAATCTCGTCTGGAAACACACTGACAGACACACCCAGAAATAATGCTTTACCAGGTATCTAGGCATCCCTTAGCCCAGTCAAGTTATTATATAAAGTTAGCCATCACAATCTTCTTTATCCCACTAGTGAATGTACTCCTGGGGGCATACAGCAACGTGCTTTGGAAGTGCCACACCACAGGAAAAACATGGAACAGGTTCTTGAAGTAACAATTTCATTAAATAATAAGGAAATTTTTAAAAATTAGTATTACAACTGACACTGACATATAATACAATCAAGTGCAAAATTCACATGACATTTCTGAAATTTCTATCTGGGATTGGATCATACTGCATTATGTTCACAGGTCCGTGGGTGTATGTTCCTTTTTGTCTGACATTTGGGACACTTAAGTAGAAACACTTGAGAACATCTGGATCTTTTTTTAAAATTAATTTTAAAACCTAAACATATATTATCTAATTTTCAAAGTTGAAAAAAAAATGTTTCTTGACTCTCCACTCCATTAAATTAGGAAGTCAGCACAAATTTAATTTCTTCTCACTTCTCCCCATCATTATTTTTCATCTTAGTTGGTATAATCCAGAATTTTGGACCAGATTATTATCATTATTATTATTATTCCGATTAGGCTCTGATTTTTAACAATCACTCAAAGATTTTGTTTTTTATTATACAAGTATTTTATATTTATGACAAAAGTTAGAAAATATAGATAAGCATCCTCAATCTTTTATTATTTAACAATAAAAAAGACAATAATTTTGCCATACTGATGAGAGGTAAAAATAAAAATTTAATGTTTTCCCAACTATTTAATTGGTTTATACAACATCAATTAATTTATGATGCCATCTTTATCATATATATTATTCTCATGTGTTTTTCTGTGCCTAAATATATAGATTGCACAAACTAAATAGTACTATAATATATTATACTGTGCTTAAGTCTGTTTCTGGATTTCCTATTTCATTCCTTCAATTTGTCCTTCAACTACTGTTTCAGTATCACTGTGCTTTAAGTATCTATCTATCTATCTATCTACACACATAAACACCAGAGATTCTCATTATTCCAGGTACAGTTGACCCTTGAACAACATGAAAGTTGGAGGCATCAGCTCTCTGCAGAGTCAAAAATCTGAATATAAATTTTGACTCTCCAAAAACTTAACTAATAATAACTTACTGTTGACTGGAAGCCTTACAGATAACATAAATAGTAGATTGATAGTTGTATGTTTTATGTATATTTATATCATATACTATATTCTTAAAGTAAGCTAGAGAAAAGAAAATGTTAATAATAAAATGATAAGAAAGAGAAAACACATTTACTATTCCCTAAGTGAAAGTGGATCATTACAGAGGTCTTCATCCTCATCTTCACATTGAATAGGCTAAGGAGGAGAAGGAGGAGGGAGGAGTTGATCTTGCTGTCTCAGGGGTGGTAGAGGAGGAAGAAAATCTGCATATAAGTGGACCCATGCAGTTCAAATCCATGTTATTCAAGGATCGACTGTACTTATGTTCTATGAAGTCATCATGAACACTGAATTAGGGAATACTGAATCATTGCCCCTGGTTGAAATATAAGATTAAGTTCCCTCAAGCCTCTGATTACATTTTTGTTAATTAATCAGTACATAACCTGTTTTATGTGTGTTTGTTTAAAAAACCATATACATATATAATTCATTAATATTGAACTCAAAGCCAATAACATTGTATCTCATGCCTGGACAAAGCTTATCTAATGCACACATTTTTCTATAAGATACATCACAGCCCTCTTGCACTTGGGAACACCAGACAGCACTTCAGCATCATGCTTGGGGGCATTTTAAATAGAGAAATCACCAACATAAAAAGCACAAGAAATATCAAGAACATGCCACTAAATGTACCACAAAAAAAGATATATGTTTACATTATGAGAGCTGAAACAAGAAGGCAGGGCATTGTTTGATCTCAGTTGGAAACGTACAAGCCCTGTGACTCAATTTTTTTGCTACTCATCTTTATGAATGACTATGAATGCACTGGTGAGTATTGATTTTGAGTTTACAAATAAATTTTAATGAGTAGAGAAATCTGCAAATATAGAATCTGCACACAATGAAGATTGAATAGATACATATATATATTTCACTGGTAGACTGCATCCCTCTCATTGCATTAAAATAATTTTTGGCTATTTTTCAGGGTTTATTTTCAGAAGTATGCTCCTTGTCTTACCCTTCCCAGTTTTTTTATCCAGCAGTATTTTTTGTTAGTCTTCCTTCTTTTTACATATACTGTACCTTCATACTGTAATCAGCTCACTTTGGTTTGTGTTCCTCTCTTCCCTTAGGTACATGTTTACTTTTCTCTGCTATTAGGAGTCCTTGACATGGATGGGCCATGTTGACCTCAGGAAGAACAACTTGTCCTTGGTTCCCGTTCTTCCTTTGTGTGGTAAGTATAGCCCTTCCTCATTTCTATAACCAGCAGGCAAATTGATGAGAATAATTCCCAGTCTACTTCTCAGTTATTAGCAGGTTTTCACCTATTGCAATAGTTCACAAATTCTACACTTTAGATTAATTCTCATTTGAGATGAAGTGTTCATTGGCAAAAAATGAGAAAAATGTAGGCAATGTAAATTAAGAAAAGTGCAGGTAATGTTATAAAAATACATTTATTCAATTTAAAGGATAATTCTTTGAGATAATATTTCAATGTTTTTGTTAAATTCCCTTTGTTCTTACTTTTAAAAATGCTTTTACTTGTAACATAAAATGACAACCCATTATTGATTCTTACATTTTTATTTGAAATTTTATTGATGTATGAAATCCAATGGGAACTGAATTGTAGGTAGGAACCAAATTGCGCCTAGGAACTGTTCCCTGGTGGGAACATATATAGTAAAAAGTTCCTATGACCTTTAGCTGCCTTAGAGCTCATTACCATCCAATGGTAATGGTGGAGCTTCTGTGAAGGATTCTGGGGAGGACACATGCATAGAAAAAGAAACTGTTACATAATCAACCTGTTATATAACACCAACCTGTCAATCACACCAAAAGGTAGGAAACATCAACCAATTGTGTAAGGGGAAAGGTGGACAAATTAGTGAACATATAAAAGACAGCGTGTGCTCACACATCTTTCTCCAGTCGTGAGGAGTAACCTGTTCCACTCTCTCCAGAAAGTATTTTCACTTTGTGTAGCTTCCTTCCTTCCTTTCATTCTTTTTTTTTAATGTGATAAACTCTTTGTATGAAATTGCTCTGTGTTTGTGATCACTCTGTCATCGGCTGGACTCAGTACCAGGACTCATTCCTGACACTGGGAACTGGAGGACCAGGGAACAGCCACACAGATGAACCTAACACCATTATTATTCCCATTTTATAGATAAAAAACTAATGTGTAGAGAGATCTTCAGGGTCACCTAATTAGTAGCAGATTCAGGATTCAGACACAATCTGGTTCCTGAGTCCACTATCTTAAACATTACTGAGTTCCTTCTTTATCTGCCTTGCTCCTCAACTGTAGTTCCCTTCACCTTCATTGTTGGGGTTTTCTTTTTCCCATTCCAGCCTTTAGTCCTTTACGTGTAGGGACTGTGTTCCCCAGCATGCGGTGTCGCTATCATTCCTACTGACCTCCTGTTCCTGCACTGTTCCAGACCTATGCCTGTCTTCCCTGAATGGACAGAGAAGGCGAGGATGGGAGAATGGATGCATAGAGGGGAAGGGATGTAATGTTGCCCAATTCTTAACACAGTACAAAGTGCAAAGAAACCCCTCTCCATTTCCTGTTTGCTTGAGATCCTGAGTCTTACTGGAAGACTATAGAACAGACACAGAGCATCTTCCTACTTATTTTTAAGTCTTTTGTGTTTTTTTTGCAAGAAGCTACACTAGTGTGTACCATGCACTTAAGTTTGGATATGTTTTTCTCAATCCATCTCTGTGTTTTATAGGGTCAATATCTTTCATGTTTTGATACATTATTTCTCATTTTCAGCTGTTAAAGCTGTTTGGTTGTTTGCTTTTTTATTGTCTTCATGAATATGTTGGTGGAAGCTGTATCCGTCAACATTTTGAATTCCAAGCAGGTTCTTCCTAATTTTTTTTTTCTCTGTTTGCTTCAGTAAAGTTTTTTTTTTTTTCTAAAAATAAGCTCTTCTCCTGAACCTTGAGTGATATGTTTTCCTTTTTCTTTTATTTTGCAGCATCTTTTCACTGTTTCCATTTTTGTTCCATCTCTGTTCAGTCAAGTCGAAAGAGAACACATTTTATACAAGACTGATGTTTTCTCACAAACAGAATGAGTGGATCCTTCATTTTCCCTCATCTGTTTTTTATCTTAATTGCTTGGCTGCTAGATGCCTCCTCTCCGATTCTAAGCTAGAGGGCTGGCAATTGTACCAGGCCTCTGCTGTGGGGCCCTGAGGAGAGAAGGGAGGGAGGTCAATATGCAGCATCCTGTAGGGAACTACCTCTGTATTGGATGTTCGTGCCCTGCCCAGAACTCAGCGTCTGTCTCCAGCATTCCCTCTCTTGGTCAACACGAGGGCACGTGTGCCCTTCCTGCCTCCTGCCTTCCGCTGTTGCCCATGCATCATGGGAAATCTCACTGTCTGACCGTTCTCCTTGGTAGCGCCTCTGAACCCCCCTTTTGGAATGCTGTCCATCTGCAGCGGTGGAAGGAGTGCTCAGTGCAGGCCCTTCCCTCTGTATCATCACCTGCCTGTGCTCTCAACTGAGAGAACGTCTGTGGGAACAGAGTGGAACAAGGTTTCCCTCTGTGCCTGGTAATTTCCCTCCCTCCAGTCCAACTCTACTCTTCCTATGAGAAAGAGGATAAAGTTTGAGGAATGTGGCCAACAACTTTCCTGAGCTCTCAGTGCCAGGGCAGAATTGTCATTATTTTTATATCCTTTTGCATATTTCAGTGAGGATCAAAGGGGCCTCTGAGAGACCTGTGTTCCAGTCACCTTTGGTCAACGTCTTTAACTTTCAATGATTGTTTTTCAGGCATCGTGCTAGCCACTTTCACTTATGTGGTCTCCTTTAATCCACCAAGTGTCCATTTAAGATATTTTATTGTCATTCCAGTTTTACAGGCAAATACACCGAGGTTCAGAAGAGCATGTCAAGTTAAGTTTGTACAGCTAGTTAGAGATGCATTCAGGAATTAGAGTGCTGCTTTCCCAATAAAGCGTGGTGCTTTCCCGACACCCTCTCTTGTTCCCCAGCCACTTACCAGGCTTGTAAGGACCTCAAGTGCAGCCTTAGATGGCACATGGCTTAGTCACTTTCTCGCTGTGTGACATTGGGTCAGTTACTTAGTTTTTGATTCAGTTAAATGGAAATAATAACATAATTGGTTAGAATTCAACGAGAGAGTACACATCAGAGGTTTCAAACTCAAATGTCCTTAGGGACATGGCATAAATATGTGAGGTGGCCTCACGTAAGACCATGAGGATCAATGGGGTTTGTGAAACCTACAGAAGGCTTGTTCTGCAGACATCGAATTCTACTTGTTCAAATTCACTAGGCTGAACATTTTATGCTCACCAAAAGGGCTAAAATGATAAAGAAAAAAATACAGAAAATAAAGAAAAACACGAAGTGTTGTCAATGGTGTGGTACAACTGAAATTCTCATAGACTGCTTGTGGGAATGTAAATTGGTATAACCACTTTGGAAAACTCTTTGGTGATATCTACTAAAGCTGACCATATGCATAGCTTTAACCCAGCATTTCAGCTCTTGCGCATACACTCAAACAGAATGAGTGCAGATGCCACCAAAAGACATGTTCAAGAACATTCAGAGCAGCACTATTCATAATAGCCTCAAATTATTATAGAAACTACCATTGACATTATAATGGATCTACATATCGAGGAATAGTCACATAATGGAATAATATGGAGCAATGAGAATGGATAAAGTACAAGTACATGCACCAATATGGATATAACTCATGAACATAAGGTTGAGCAAAAGAAGCTAGATATAGAAAAATGCATATTGCATGATTTTAAATATTAAAAAGTAGGAACAATGAATCCATGCTGTAGGAGCCAGGACAGCAGGTAGTGACTGGAAGGGCGTTTGAGTGGGGCTTCTGGGGTGCTGCTGTTCTTCCGGTCCCTGATCTTTTTACTGGTGTTCATTTTGTGAAAATCATTGAGCTCTTCACTTAACGATTGTATATTTTCACTGTGTATTATGTTATACTTGGATATAACCGCTTCTAAAAACAACAATAATTACAAACTCTTCCTCGAAGCAAAAGTATTAGTCTGATTATAAATATGTCACTGCCCGTGGTTGTTACTTTTTCTACCTTTATGTTCCCACCACCTTGTCTGTCCCTTGAGGTTCTGCACCCCTAATGCTGACTACAGAACAGAACAGATTCTCCCTTTTTTGTTTTATAGGTTTTCCAAGTAAATAATCAGGAGGCATAGTTGGGGAAAGGGTGTGGGGTGAAGGCTTAAATATTAAATGTAGGAACAGAATTTTAAGAACTTTTGTCTGAGTCTCAGCCATGGTGTTGGCTCTACTGCTTTGGGGGTCTCCTGATGTACCTTGGTCTGCTTTTGTTACTCCAAGTGTGTATATGGTGTGGAAATTGAGCAACCTTCATCCTGGGCCATATGAAAGTCCTGGCTTCTCAGCTGGGAGCAGCATAGGTCTGTGGAGTGTAGGGAGGGGGCAGGGAGGTGTGTGAGCGCATGGCTGCAGCGAGTCCCTTCTGAATAATAGTGGGTTTCTCCCGTCACTGAAACATCACACTCAAATCAAGAATCTAAATCCCAACAACGGAAGCCGAGTCTGGGATCTTATGCCCATTTTGCAAAAAAAAACCCCAAACTACAGCCCAGATAAATGAAATCGTTTTCCTAACTACACTCTGCTGAGACGCAGGGCTCCCATGTGAACAAAACTGAAATCCCACCTCAGGGCATTTCTCCATTCCTCCTCTTTCTCCCTCTTAGTCCCTCCCTCCCCACCACAACTTGGAGCTATCCTGGCTCCACTTTTCCTGCCTTGCCATCATTTTGAGTGGGTGAGAGAAAAGCCCAGATCCTATGTATGGTAGTGACAAATCTTTAAGGACTTCCTATGGCTGCAGAAAGGGCAGCTGCTAAAGAAAAATCAGCACATACTTCATAATTTCTTTTTCTCAAACTAAGCACTCTGTAAACCTTGGTTGACTGGTCCTCCCTGCTTTCTTAGCAAAAGCCAGTGCTCACCAGAAGAGAGAAACTGGGCTCCATGGAGGGGCCATCTGCTTCTCTCCTTAGCAGCCACTCTGGGACCCATACCTGACCCAGCTTTCCTAAAGATTGAGGAGGAAGACTTGGGGGTGGTGAGGTGCTGAACAGTGACGGGGCAACCTCTTGTGGCACAAGAGCAGGTGCTCTGGAGCAAGCAGAATGGAGTGTGAATCTTGGCTTCATTATTTCCTTGCTCTCTGCCTTTTCTCTCTCTGAGCCTCTGAGTCCTCAATTGTGAAATCAGGATTTTAATAATAACTGTGCAGAACTATGTAGGGGAATTCATAAAATTTGGTACAAAAGGGTTAACACACAGGATTGGCATTTTGCAACTGTGGTCCATGTTTCTTCTCTTAGAATACTATGGATTAAAATGCAGATTCCTGAGCCCATATCCTGCCTTATAGCAAAGCCAGAATCTCTGGGGGCAGGGCCCAGGACTCCATATTTCAATAAGCTTCCTAGGGAGAGCCAATTATACGAGAGAGATGTCAGTTCTGTGGTACAGTAGGCAAAGAGACCCAGGAAGCCTAAAACAAGGTCCCCTAAAGGATCCACAATCACTTCCCATTTGCTTGAGCTGAATCTCGTAGGGTGTGTGGGAAATGGTCTCTTTAGGAAGGGTACTGACCTGCCAAATCTTGCCACTGGAAGTGTGAATGTAAATCCACAGGGTCAATAGTCAGGAGCAGTAGGAGGGAAAAGAGATGACTGAGAGACATCAGTATTGGAGAGAGGAGAGTCAGAGAGAAACTGATTAGACACAACGACGGATTCCTCTGAGTAGAGTTATAAGACTGTCACTTCAGCTCGTCTGCTCTGGATAAGCTCAGAGCTGCTGTGCAATAGGCTGATTGGTGTCTAATTATCCTCGAGGCCTGTTGAATTGGTTTCCTGTGCTTCTCTATTCCCCATGTATCTCTCCAATAAATGCTAATCACCACTCGAGTGTGGTGTGGGTTTCTTGCAACATGAAAAAAAAATTACTAACACACTATAATAAAAGGTTTAGATTTTATCATGTAAAAAAATGGGTAGCTGGGACAGATACTAATGTTTTCCTAAAAACAGTCATTTTTCTTTGCTGCACCTTTGTAGCCACCTAATTCTTTTTTACTGACACAGCCCACTTCCCACCGTGGAGGCCGGACTTCACAGATACTCACTGTCCCAGACTCAGCCGCAGCTGGTCTATGGCCCAGATCTGTCCTGTGAGACATAAGGGAAAGTTTCTGAAGGACTTCTGGGGAAGATTTTCCTCTGTGATGAAAAGGGAGAGACACCACCTTCTTGATTCCTTCACGCTTTTGTCAGGGCTTGAAAATGTGATATCAGGAGCCATGGCAGCCATCTTGTGTCCAAAGGTAGAAAACCAAAAGAATTTCAGAAAAACCAACACAGGTCTCTGACATCACTAACTGCCAACTAACCAACTTCTAAACTGGTTAGCTACGGATCTATTATTTGCAAGAAGATAATTATCTTTATTCTTCAAGACATTTTTACTCTGAAAGAAGCTTTACTGATGTATAAGATCTGTTGACAGGTTTCAGTCAAGAGGCAGATGTGACCAGTTTTGTGTTTTATAAAGATTTATAATAGTTGAAATATAAAGTATGTTTTTGAATGGGGGAGTGAGAGACAGAAAGCGGGGAGATCAGTAAGGAAACTTTTGTATTAATCAAGGCAAAAGTAATAAAGACCTGAACACACATTGAAACCTCCCATGTACTAAACCAGTGATCTACAAACATCAGTTATTCTCATATCATCTGTAAGTTATTTACTCAGTGATTTTCATCTTTGAATGGCTTCCTTTTTATAAAAAGGAAGTTGTCTATCATAATTTTTATTGGGTAGATATTCTTTCAAATACACATTAAATAAGTAAGGATTTGTCTCCACTTTTGATGATGGCAAACTAGCATTTAGGGACTAATGCTCCTGTTGAAAATAACTAGTAACCTGGCTACAGATGCTTAAATATCATCTGTCCAAAAGCTTTGGTGAGCTACTCAGGCAGCCAGGACTTGAGGGTCCAGGATCCTAAAGGAAAGAGAACATGGAGACATTCTGAGACCGTTTTCCCCTTGAGGGACTTAGCAATTCACAGGTGGCAGGTAGGAGATTGGGCAGTTGATCAGGACTTTTAGCAGTCTCACAGGTTTGATGAGACAGAAAATCAGAGCTCTGGGCCTAATAAGCACCATGGATTTTCAGGTGGGACCACTAAAGGGCTGGAAGTGTAAGATTAACCGGAAATAAACCAGCCCTCTCAACAACTGGAACCAGCGTCAAATAAGCTTAATGTCTGATCATAAAAAAGTGCATTCCCAGCAGCCTAACTAATAGTTAAGACCCTTACCCTTTCTTTTTTTAGCTCCTGCAGAACGAGATATGGTGAGAAAAATAACAACAGTGATACCTACCACTTATTAAGCATTTATCATGTGCCCGATTCTTACTACTACACTATGAGAGAGATCCTATTATAATCCTAGTTATCTATTCAGAAAACTGAGTCTCAGTGAGTTAAATAATTTGCCTAATGTCACAAAACTAGGACGTGACAGAAATCAGATTTGACTCGTTTACGGCTCCAGAGCTTGCCTGCATTCGTTGCACTGGGAACATTTTGTCTGGCGGGTGTCCGGCTGGCTGTGTGCTACAGGCAGTGAGCAGTGCCGCCTTATCACAATGTCGCAGTGCCCAGGGCAGCGTGAACACTGAGGGACCCCTGTCAGGTCAAAGCACTTCCTCTTTTAGGTAGTGGTCAAGTCCCTGGGATCTGGTCATAACTCCAAGGGCCCACTTTGGTCCACTCCCTTTCTGAGGTTTCTTGGTCCCTGTGGCTTTGCCTCAACCACTTCATCAGGTTTTTTTTTTCTTCTACTATGGGGCTCTGGGACCAGTGATCCTTAACCTTCAAACTGTTGCTTGCTTTTCAGCAGACAGCTATCTTTCCTGAGTCTATCCAGTTTATTTTTCTGACATTTATTTCAATAAAATTCAATGCATTTGGTTCCATTATTCAGACTCAGCTCTAGGCCAGGGACAGCAGACTGTTCTCACATCAGATTTTTCTCTCCAATCAATTGATAGTGGCTGCCTGGAGCACAGCAGTTAGAAGGATTGTGAGGCACAGTCACTCAGAGGTAGAGCCTGCTGCACTTGATTAATGATGTCTGATGTGAGCACAGGTTGGGAGGGACAGGGAGAGACAACTCACACACCACCTATTGGTCTCTATTGCTCTGTGCTCTGGACACTGTTCACCTTCACCCACTCTCTGATTTTTCTTTTCAAAGGATAAAATGTGTTTGGTTTTGAAATTTCCTTCTGGTAGCAGTTCCACAAGGAGAGACACCCCACTGGTCATGTTGGGATTCTTTTAAACACGATGCTTAGAGAGGTTCAAGTGCTTGATCTGACAAAGGAATTTTTTTTTTTTTCTGAACTGTGACTATTTTTATATGAGAAGCCTAGCAAGGTTACAAAAATGGAATCACACTTAGTTACACATTTAATGAATCTCCATCTTTATTGAAAATAATCAGGTTATACAAAATCCGGATGGCCCCTGAACACCAAGAACTTATCTTTTGCATAAAAAAAAGATGTGTGAAAAAGGAGACGTGACTTACACCGCTCACTTGACAGTGGCTGTAGGCACATTGAAGCAGCTTTTCCTTCTTTTTTTGCCTCTGAGTTGCCTTCATACAAGTCTCCCTTCCTCCCTGCCTTCAAGTTCCTTTTAACAAAGTTCCCCTACGTGTTCACTTTTACTTTCTGTGCGACTTCAATTGCTTCTCTCTTGGCAAGGAGTTTCAGTCAAATTTACAACTTCTAGTCCTGGAACTTCCAGAAAAGCAGTTTAATGTCTATGAACTTACTTCTTTTAAACCAGGAAAATGTAGCTATTCATTTACCTACACTACATGGTATCATACATGTTAATCTATGGAAAAATGAAGAGACGTGTGAAGAGTGGGTGTCTACAAGCATACTGAGAATGAGAAAGCCTCAGAATGTTGGAACTGGAAGGAAGCATCGAGGGCAAATCATTTACCCACCCCTAGGTGAGAGCACAGTGAGTGAGACCTGGAGAGTCAGGCAGAATGTTAATGTCACCTGGACAGAAAGTGGCAGGAATGGGATTCAAGCCCAGGGCCCTCCATCCAAGTCCAAGGGGCTTTCTTCTGTGTCATCCTGTCTGTTATGATCTCTGACATTGTTCCCTATAGAATATATATCACAAATATGTATTTACTTTCAGATTTATAGATAAATAATGTGGTTTGGGGATTAGAGTGAGCTATGAGTAACATTAAACAATGGTCCAAAGAACATAGTCATTTATTGCTCTTAAATTTGAAGAAATCTAGAAGGGGCAGTAGAGGGCTTACTTGGCTGCTTCATCCAATTGGCTGTTTGATCATCTTCAAAAACCCTGGCTGCTTCCAGCTCACTGCTCCACCCACCCTGAGGAGTGCCACTCATCTTCATGGGCAAAGACAGCTGCTAGAGCTCCAGTCATCAAATCTACACTCTGGGCCAGATACCTTTCAAGGAGGTTTCCAGAAGTTGCTACATGTCATTGGCACCTCCACTTACACATCATTGGCAAGAATTTAGTCACAGAGCTGTGACTAGCTTTAAGGGAGTCTGAGAAACATGGTCTTTGTTCTATAGGTGCCATTTGTCCAACTAGAAATTAAGGGCTCAAGTGCTAAGGGGTGAAATGTTTATTTGGGGAGGCAATTAGCAGTTTGTTTCCACATCAAAGCTCACTCACTGCTTAAATAAGATTTAATAGGTGAAATATATACGATACACATAGATCTTCATTTTACTGAGATTGTTTAAAGTTGACGCTGCATTTAATCCTCAGATCAAGCTTATGAGGTAGGTACTCTAATTTATCTCATTTTATAAATGAAGAAACTGGTATTTAGAGAGGCTTAAATATTTGCCCAAGGATTACCCAGAAAATAAGTGGAAAATCCTAAAGCATAGCTCAAGTTTATCTAATATCAAAATTCAATGCTATTTCAGTTTCACCAAAGCACAGAAACTTGAGGAACTGAGACAGCTGAACTCACTGGCCACCATAGAGTGGTAGATGGTCACATTGAAGGGACTTGGCCTGTCCCCATCTGCCTCACTGTCTATGTGGAATTACTGGCCAACTACTTCTCCAACATGGATTAAATATCTGGAGGGCTCTGCTACTTTCATTAGAAACTTTATTGTCCTATTTCTAATGGGAAAAGTGTTCATTTATAAGCAGGGCAGCACCTTCTTCATCTCTGATAAATGTCCAAAATGAGTGCTCTTGGTTATGAAGGAAAAGAAAAAGTAGGAAGAAACGAAAGGGATGATCATCATGTTGATGAAGCTCTCAGTGCAAGATTTTCTCTTATTTACCCCATCCCCCAGCATCTGATTAGGTCATTCCCTGGTTTAAAACTCTAGTTGACTTCCTGTTTACCTGCAGGATCAAGCCAAGTGTTCTCGTGGCACACAAAGCCATGCACAGTATAGATGCCGCCTACCCTGTTAGCCTCATTCTCTGCTGCTGTTGCATACTCACATTGCCCTGACGATAAGTCACTGTCACTTGTGGGACTGTGATGTTTCCCTTTGGCATGTTGACATTGAGAAAGGGTTGGTAGAGATATTAATCATATCCAAGTAGAACTGATCAAATGACCTCTCATATCTACTTTCTGCCTTAAAAGTCCAGGTTCCATGTTGCCGTTTTTGCTTCAAGAATATTTCTCATTGACCATGTCACTTGCACTCCACTATGCTCCCTTGCAGTGGTCTGTAACTTTCAGATTACAGATTAGTTGACACTACCTATGAAAAGTGAGTTTTTAGCATTGGCTGCAGTTTCTCATTCCTTCCTCCAACCCACAATGTACACCCTTCAAAACACACAGTTGTTTTATCTTTCGTGATGGTTAGTGCTGTGTATCAACTTGGGCAGGCAGTTATTTAATTAAACATGAATCTAGGTGGTGTTGTGAAGGTATTTTACAGCTGTGGCTAACATTCATAATCAGTTGGCTTTAAGTAAAGAATAATATCCTAGATAATTTGCATAGGATTCATTCAATCTTCTGAAAGGCCTTAAGAACAGAACTGAGGTTTTCTGGATGAAGAAATTCTGCCTGTGGACTGTAGCTTCAGCTTGTGTCCAAGAGGTCTAGCCTGCCCATTCTGATGGCCTATGCTGTGGATTTCAGACTTGCCAAGCCTGTCTTCAGCACTGCATAAGCCAATTTCTTACAATAAATCCTGTAACATATATCTCCTACTGGTTTTGTTTCTCTAGTAGAACCTTAACTGATAGACCTGCCTCACAGGAAGTTGTAGCACAGGTATTTTTGTTGGAATTACCTAGTTAGAAGGCTAGATAAAATCCATTACATTTTGTGGATTTTGTCTTTGGGAAGTAGTCATTCTGTTACACAATTCAGAGAGTCCCAGACTTGGCTGTGCATGTGCCCTTTAGCACAGTGATTAGCAAAGCATTTACACAAAAGAAAGATGGGTTTCTCATAGTACGTTTATTCTTAATCTGAGAAATATACTTTGAAACAGTTTTTATTCCTAAAATTAGCCTTCTTTTCCCTTAAATATTTTCTTCATAGTAGGGCAAATTCATTTCATGACTCACTTTCTGTTTCTCCTTCCTTGATCTAATGTCAGAAAACACTTCAATTTTCTTTCTATTTGTAAAATAAAGAAGACCTTCCTCCTTTTATCCTTCTTCTGTAGCAGACATAGTTAATGGTGAACAATTAGAAACATTCCTTTTAAAGTCAGGTCCAGGGAAGAATTTCTATTATTAATGTTCTTCTATTCACTGTTGTAGTAAAGGCCCTAAATCATGAAAGAATGCAAAAAGAAGAGAGAGGAGCAGTGAGAGGAAGAGGAGAAAACGATATTCTCATCTATTTTGAAAATACAAGGAATCTACAAACAAATAAGTAGAACTAATGAAAAGGTTTAGCAAATGTATTTAGGTAAAAGAAAAATGTAAAAATAAATCTCATTTTGATCTATCAGAAATAACCAAATATTAACTATAATATGAAAATAATATGAAATGTCAATAAGATTCTTAGAAAAAAATCTAAAAAAATCTAAAAGGAAAAAATGTGCAAGTTCTTTGTAGAGAAAATTTAAAAGTCATAAAAGAAAACAATAGGTGAAAAGCTATACCATGTACATGGATAGGATGATTCAATATCAAACATAAATAAATTCTTCAAAAATAATCTCAAAGTCCTGCTATTCTAGTCAATATCTCACCAGGGTTGTTTTTATGTATTTGACAAAGTAACCGCAAAATTCACACAACACACACACAGAGTACCAAAAAGAGCTATTATAATTTTTAAAATTAAACTTTTTAAGATAATTTTAGATTCGCATGCTCTAATAAGTAATCAAGAGAGATTCAATGAATGCTTTAGCCAGTTTCCCCCAATGGTAACATCCTGCAAAACTATAGTACAATAACACAACCAGGAAACTGAAATTTTTGCAGACAAGATACTCACCATTTCCATCATCACAAGGATTCCCTCATCTTGCCCTTTTATAGCCATAACCATTTTGTAGAGACACCCCTCTGTCATTACCCCCAGCAACCAATAACCTGGTCTTGATTTCTATAATTTTGTCATTTTAGGAATGTGATATAAATGGAATCATATAGCACATAACCTTTTGGAATTAGCTTTAATCACTGGATATAACTCTCTGTAGATGCATCCAAGTTGTTCTGTGGCCCAGTACTTTTTTCTTTTTTATTGCTGAGTAGTGTTCCATGGTATGGGTGTACTGCTATTTAACCATTCACTTGTTCAAGTATATCTGAGTGGTTTCTAGTTTGGGGCTATTACAAATTAAGCTGCTATAAACATTCTTGTACAGGTTTTAGTGTGAACCGAAGTTCCCTTTTTTTCTGGAATAAAGGACCAGGAATGCTAATTGCTGGATTGTATGATCGTTACCTGTTTAGTTTTTAGGAAATTGTCAAACTTTTTCAGAACTGCTGCACCATTTGACATTACTACCAGAAATGCATGAGTGATTCAGTTTCTCCATGTGCTAAACAGTATTTGACATTTTTCCTATTTTATATTTTAGCTATTTTGGTAGATTTGTAGTGATACTCATTATGATTTTATTTTAAATTTTTCTTAGGGCTAATAATGTTTGACATTTATTCATGTTCTTATGAGCCATCTGCATATCTTCTTTGGTGAAGTGTCTTTTTATGTCTTTTGACCATTTAGTAATTGAATTGCTTGATTTTTTGCTGTTGAGTGTTGAGGGTACTTTATATATTCTAAATATTAGTTTCTTGTTGGATATGTGGTTTGGAAATATTTTCTCTTAGTCTGTTGCTTGTCTTTTCATCCTTTTCATATGGTATTTTTCAGAGCAAAAGTTTTTAATTTTGATACAATTCAAGGAATCAATTTTTCTTTTTGTGCATTATGCTTTTAATATCAAAGAACTCTTTGCCTAGCCCTAAGTCCAAAAGACTTTATCCTATATTTTATTCTTAACATTTTATAGTTTTATGTTCTGCATTTAAGTCCTTGACCAATTTTGAGTTAATTGTTGTATAAGGTATGAGTTTTAAGCTGAGACTTGTTTGTTGGTTTGCCTATAGATGTACAATTGTTCTAGCACCATTTATTGAAAATACTATTTTTCTTCATTAAATTGCTTTGATTCATTTGTAAACAATCAATTGGGTATATCTGTGCATACCTGTTTCTGGTTCTGTATTTGGTTCCACTCATTTATGTTTCCATCCCTCCTCCAATAGCACATCATTTTAATTACTAATACTACAAAAAGAACAAATCTGAAGACATCACATTACCAGACTTCAAATTATACTACAAGGCTACCGTATCCAAAATAGCATGGTATTGGCACAAAAATAGAGACATAGACCAATGGAATAGAACAGAAAACCTAGATATAAAATCATTCACATACAGCCAACTGATCTTTGACAAGGCAGACAACAATATACACTGGAGAAAAGAATCCTTATTCAATATAACAGTGCTGGGGAAATTGGATAGCCACATGCAGAAGAATGAAACAGGATCCATATCTCTCACTACTTACAAAAATTAATTCAAGATGGATAAAGGACTTAAATTTAAGGCATAAAACCATAAGAATCCTAGAAGAAAATGTTGGAAAAACTCTTATAGACATTGGCCTAGGCAAAGAATTTATGAAGATCCCAATGGCAATCACAGCAATAGCAAAAATAAATGAATGGGACTTGATTAAATTAAAAAGCTTCTGCACAGCCAAGGAAATAATTAACAGAGCAAATAGACAACCTACAGAATGGGAAAAATTATTCACAAGCTAGACATACATAAAGGACTAATATCCAGAATCTATAAAGAACTCAAGCAAATGAGTAAGGAAAAAATCAAACAATCCCATTAAAAAGTGGGCAAAAGACATGAACAGAAGCTTTTCAAAAGAAGATAGACAAAAGGCCAATAAACATATGAAAAAAACGTCAATGTCACTAATCATCAGGAAAATGCACACTGAAACCACAAGGAGATATCACCTTAACCTAGTCAGAATGGCTTTTATTAAAAGTCCAAAAACAATAGCTGGCATAGATGCAGAGAGAAAGGAAGGCTTATACACTGTTGGTGGGACTGCAAATTAGTACAACATCTATGGAAAACAGTATGGAGATTTCCTCAAAGAACTAAAGTAGACCTACTATTTGATCCAGCAATATTACTGGATATTTACCCAAAGGAAAATAAGTCATTTTATAAAAAATAAACCTGCAATTGAATGTTTATTGAAGCATAATTCACAATTGCAAGGATGTGGAAACAACCCAAGTGCCAATTAATACATAAGTGGATTAATAAAATGTGGTATATGTATACCATGGAGTATACACTCAGCTATGAAGAAGGATTGTTTAATGCTTTTTACAGCAACCTGGATGGAACTGGAGATCATTGAATTATGTAAAGAATGGAAAAACAAACACAACATGTACTCACTATTAAATTGGAACTACCTGATGAGCACACATGTTCATAGAGTGAAGCAAATCTCAATGGAAATCAAGCAGTGGGCAGGAGGGGCAAATATCTACCTATCAGGTACAATGAACACTATTTTGGTGATTGGCATACTTTTCTGACTCAAGCATTACAAAAGCAATCCATGTAACCAAAAACATTTGTAGCCCCATAATATTTTGAAATGAAAATAAGAGTAATGTAAGTTATATGGTTTTTGTAGATATTCATTATCAAGTCAAAACAGTGACCCTCTATTCTCTGTTTGCTGAGAGTTGTGATCATAAATAGGTATCAGATTTTATCAAATGCTTTTTCTGAATCGATTGATATAATCATGTGATTTTTTTTGCCTGTGAATATAATGATTATGTTCATTGATTTTTGAATATTGAATCATCCTTTTATCTCCAAATAAACCTCTTTTAGTCATGATGTATAATTATTTTTATATATTGCTGAATTCTATTTACTAATATTTTGTTAAAGATTTTTGCCTCTATATTCATGAGAGATATTTGTGCCCTTTTTTTGGTATCATCTTTGTCTGATTTTGGTGTTAGCATAATATTAATAATACTAACTTCATAAAATGAATTGGGAGATATTTCCTCCTCTTCTATTATCTGGAAAAGATTCTGTAGAATTGACGTTAATTCTTCTTTAAATATTTAGTAGACTTCTCTGGACTTAGAGATTCCTTATCGGGGAATTTTTAAATTCAAAATTCAATTTCCTTGACAGATAAAAGGTTACTCAAATTATGTATTTAATGTTGGGTTGTGGTAGTGAGTTGTGGTAGTTTGTGTATATTGAGGAATTGGTCCATTTTTTTCTAAGTTTTCAAATTTATGTTTGTAGAGTTGTTCATGGTATTCTTTTTTTCAGTCAAAAATTGGATTTATTTCTAAAAAGTAAGTGTTTTCATATAACTTAAGCATGAGCTTAAGTGTGACTGTTCATTACATGCACTAGATACATGTTTTGCTGTTTACTTTGGCTTTTAGAGTGAGAACTAATTTGTATTTATATGGCACTTTTACCAATGGCTTGTAAGAAAGTATAGAAAAAGCAAGGAAAGCCTTGATTTAGAATAAAAAGCCTGGGTTTAATTTCTAGAAATGTTATTTCAATGAAAAAAAATTGCATGATATTCTTTTCTTATCTTTTTGATGTGTGCAGGGTATGTAGTGATATACACAGTTTTATTTCTTATATTGGTGATTTGTGTCTTCTCCCTTTTATTCTTTGTGAGTATTGCTAAAGGTTTATCAATTTTATTGATATTTTCAGAGAGTCAGTTATTTATTTCACTGTTTTCTCTATTGTTTTTTATTAATAGTTTCATTTTCATTGATTTTTTCCTCTTACTTTTATTAATATTATTTTTGTCCTTCTGCTTGCTATGGGTATATTTTGCTCTACATTTCCAAAGTTCCTGATGTGGGAGCTTAGATGATTGATTTGAGACATTTCTCTTTTCTAATGTAAATATTTAGTGCTATAAATCTTCCTCTCAGCACTGCTTTAGCTATGTTCCAGGAATTTTAGTATTTTTTATGTTTATGCAATTTAATGCATTTCTTTTATTTTCCCTGAGACTCTGACTCATGGATTATTTAGATATATGTAGTTTGGTTTTCAAGCATTTGGAAAATTTTCTGTAATCTTTCTGTTGTTGATTTCTTATTTGATTCCAGTGTGATCAGAGAACACACTCTGTGTAATTTCAATTTCTTTAAATTTATTAAGGTTTGTTTTATGGCTAATAATGTGGTCTACCTTGGTGAATGTTCTATGGGTGCTTGAAGAAAATGTGCATTCTGCTGTTGCCAGTGGAATGTCCTATGTATGTCAATTAGAACATACATAGATTGATTCATTGTGTTCAGTTATATATTTTTGCTGATTTTAGATTTGTTCTATCAATTTTCTGAGAGTGGGGAGTTGAAGTCCCTGCCTTTAATTGTGGATTTGTCCTATCAGTTTTATCAGATTTTGCTTCAAGCTATTGAGTTTTTATATGCAGAAAAAATGTTTAATTTAATTCAGTTTTTTTTTTTTTGGTATCACTTCTTTTCCTCTGTGGTTTCTCTGTTTAATGATTATGAAGTCCCTTTATGACCTCATCTGTTAAACATTTATCTAATTTTAGAATTGTCTTATCAAACTTGATACAAAACACACATACATCTTCATGAATTTTAGAAGAATGGCATTAATTCTGTTGCTTCACATGGAAAAATTAAAATCTTATTAGAATTTGAAAACATATTCTCCTCTCTCTAGATAGATAGATAGATGGATAGATAGAAAGGTAATTGATCCGTAGGTAGTTAGGGAGGTAGATAGATAGACATCCATATCAATATAGATATTATCTCTTGATAATATTTTGAAGTTTTTCTTCTGAAAACCCTACAAATTTCTTGCTGAATAACTTCTAAGCATTTAATATGTTATGCCATTCTTGTGTATACCTTTTTTTTACCTCATTATATCTTTTCACTGGCTGTCAGGAAAAGAGTTGTTGATTTTATATATTTATCTTAATTCTAAAACTCTTTTTTTTATTTTTTTTTTTACTTTAAGAGTATTTCAGGAGATACTCTTGGGGTTTCTAGCTTTATAATTAGATATATCATTAACAGCATGAAATAGTTTAAATATAACTAGTTTATGAATTTGATCATATCAAAGAGAGGCAGCATAGTAAGTATGAGAGACAGAATATCGATTTTGAATTCATGCAGACCTTGACTGCTGCATTTTATACCATAAATTTTTATATAGGGCAATAAACTTCTCTGAACTTCAGTGATATGGTTTAAATGTGTCCCCTCCAAATTCAAGTGTTAGCAATGTGACAGTGTTAAGAAGTGGAATCTTTAAGAGTTGATTAGGGAATGAAGGCTTCTTCCTCATGCATGGGATTAAGGCCCTTATAAAAGAGGCTTTACTCAGCACTCAGCTAACTGGCCATCTTGCCCGTCTGCCTACTGCCACGTGAGGACACAGCATTTTGCCCTTTTGGCAGATTCAGCTCTCACCAGACAACCAAGCTTCCTGGCTCCTTGATCTTGGACTTTGCAGTCTCCACAACTGTGAAAACATTAATTTCTTCTCTTTATATCTCACCCAGACTCAGGTATTTTGTTACGGCAGCACAAACAAACCAAGATGCTCAGTATACTTAGCTATTAAACAAAGTTTCCCTCACAGAGTAGTTATGATGATTAAATAAAATAACCAGTGTAAAGTACCTAACATAGTACTCATTAAGCCTGAATGCTTGGTAAACATTTATTATTCTCTCTTTCACCATTTAGCCTCATACATTTTGTTTGTGCAGAATGTATGAGGCTAAATGTATATTACAGAGAATTTTGGTATTGGCAGTTAGGAAAATGTGTTTATTTGCTGGCTCTTTCACTGGAATGTAGGTTCCTGGAGGGCAGGATTATGTCAGGAATGGCAAATAGCATCAGCTCACACAGCAGCTCTGACTGTGATTTTCTGTCTAGAGATCTGGGTTAACAAGAATGCGCGTTTAATAGATTAGTGATTTCTGTGATAGTATGTATTAGAAAGGTGAAGGGACATGTCCCACATATATCTGGCTTTATGCTTTGTCTGATTCACCTTTAGCAAATGATAGGCACAGAGATCATCCTTAACAATAATGAATAAAGGCAAGAATGAATGAAACTCCTCCATTCTGGCACAAAACAAATAATGAACATAAATTCATACATGATCAGGGTTAAACAAAGGAGAGGCCAGTCCTCAACTTTAACAAAGACTATTTATTTGCACACATGGGCTTTATAAGAAGCAGTATGAACTTTAGTTTCTTCTTATTAAAAGAATAGTAATGTCCAAATTCTCTTAGTTTTCCTTTATTTGAAAATTTCTTGATTTCTCCTTCATTCCTGGAGGATTTTTTCTTTTATTTATTTTTGTTTTTTGGATATATGATTCTAAATTGACAATTCTTTTCTTTTTGCAAAATATCACAATCAATCTGAAGATTTCGCAACAGAAAAATGAACAAATTGCATATATTTAAAAATAGAATGTAACAGTTAAAATAATGACATATATTACTAAAACTATATAATATTATTATTCAATAATAACATATATAAAGATGAAGCTTAGAAAAAGAGCAAGTTGTAGAGAGGAATACCTGTATTCCTGTATATTCTCTTTATAACTTTTAAAACATAGAGAATACTATTTCTGTTATTGGTTCATTCACATATAGTAAAAAATAAGAGAAGTATTGGAGAATATACGCTAAGTTCAGTAGTTTACTTAGGAAGGATGACAAAAAAGGACTGAGATAGATTACAGTTTTATCTGTCCTATTTTATGTATTTTTAATTTTGTTTCTCAAAAAACTTACTTTTTTACATTTTAAAAGGAGAAATGAATTATTTATTTTAGAAAAATGTAAAGGGTACTTTAACTGCATTCTTTCAATAATGTGTATATTTGGATATATAACACTCATAATTTTTTTAAAATTTTGTAAATTTCAGAATATTACAGGGATACAAACATTTTGGTTACATAAATTGCTTTTGTATTATTTGAGTCAAAGTTATAAGTATTCCCATCACCCAGATAGTGTACACTGTACCCATTAGGTGTGAATTTACCTATCCCCCCTTCCCCCTCCCACCTGCATGATTTCCAATGAATATTATTTCTATATGTACACATAAGTATTAAACAGTTACTTCTAATTTAATGGTGAGTACATGTGATATTTGTTTTCCTATTCTTGTGATATTTCTCTTAGAAGAATGGTCTCCAGTTCCATTCAGGTTAATATAAGAGGTATCAGTTCACCATTTTTTATGGCTGAGTATTACTACATGGTATACATACACCACGTTTTATTAATCCACTTATATATTGATGGGCTTGGGTTGTTTCCACATCTTTGCAATTGTGAAATGTGTTGCTATAAACATTTGAGTGTAGGTGTCTTTTTTACAGAATATTTTTTTTTCTTTGGGTAAATACCCAGTAGTGGGATTGCTGGATCAAATAGAAGTTCTACTTTTAGTTCTTTAGTTCTCCATACTACTTTTCATTGAGGTTGTACTAGTTTGCAGTCTCACCAGCAATGTATGAATGTTCCTATTTCTCTGCATACATGCCAGCATTTGTTGTTTTGGGACTTTTTGATAAAGGCCATTCTCACTGGAGTTAAGTGATATTTCATTGTGGTTTTGATTTGCATTTCCCTGATGATTAGAAATGTTGAGCATTTTTTCAGATGTTTGTTGGCCATTAGTCTATCTTCTTTTGAAAAGTTTCTATTCGTGTCTTTTGTACACCTTTTAATGGGGTTGATTTTTTTCTTGCTGATTTGGTTGAGTTCTTTATAGATTCTAATTATCAGCCCTTTATCAGCTGTATAACATGCAAATATTTTATCCCACTCTGTAGGTTGTCTATTTGCTCTAATGATTATTTCCTCGGCTGTGTAGAAGCCTTTTAATTTAATCAGGTCCCATTTATTTATTTTTGTTATTTCTGTGGTTGCTTTTTGGGTCTTTATCATAAATTCTTTGCCTAGGCCCATGTCTAGAAGAGTTTTTCCAACATTTTCTTCTAGAATTATTATAGTTTCATACCTTAGGTTTAAGTCTGTTGTCCACCATGAGTTGATTTTTATAAGCGGTGAGAGGTATGGATCTGGTTTCAGTCTTCTACATGTGGTTATCCAATTTTCCCAGCATCATATATCGAATAGGGATTCTTTTCCCCCGTGTATGTTTTTGTCTGCTTTGTCAAAATTCAAATGGCAATATTATGATGATTTATATCTGGGTTCTCTGTTCTGACCCATTAGTCTATGTCTCTGTTCTTGTGCTAAAAACTTATTACTTTTTTGAATGGTTAATCTATTTCTGAGAGAAAGGGAGAGAGAGAGGGAGAATTTCATAGTCACAGTTCCCCAAAGATAAAACATGAAACTCTGTCAGTTTGAGCAGGAGCTAGTTGGGCAGGAATTTTCTGATGCATACTTGATTTTTTTTTTGTAGAATAATTCATTTATTTAATCTTTCATCCAGCACAGTCACAGAAACATAGAGCTCTGCCCTATTCCAGAGGACCACATAACACATTAGCAACTGAAGCTCACCTTCATAAGCCTTCTGTCCAGAGTGGTGTGGGTACCTTTTCCTTCACCTTAAGAGAAACTTCACCATTGATTTCCAGTGTGATTTATTAGGAAAATGGCTTACATTTTTGATAGGCTTTGAAAAGCTCTCCCTTTCTTTTACTAACCCTTTTCCCTTTTTGTAATCTCTGCTTTTTCACCTTCTTGAATGTCCTACCTACTAGTGCAAAACCAAAGTAATTTGATGAGGTCTATTCCTGTCTCTTCCACTTCCTTTTTGGTTAGTTCTTGAAACTAATGGGAGAGTGTTTAGGAAGGCATATCAGATATTTTTAGATTTTTGAAATTGTGTTCATGTATGCCGCCCACATATAGACACAGAAACATGCACAAATCTGTTCTAGCAGGGACTCTAGAAAGTTGATAGCCAGAAGTTTTTTGATGAACAGCTATGCATGGTGTATTGAATCCATCAGGACCTGTGGTTGTGATGCTTCTTCAGAGCCTGCCCCTCTTTTCTATTGAAATCTGGTATTTCTGGCTGCTACGGTCCGGTGCAGCTGAACTGTTGAATGCCAAGCTGCAAGGCAGCATCAAGGGCAGAGAATCAAGGAAGCAAAGGGTCTTCTGAAAGGATTGCCATACATCTATTCCACTTCAGTTGCCCACCAATACAGAAATCATCTCCACAGTCTACACTTCTGGAATGTTAGATTCAGCCCAATCCTCTCATTTCACAAGGGAGGATACTGAGTCTCAAATAAGGGGAAATGACATATTTCAAGTCTCCTGATGTGACAGTAGAAGACTTGAGGACAACATGCAGGGTTCCCAACTTCAATTCTGGAACTCTTTCCTTGCACCATGACATGTACCCTGCAGTCCCAACCTAGATAAGTTCTCATCACTGAAATGTGATGCTATATGACAAAGCTAAACTGCTGCAGGAGGGAATTTTGCAGACTTGGTCAGCGCTAGCTAAGATTAGACAGCACAGAAGTGAAATAGTGCCTACTTCCTTTCTTTGGGCCATGTCACAGCCATGATGGCCCAGAAATGGGAAGCAGCACACTTCTTAGGCATCAGAGAGTGGGTGGAAAGAACACAGGCAAGCATCATCCTCTCAGTTGCATTTACTACAGAATATGCCTGGCTTCATTGTCTCGAAGTAGGAATCTGCCTAGGACTGAGGCTCAAAAGAGCTGGGCCTTCATCTCGACTGTGCTGCTTGCATGCTGTGAAGCCTCAGATGATACACTTCCCCTTTCTGTCTCTCAGAGTCCCCATCTGTTGTAGGCAGAATAATGGTCTCCAAAGACGTCTGCATCCCAATCATTGGAATCTGTCACTACATCACCTTACACAACACAAGGGGCTTTGCAGATGGGATTAAGTGATGGTGAGATTATTCAGGTGGGCCCAATCTAATCCCTCGGGCCCTTAAAAACAGAGAACCTTTTCCTGCTGTGGTCAGGGGGACATGTGACTATGGAAGAATGGTCAGAGCAATGCAGTTTCCAAGGAGGAAGGAGGCACAAGCCAAGGAATGGGAGTAGCCTCTAGAAGCTGGAGAGGACAAGCAAACGATTTACCCCTAGAGCTTCTGGAAAGGAACACAGCCCTGCTGACACCCTCATGGTGGACTTCTGAGGCCTACAGAACTATAAGATAATATATTTGTGTATTTTAAACCACTTAGTTTGTGGTAACTTGTTACAGTAGCAGTAGTAATCTAATACACCATCTTCAAGTCTGAAAGTAATAAAAATATGTGACTTTAACAGTCAATTATTTAAGGGCTCCACTGGCACTGTCTTTGTTCATCTTCACCATCTCTCACCTGGTCTATTACAGCATCCTTCCCATGGTCTATGTGCCTCCAACTCCACTCCCCTGTGCATCCTTCACACTAGCACTGAAAAGATCAGTCTTAAAGATGTTTCTGAGCGCACTACCTCCTTCTTAAAGTCCTTTAGTAATTTATTATTTCTTAGCCTACTGGTTTTAAATGTCATGTGTGTTTTAGGACGGTGTGGTGTCAAGGATGTAGTGAGAATAAGTAAATTTGAAGATATACCTGCCCTCTCAGCAACATTTACATACACATAGACACACAACAATGCATGTATAATTTCTAGAGGTTTGTGGATCCCTTGAAGTTCATCCATGAACTCAAATATAAGACACTTGGGTCACAAAGGTAAAATATGAATTTCTTCATCTAAAGTCAAAAGGACTTTGTTTACCTCTTCCCAGTATCCCTCTCAATTCCCCACCCTGCCCTATGCCACACCAAACTCCTTTCAGTTGCCCTAATGTGCCAGGCTGATTTAGGCCTCTATGCTGTTCTAGCTGCTGGAAAAATATTCCCCCTCCACTCTCATTGCCTAACAGACAAACAGCCATTTATCTTTGCAGATTTTTTAAAAGTCTGCACTTTTCCTAGCTGATGTGTTACGTGTTACTCTCTCTCCACCCACCCCACAGGTATGATAGGCCACGCCTACTATTAGGCCCACACAGCATACTGCCAGCAGTCTAGCCAGCCCAGCCCTTCCCTGTGCTGTCTGTTCAAGCCCTCACCTCTTCTTTTTTTTTTTTTTTTTT
>VBSM01003204.1:18473549-18559230 GCA_008086735.1 Cheirogaleus medius
CTCCCAGAGTGCTAGGATTACAGGCGTGAGCCACCGCGCCCGGCCCCCTCACCTCTTCTTAACTAGATGGCATGCCCTGGGTTGGGGAGGGAGGGGGCAGAGACCACACCTCACTCTCTCAGCAGTTTCTAGCATAAAACATGGCTCACACTAAGAGCGCAAAGCATGAGTGAGTGAATGACTGATTCTGGAATCGACGTTTCTTTAATTTACCCAACCTCTTCTCTTTGCACCACCTGGCTTTGTCAAGTTTCCTAAGTACTTATCTTGCTGAACAAAGCCATTTAATTTCAGCACGGGGGCAGTGGCTGATGGGAATCCATTTGCTGCTCTTCGAGTTTGATTCATTCAGAGAAACTAAAACCACCTTGACTAATATTGAAAGTTTGTCCTTAATTCATGGCCCCTCACTGAGGATTATCTCCCCATTGACCAGAGTGTCTGTTTTCTCCCAGGAACAGATCTGTCATCTGGAACACAACACTGTGTTCTGGATTATAAACTCATCTTTCATTAACAGTGCTAATTCCATTTGAGGATCTCAAAGGGGGCCTCAAGAACACTGAACTAATGGCCAAGGCGTCTGTATCTGGTCTGGATGGTCTTAGATCACACTCCTTTCCTTAGCTTCAATTTCTTCATCTGTACAATGGAAGAATTTGGACTCAATCACTGTAGGGACTCTCTGGGCTGAAATTATATAATATGTATAAAATCATATAACTTCCTAACCCTCACTGTATGTTTACTAGTCTAATGTGTTTTTCCCACTGCTAATTAGGAAATGAATTCTAAAGGTGATGTGACTTGTCCAAAATTGTTCAGGACATCAGAGTGTAATTTAAATTTTGTACATAAATCACTTACTCATGTAGTCAGTCAACATGTATTTTCTAAGTGTCTGTTATATGACTGGCACCATGCTGGGAGCAGATAATCCAAAAATGGATGGGAGGAGACCCTTGCTTTCAAGGGCCTGGCAGTCTATTGTGGGCATCAGTCCTGTAAACAAGTCCCCTGCAGTGAGATAAACATTGTGTCAGAGGGAAGCTCAGGGGCTTTGGAATCAGAGGAGAAGGCCACTAACTGTCTGAGTAGGTGGCAGATGGAGTCTGCTGTCTACAAAATCCTTTCACATGCACAACTATCTTGAGCATCATAAACCTTCATGAGGTAGAGGTTTTGTTTCCTTTCTTAAATCAGAAAACTGAAGGTAAAAAGTAAAGTGACTTTCTAGGGAGTACAGAGCTGGTAAGGAGCAGATGCAAGACATGGAAAAGAGCTCCTTGGATGTCAGCTGTGCTGGTGTCTCCATTACACTAAATTGCTGCCTCTTTCTGGCTAGCTGCCCCAACCCTCAGACTTTTTGTAACACAACAGAAATTCATCTAGGGCCCAGCAGATGATTTGATAAATACAACCAGGTCTTATTTATCTTTGTATTGAGGAGTTCTAGTGGGACAAGAGGTCTCCACCAGAATTTGAGTGGGTCAAGACATTTGTGGTGGGCTGGTGACAATTTGCAGGAGCATGTTGAAGAAGGACAGAGAAGTACATGCGCTGGTGAGGACAGCAATTAGGAGAGCCTGAGGTTTGTCCTAGAGGTTGCCACTCCAACACCTCCCAAGGAACGATCGCCAGGAGCCTGCCACAAGGAGGTGAAGGAGTTATTTTCAGCTAGAACGCCATGAAACCTCTTTGGGTTCTAGGTTACAAAGTATGGCAAAATATGGCTACAGAGTGGGACGTTTTCCAGCCTTTTATATGGAAACCATTGGCTTTGGCATGCTGTGGGCTCCAGAGAACATGATCCTTTTAGGAAATGCAAGAGACATGTCCCAGCAGTAGAGGAAATGCTATTGTTCAGGAGAGTTATGCCCAGGTCTTGTGGGGTCACTCAGTGGTGGGCTTGGGAGGCAGAAGATACAGATGCTCCTTGAGTTATGAGGGGGTTACATCCAGATAAACCCATTATAAGTTGAAAAATATCATAAATTGAAAATGCATTTAATCCACCTAACCTACTCTACATCATATCTTAGCCTAGCCGCCCTTAAACATGCTCAGAACACTTACGTTAGCCTACAGTTGGGCAAAATCATTTGACAACACAGAACATTGCAGAGCATCGGTTGTTTGCCTTCATGGTCACGTAGCTGACGGGGAGCCACAATTCACTTCTGCTGCCCAGAATCACAAGAGAGTATTATTGTACCACATATCACTAGCTGGGAAAAAGATCAAAATTCGAAATTTGTAGTAGCATTTCTACTTAATGCATGTCACTTTCACACCATCTTAAAGTCAAAAAAATTGTAATTTGAGCCATTGTAAGTTGGGGACCATCTGTACTTCTCACAAGGTAACAGGTGGAGGAGGTCTTGGGAAAACATTTCACTGAGGCAGGCCAGTGTGAGACATATTCATGAGCCCCAGTGCCATATCACCTGGGTGCCCAGAAAGAATAGGGTAGAATTAGTTGGTGACTAGAGGCTAGCGAAGCACAGGTTACATTTGTGTCCTCAGCACCTACCACAGGCCTAGCACAGAGCAGGAGCTCAAAGTTAAATTTTTCAGCTTAAAGGAGGGGCCTTTCCACCATAACCTGAACCTCCACTTGACCACATGTCACCTGCACGTGCTTCCCAGGGTCTTTTCCCTTTCACAGGGAAAAGTTCAACCCTTTTCATTCTTATGTCTCTCAGGTGTTAGGACCACCACCCTCTTCATACATCAGTTTAGAATTTTGAATTTAAACACCATTTGAGCCATAGTGGTTAATTTTGAATTTGGTAAATGCATGATGATGAATCTTAGTCTGACTTTTACAGATTTGAAATATCCCAAGTGCCAATGTCACAAGCTTACTTTATCGTCTTCATGTCTTCCACACCCTTCCTTGCTTCCTAAGTCAGCAAACATGGAAAACACACACAGTTGTCTGAAGCAGATGCCCTTTGAGTTTTTGGATAATCACTTAGAGGAGGTCACTGAATTCGGCTTTAAGAAACAATGGTGATATAGCACCTCTTGTATACTCCTGGATACAGCTGGAACCCATTCTACTAAGTGAAGCATCTCAAGAATGGAAAAACAAGCACCACATGTACTCACCAGCAAATTGGTATTAACGGATCAACACCTAAGTGGACATGTAGGAATAACATTTGTCGGGTGTTGGGCGGGTGGGAGGGGGGAGGAGGGGATGGGTATATACAAACATAATGAGTGAGATGTGCAACGTATGGGGTGTGGTTATGCTTGAGGCTCTGCCTCGAGGGGGGAGGGGGGCATGGGGAATATACATAACCATAATATTTGTACCCGCATAATATGCTGAAATAAAAAAAAAAAAAGAGTAACCAGGGGACTCAATGACTTAGTGTGATTCTTGTTTGTTTGTTTTTTAACAGACATTTATTGAGCCTCAGTTGTGCACCAGGTTCTCTGCTGTAATACTTGATTGTGCTGACTGGTTTACCTGTTGTTCTCCCACCTGCTCCCATGCCTGTCCCCTCTGAGTCCTTCCCCAACTTTGTGACTGCAATGCCATCCTGAGTAGGTGATTAAGTCTTGACTTCTCTAATTCAGAAGTGACCAAGCTTCTAGAAAACTCTTCAGATGTTTATGACCTCTAAATTCTCCCTTTGTAAAAAGACCCGTGAATTCCGTGATTCACCTTTTGTTTTAGACAATGACCTTCAGAAAGTATTTCAGTTCCTTTTTTACATTTAATTAAATAATTTTTTTAACTCTCCTCCTCCCTCATTTGAGGTTCTAAGGATTAAAGAGGAAAGGACTTCTGCTTAAAGGAAGTTGAACTCTTTTCATCTTGCTTTTTGTACTTAGCTCTGATCTAATATGTCTAACAATGCATATAAACAATTATTGATTGAATTTGTCCTGAAAGATGACTAAGAGACCATGACCTAAGATAGGGTCATCAAAATCTAGATACAAGCAACTTAGATTTGAATTCTGGTTCTGCCACTTGACAGCTGTGTGATTTTGAACAATTAAACTTTTCATGCCTCATTTTCCTCAACTAAAAACTGAAGAAGATAATAATAGTATTGAGGACCGAGTTCATATATGGAAAGGTATTAGTACAGTAGCAGGTATAACTCCTATATCTGCTTGCTGTAATAGTAGTTATAGTAGTACTGGCGAAAGAAGATATAGCAGTACTAATACAAATCAGACATACATTTATACAGTAATAATATAAAATTAAAAATTAAATAATTCGCATTCAATACAAACTAAATTTTAGTCTGCCTAGTCATGACTAGCATTAGTCATGTGGCAATTTCCTTGTAGATGAAAATGTTCAAACTCTCCCCCTCCCTTCACTATGTTTCCACGCCCTCCAAGCAATCTTCTGAAGATTAATTCAATGTTCCAGGTAGCTCAGTACTGGAAAAACAGTGCAGTAGACAGAGAACAGGATGACTCTGGTCACAGGAAAGTGGGAAATTGGCATTCCAAAATCAATCATGTGTGAAATTAGCATCAGCATGTGACCGAAAATCTCTGCTCTCGAGAAGTATTGATCGGATCATTTTCTGGACCTCCAAGACTGTGGCTCCAAGACTCTAGACCATGGTGAATTTATGAAAATGATGCTCTTGTGGGGGTTTGTTGTCAGCCTTGATTGTGAACCACTGCTTCTGCTTCAACATGTGCTGTGTCTCTTCATTGCATTCCAACTTCAGTAGGCTACCATACACATTAGCCCTATGGGAATCTCTAAGCTCTCTAATCCACACTGAAATGATACCTTTCCATGAAAGGGATGCTTCAGGCAGTGGAACTGGAAGCTCCACAAGATTAGAGTATGTGTCTGTCTTATATACCTAGCACAGTAGGAGGCATGTAGCAGGCACTCATTTAGTATTTGTCTTACAATTTCATGCACTTCCAACAATCTTAAGACCTTCCAGGAAGAAATACCTTTTCCTTCTTTTATAAATAATATGAGCAAAATGTAATTAAATAATTTACACATTCTAACGTGTTGCATACAATTTTTTACTCAGAAAACCCATTTAAACTCCCAGTCTGTAAAAAAATAAATAAAATAAAGACAGTCACCCTTTTGTACATATCCTGTTTCCAGCACTTTCAAATCATTTTAAATCTACCACTAGAAGTGAAGCAGATCATGAAATTTCTCATTCCACAAAGGCAATTGAAAAGAAAGGAAAGCCAGACAGTATATTCAGAATGAGGGATATTCTGATGTCTGTTTTGAGAAGAATGTCAACTCAAGGTTAGGAGATAATGTAAGGAATTGCCAAAAATGAGAGACTACACTTCCTGCACTTTAGGGATTATGGCAAAACTCTGACCTGCCTGAGATGCCCTTAGAAGTCTGGGACCTCTGGTTCAGCTGCTCAAGTGCAGTGTTCGGTTAAAAGATGCCATTTGTGCAACACAGACCGCAAAGCAGCTACCCAGATCCATTAGCAAGTCCCAGACACTACCTGGGAAAACCAGCGAGAGCAACCACCAGTGGCACGGGGCAGGTTTTCTCTTTCATTAATTTCTGCTTTTATCCTTATGAATTCTTTATGCATTTGTAAACATATATTTAAAAATTTGTTTTATTGGGGATTTTTTGCACTTATTCAGTTAAATTAAAACTTTCCATTTTGATTTCTTATTTAAAAATTGTATAGAAATAAGTGTATAGGGGGTTTGTTTTCTTTATTTGGATGTTTATTTCATTTTGGTTTGTTTGCTTTCAGGCATCTGTCTTTTAGCTGTTAACTTCTAATTTTATTGCATAATGGTTAGTAAATTTTGCATATATAATTAACTGTTTGAAGTTTGCTGATATTTCATTTGTGGTCTTGTCGATGGGCAAATTGTATGACTGCTGCACATGTGTTTCAAAGTGATGTAGAACCTCTGTTTATTGGGGACCAAGTTCTCTGCATATTACATCAAACCTACTGATATAGTGCTAAAATAAATATCTTTATATTTTGTCTGCTTGATTTTGTTTCTGAGAGTCTTGTTCGAATTTTCAATAGCAATTTTGTTGCTTTCAGTTTTTTCTTATAATTCTCTCAATTTTTGATTCAACTATTTTGTAGCTATAGTTTAAGTTTCTAACAGTTAAATCTTCTTGGCTGCATTTATCAATAGGATGTGCACTTCTTTGTTTCTTTCAATTACTTTTACGCTGAATCTTATTTTTTATACTTTTTAATTCTATTTTTTAATTGACATAATGTACATATTTATGGGGTACATAGTGATGTTTTGTTATATATAATGGCTAGTGCTCAGACCAGGGTAATTAGTACATCCATCATCTCAAACATTTACTATATCTTTGTGTTGAGAACATTCAATATTCTCCTTCTAGCTATTTGAAACTGTATAATATGCTATTGTTAGCTATAGTCATCCTACAGTGGTATAGAACACTAGAACTTATTCCTCTTATCTAAAAGTAATTTTATATCTTTTAACAAATCTCTCCCTATCCTTCCCTCCTCGCTACCCTTCCTAACCTCTAGTAACCTCTGTTCTACTTTTTACTTCTATGAAATAAACTTTTTTGTCTTTAGCTTTGACATATGATTTAGAGCATGTGGTGTTTAACTTTCTGTTCCTGGCTTATTTCACTTAACATAATGTCTTCTAGTTCTATCCATATTGCCATGAATGACAGGATTTCATTGTTTTTTTATGGCTGAATAGTATTCCATGGTGTATATATACCACATTTTTCTATTCATTTATCTGTTGTTGGACACGTAGATTGGTTTCATATCTTGGCTGTTGTGAATAGTGCTGCAATAAACATGGGGATGCAGATATCTCTTCGATATACTGGTTTCCTTTCCTTTGGATAAACGCCCAGTAGTGGGATTGCTGGATCATATGGTAGTTCTATTTGTAGTTTTTTTTGAGGATCCTCCATACTGTTCTCCATAGTGGCTGTACTAGTTTATATTCCCTCCAACAGTGTATAAGAGTTCTCTTTTCTCTGCATCCTTGCCAGAATTTGTCATTTTTTGTCCTTTTGATAATAACCATCCTAACTGGGGTAAGATGATGCCTCTTATTTTATATGATATTAAATACAATTATGTCTGCTTTATGTTTGTTAACCATTTCCAACTAAATGTTTTCACTCTTATTTTCAGTGAAAATATTATTTTATCTGTCACTCGAAAATAGCAAATGGCTAAATTTTTAAAATACAATCTGAAAGTCTGTTTCTTATAGGTGAGTTTAACCCATTCATAATGATGGTGCTTACTAAGCTTGGATTTGCTCTTTCGTCAGTCCATGTTCTCAGTTTACTATACTTTCTAATTGCTTCTCCCTCCCTCCAATTTATGCTTTCCCTTGTCTTCATCAGCTATTCTTTGTTTCTTTTAAAAAAATACATTCCCTTTGTTTGAAAATTATTCATCTATGAATATTTTCTAGCAGTTATCATTACATTTTAACAGCTTTATTGATAAATAATTTTATCAATAAATGCCATAAATTTTACCCATTTAAAGTGTACACTTCAATGATTTTTAATATGTTTACAGAGTTACGCTACTATCCATAATCTAACATTAGGACATTTTTATCACCATAAAAAGAAATCTTGTATCCAATAACAGTGATTCATTATCACTCTTCCCACCTTCTCCACCCTCCAGTTCTAGACAACCACTAATTTACCTTCATTTTCTATAGATTTGTCTATTCTGAACATTTCATAATAATGGAATCTTACAATATCTGGTCACTTGCAACTAGCCTCTTTCACTTAGCACACTGTTTTTGAGTGTCATCCATGTTGTAGCATGTATCAGTGCTATTTCATTCCTTTGTTGAAATGTATTCCATTGTATGGCTATACTACACTTCATCTGTTCATCAATTGATAGACATTTGGATTGTTTCCACTTTTTGGCTATTATGAATAATGCTTCTACAAACATTCATGTGCAAGTCTTTGTGTGAGCACATATTTACATTTGTTTTGGGTGAAAACCTGGGAGTGGAATTGCTGGGACATACAGTAGCTCTATGTGTAAACTTTTGAGGAAATGCCAAACTATTTTCAAAGTGGCAACACCATTTCACATTACCACCAACAGTGTATGAAGGTTCCAATGCCTTCACATTCTCACCGACACTTGCTATTGCCTATCTTTTTTATTGTAGCTATTGTGGGGCATATGAAGTAGCATCTCATTGTGGTTTTGATTTTCATTTTCCTAATGACTAATGATGTTGAGCATCTTTTCATGTGCTTATTGGCAATTAATATGTCTCTTGTGGAGAAATGGCTATTGAAATCCTTTGTGCATTATTTTGTGTTATTTATCTTTTTATTATTTAGTTGTAAGGGTTCTTTTTATATATTCTGATACAAGTACTTTATTAGATATATAATTTGCAAATGTTTCCTTCAAATCCGTAGGTTTTCCTTTTACTTTCTCGATGGAATCCTTCGAAGCATAAATTTTCTGATATTGTTGAAGTCAACAACCTAAAAATTATCTCCTTTTTCAGTTGTGTTTTTTATGTCATATCTATAATAAGAAATTATTGCCTAACCCAGGGTCATGGACATTTACTCCTATGTTTTCTTCTAAGAGTTTTATAGTTTTAATTCTTACATTAGGTCTCTGATTCACTTTGAATTCATTTTTGTATATGGCTTGATATAGGTTATCTAAATTATTTTTTTACATGTGGATATCTAGCTTTCCAAGAACCATTTGTCAAAAAGACTATTCTTTTGCTATTGAATCATCTTGGGCTCCTTCGCTGAAAATCATTTGGCCATAAATATTAGGGTTTATTTTTGACCTTTCAATTTTATTATGTTGATTTATGTCCACCCTTGTGCCAGTACCACATTGTCTTGATTACTATAGCATTGAAGTAAGTTTTGAGACTATGAAGTACAAGTCTTCCAACTTTGCCCATTCCAAGATTATCCACACTATTCTGGGTTCCTTGTATTTCCATATAAATTTTAGGATCAGACTCTTAATTTCTGTAAAATACTAGACTGACATTTTCTTAAGAATGACTTTGAATGTATAATCAGTTTGGGGAGTGTTATCATCTTAATATTAATTTTTCCAACTCATTAGAGTTGGGTATCTTTCCATTTATTTAGATATTCTTTAATTTCCTTCAATAATGTTTTGTAGCATTCTAGTGTACAAGTCTTACATTTCTTTTGTTTAATTTATTCCCAAGTACTATCAATGACATTTTTAAAATTTTTATTTTCAACTTAGTTTTGGCTAGTTATAGAAATATAATTTATTTTTCTGTGCTGGTCTTGTACCTTGCAACCTTGCTGAATTTGTCTTTCAGTTCTAATAGCTTTTTTAGTGGATCCCTCAGAATTTCTTTTAGATGCAGTATCATATCATTGATAATAGACATAGTTTGATTCCTTTCTTTCTAATCATATGCCATTTTTTCTTTTTTTCACCTAGTTTTTCTGGCTAGAACCTCCAGTACAATACTGAATAGAAGTAGAAAAGTGAACATTTTGTTTTGCTCCTGATCTTAAGGATAAAAGATTGAGTCTCTCACTATTAAGTATAATGTTAGCTGTTGGCTTTTCTTAGATACTCTATAAAGATTGAGAATGTTCCTTTCTACTTTTTAAATTTTTTTTTAGTGTTTTTTATCATGAAAGGATGTTAGAGTTTCTCAAATACTTTTTTGGTGTGTGTTGTATTGTCATTCAATTTTGTCTATTGTTTTATTAATATGGTCCATTAAATTGATTGATTATTGGATGTTAAATGCACCTTGTATCTTGTTGGGATAAATATCACTTGGTCAGGATGTGTAATCCTTTATATATCTTGCTGAATTCAATTTGCTAATGTTTGAGTTTGTTTTGTTTTGGATATTTTTTTGAGAATTTTTGCATTTATATTCATGAGGGACATCAGTCTTTAGTTTTCTTGTGATGTCTCTATCTAGTTTTGATTTGGCATTCAATATTTAACATCTATTTAAAAATAATTAAATATATTTTTATAAAAACTACCATATGAATATTTATATTCTGCCTTTTTGTAAACAAAACATAAATATTAGTGTACCTTTATGTCCCACTTTCCCTCTCAATTCATATACCAATCTGTAATCTACATTGAAATAATCAATACTTACCATTAAACCATTAGGCTTAATAGCAAGTTTTACTAATTTGTTATTTCTTGTACTTGTCATTGCTTCATACATCTCATCTTCTAACTTCTGGATTAATTTTTTTTCTTCCTGTAGAATATTCTCTAGTGATTATTATTATTATTTTTTCAGACAGTGTGGGTTGTATGTGTTCTAAGGTCACAAGTATCTCTGTATTTTGCCTTTAATCTCTGGTAAAGTTTTGGCTGGCCATGGCTTGAAGTAATTTTCACCTAGAACTTCTTTTCATTTTCATGTAACTAAAGCAATAGCTGACAGTAATCTTACTGTTCTTCTTTTGTAGGTAAATTTTCTTTTCTTTTTCTGGATGATTTTGTTCTGATTTTATTTCCCCACTGGGATTCTGACATTTCTGTATAGGGTTGTTTGATTTTTGCTGATAATTTTCAATCTGTGGAGTCTTGTCTTTCTTTAGTTCTGGGAACTTTTATTCTTTCTTTAAAGAGTCATTTCTTCTGGAACTCTTATTAGATGGATGTTAAAATCTGGAATCTGTTTCCATGATTCTTAACCTTATTTTAGCTATTCTAATCTCTTTATTCCTTTTTGCCTCATCCTGTGAAAATTCCTGGGCTCAATCTTCCAGGCCACTAATTTCCTTTTCAGTTGTGTCCATTCTACCAAACAACTGACCTGCTGGAGTTTTCTTTTCTTTATATTCATTGACTAAATTCTTAATTTTCATCATCTCTAGTTGATGTCTAATCACTCTAAAGTCCTTTTAGATTTAACTGTGTAATTTTAATTTTCCTTATTCTAGAGTCATGTTCTGTTTACTCTCATTCCTCTGATTCCCTAGGTATATAGGATCTGAATTTAAGTTTGCTGTTTCTCTTTAATCATGTTGGCTCTCCTTAAATTATTTGGTGAGGAGGGTTATGTATCCATATTTGCAGCTGAGTTTTTCTGTTTGGCTTTGCTTTATTTATTCCCACAGCCTGTCTGGGAGGAGTGGACATGCCTCCTGCATTGTACCCACCCTTTTTCACTGAGGTTTAGGAAGTGGTGGGACCTGTGTCTGCATAGCTTTGTGTGGTGACAGTGTTCTGAGTGTGAATGCTTTCCTTTGTCCAGGGTTTAGCCACCTGTGGTCCTGTTCTGCTGTAGTTCTCTAATCCAAATTCCTACATCACTTCTTCTGGAGGCAAGCACCCCTGCAGGGGCCAGCTGACCTAGGCGGAGAGCATGAGGGTCAGATTGATGCCCCCCATTGCATTAGGCGAGTCACCCCCGGATCTCCTCTTCTTTTCTGTATCCACCCCTTCTGGGCAAGTAGAACATTTTTAATAGAACTTACTTTCTCTGTGCCTTTTGGGTTTTAGTTTCCCTTTTGATACCCATCCCACCTCTGCTCTCTGCTTTTAATAAATTCTTCATTGCTTCTGAACCCGCTGGGGGCTTCACTTCTTGGTTTGGGAATTCATTTTGGATTTTTCTTACCTTTATATTTTTTTCTATAATTTCAGAGATTTGGCACGGGAGAGGCCGCTGTAGCAAAGTTCAGATTGTCATCTTGTAACAAAAATTTTTGGCCTTTTATTGGAACACAGAGTTCTGTGGCCACCATCGTCTTCCTTGTTCAGTTGAATCCTCTGGTTGAAAGAAAGAGGCAGAGCGAGAGAGAGATTAACTGGGAAAGCTGTTTGAGACTCATTTGAGGAAGGGGCATCTCTTAAGTAGCCCAGGGCTGCTTATTCTATTTACATGCCCTGTTATGACAGGTGCCACCTGCAGCAAAGGAACAAAGAGGGTATTTTTCAGAAGGATGGGACCGAATCAGAAGCTCAGCTATAGACAAACCCCAGCTGGCTTCTTTTTCCCCCTGTCAATAAAAGGCCCTGTGCTTGCACTGTGGCTCCATTATCCCCTGCAGCATCAAAGCCAGGACAAGCCTCTCCTATCTCGGGTGCTGACTGCAGCTCTTCAGCTGAGCTCTGCTTCCTGGTGCAAACGCAGCGGCGCATATTCCACATGTTCTTTGAGTGTCTTCTTATTCTTTCTTCGGACTCACCAAGGGCAGAAGAACATTTCTTTCAAGAGAGTTGTTTTAAAACTGAGCCAGTGTCTGAATTTCCAGCTTGCCACATTATTATTCTTTTTTTAAAATTTCTATATTGTTTAATTTTCTTTTTTGGATATGCCAAAACAATCATCATTAAGCATTCATTGAGGAGATGCTATATGCAAATCCCTTGAATAAAGAGAAGGTCAAGAAATCCATGATATTCCCAAAGAGTTATCCAAGGTAACCCTGGAGGAAGAGAACCCACACATGAAGAGGGCTTCTATAGTTCTGGCTGTACAAAACCTTTCCCCATCTTCTGGTAACAGCCTTCCATCTTCCTTTGAGGAACTACTCCTCCATTACTATAGCATGTAACTTAGTAGAGACCAGCAATCCTAGAGCCCTGCTAGTCATATCATCTGGGCCTGCTCACGCATGTTCTCCATGGTGGTGATGAGGAGTTAGTCCTGGAGGCTGGCAGGTGACAAGCAGAAGCTCAGAAGCTATGGACTGAAAATTTGTGTCCTCAGAAAACTCACATGTTGTAATCTAACCCTCAATGTCATGATAATGGGAGGTGGGCCATTGAGGGGTCATTAGGTCATGAAGGTGGAGCCGTCCTGATGGTATTAGTGTCCTTAGAAGAAGAGGCCAGAGAGCTAGCTCGCCCTTTCTACCCCATGAGGATACAAGCAGAAGTGGGCAGTCTGCAACCGAGAGAAGAGCCCTCAGCGGAACCCGGCCATGCTGGCACCTTGAGGGAAGGCTTCCCAGCCTCCAGAATGGTGAGCAATACATTTCTGTCATTTAACCCCTGCAGTCTGTGCTACTTTGTTACAGCAGCCTGAACTGACCAAGACAAGCAGTGGGAAAGAAACTCTGTCCTTTGGGTTCCTTCAGCTGCGATGATGTAAGCCCAAAGCAGCTGCTACACATGAACCTGTCTTCTCCTACCCACTTCACAAGGAAGACCCTGACACCTCATCTACATGAGAGGAAACGAGACCAATACTAGGGAAGAAGAGACAAGAGAGATTGGGGTGGAGGGAGAGAGAGAGAGAAAGAGAGAGAGAGAGAAAGGTCTGATGACATTCTACAAGGTCCTGTGTGCACTGAAATCACTTACTTTGCCCCATCCTCTCTCTATTCAATTGTGCCTGATCTAAACATTCCTCACCCTGTGTCTTCTGTAAGCCATCACACATGGTTTACAACACAGAGAAAATTCTGTTAGCTCCTTCTCTTCTTTTGTTCTGAGGAAACGCCTAACCATCCTCCAAAGACTGACCCAAAAAGCTTCAACTCCTCCACATACAGTTAGAGTCTCTGGCCTCCTACCTCTACCCAGAGCACTTTGAGCAGATTTCCAGGTGGCCTCGTAACAATGGTTTGTTTCTACTTTTTTCCATCAGACTGTGGGTTCCTTGAGGACAGGGACTGTGTCTGATTCATCCCTGAGTTCATGGAGCCCCAGATAGGGCTAGCATAAGGCAGCATTTCAGTCATCGTGCACTGTCTAGGACTGACTTTCCCATGAGAGGAAGGAGGGGCATGCGTGGGTATAGAAAGGAAGGTGAGTCTTCTAGAAAGAGGACTTGCTCCTGTCATCAACCACCCACCTCCGTCTCCTGAATCTTTTCTTTGCCAGAGGTTCTCCGCCCCACGTGGTGAGTGAGAACATAATTCCCTGTTGGGGTGGGGGAATGGCTGCCTTGGAGCAGCAAGAAGGCATTTAAGGAGGTCTTGTATGTCATCTGAGGGGCTTGGATTTTACAGAGTAATAGGGAGCCGCTGGAGGGTTTTAATCAAGGGCATCTGAGTTATGGTCAGGTAATTTAGAAAGACCATTTGGCAGCAGTGCAGAGACTAGGCTGGGCACAAATTGAGGTTCAAGAGAGTTGGGGAACCAGAGGGGCTGCTTTGGCCCAGAAGAGAGGTGATAAGGACTTGGGCAGTGGCGAGGGGGTCGACAGAAGAGGACAGAGGTCTTCCTTACCATCCCCCTTGTTCGCTCCCTCCAGCTGAGCCGCTGAGACCTCCACTCTGGTGGCCTTCTGCCCTGGCTTCTCTCATTCTTTTCTGTCGTGTCTGCAAACCCCATAATACCTCTAAATCAGGAGAGAACGATGCTTTCTCCTTGCCCCGGAGAATCCTTGGGAGTTATATCTTTGTCAGCACTTCTGCTTCCAGCTCCCGTCAGATCGGTTAATGTTTCTTTTATGAAGCGAGGACACCTGATTTCTGTCAGCGCAGGGCTGAAGACTGCCTTGTCAGCACCGTCTTCCTGGCCAGTCATATCGAATAGACAGGAAGAAGCAACCAAACCAGTGATCAGATTCCAAGACGATGATGCCAGGGCTGGAGGCTGCTTGGGAAAGTGCAGTTAGATGAAACTGAGGGGTCCCACAGTGCTAGGATGACAGAGTTACTCAGTTGGAGCTGCCTGTTCTGGCAGTGTAGGAATAGCTGGGGACTAGATGCTGGCCATTCGACCATCAAGACAAGCCCCATTCCCTTATTGGGTCTCAGTTTCTCATCTAGAAGGTGTCAGTGACCACTGAAGGTCTCTTCCAGGTTCCTCTAGTCCAGACTAAGAGATACAAGGGGTCTCTTCCTTCCTACCACCTGCAGTAGTCCCAAGAGTTAAAGCAGTCTTCACTCGAACTTGGTATATCTATGCACTCATTCATTTAGCAAATAAATTAATCATTCATTCATTCAGCAAATAACCACTCAGTCCCTACTCCTTGCCAGGCCCTTTGCTCATTGCTATGAACAGATATAAATAAGAGGCATCTGGCTCTTCAGAGCTTGCAATCTACAGAGAGATCCAGCAGTGAAAACTGATAATCACCACACAGTGACAAAGTCAGGAGAAAATACAGAGGGGACAGAGGCCAGCGTCATTACCAGAGGATTTTGTTTTATTCATCCTTTTAGCATCTGGCACTTTTCCTGGAACACAGGTTGGGTTCTCAATGAATGAAGTGACATTTTAGCTGGGCCTATGAATGAATAAGTTTCCCAGGTAGAGAAGGTGAGAGGGAAAGCATTACAAACAGAGGAACTACATGAATTGTGACTCATAAGCATGAAAGAACTTGGCCGTCCTTGAAGAGTGAGCAGTTCTGCATCTCAAGGTGTTGTACAGTCCCAATAAGAGATCAGGTTGGGGAATCAGATGAAGGGAGGGTTGTGTCCTGTCAGAGAACTTGACATTATCTAGGACAATGTAGGACCATTGAAGATGCATCATAGCAACTTTTGAAATGTTCTCCTAGGCTTGATGTGAGTAGGCTGGGGTGGGAAAGGCCCCAGGTAGGGTGTCTTATCAGATACCTTCAAGATGGTGTTACTCTTGGCTTAAGTCCAGCTGGAATGAACAAGGTGGCTCCAAATCTGCATTGTCCTCCATCTCAGCAGAGCAGGTTGAGTCATTGACTCCTGGAGACCCTGATGTGGGAGAAGTAGATTATTTGAGGAGCATCTTGACCTAAGCAAATCCCTACAGGTTGACTGTATCAAGAAAACAACTGACATCCATCAGAGACCAAAGGAAACAAGAAAGCACCAACCATTTGAAATTCCAGACTCATCTTTCCCCAACCTCTCCTAACCTAGACCTCTTTGATTAACAGAAACTGCCTTTATCACTATGTTAAACATAAAAACACCCAAAGCATTTTGGCTAAAAACAAATCAAAATAACCACAGAGAAGTGACCTCACAGAGAAGCTCAGATTTCTTTAACTCCTGATTGTTTGCAGTGGGGAGCGAAGGACCAGAGAGGGGGAAGGATCTGGCCAAGGTCCCCCAGCAAGTTAGTACCTGCGAGTGAGTCAGAACCAAGGTCTCCTGGCTGCCAGGCCACTGGGTTCCCCAATGTGACCCAAGGCTTCCGGCTGTACCTACCAAAGGAAGAGTTAAATCAGTCTTGTCTTAGTAAGCACAGGTGGTCAGGCTTTCTGAGAAGATGAAGCCAGAATTTCCCCTGAGGCTCAGCCTACCAAAGCTTTACCATCTTGCTGACTCATTTCCTATAAGTAAGGTCACTTCTCTGTTTAAAAACCTTGCATGCCCACAGGGGAGGTTCAGACTGCTTACAGTAGCATCCAAGGCCTTTCATCTCTGTGTCCTTCCTTAGGCTGGAGAATCTCACTGTAACCCAGATATACCCTGGGCGGCACACCAGTGGTTCACCTAGGAAATTTAAAAAAAGTATGTTGATGCTCACACTGTACCTCCAGAGATGCTGGGGCATTGGCTCCTGGCATCTGTATGTTTTAAATCTCCCTCTGTAATTCTAATGCTCAGCTAGAGTAGAGAACCTCTACTCACCCCCAGTTGACTATTGCAGTTATCCCAATCTACCTTGCCCTCTCCAAGGCCTTGGGCATGGCTTCGTTACTCTGTCCTGCCCCACTTCTCCATTTGACACCCCCTACAGCCCTCCAAGATGGACATCCCTTTTGCTTTGGACTTTTATACACACCCCCATCACAGCATTTATAGCCGTTTGCTTACTTGTCTTTCTGGCATCCTAAAGACACTGTTGTTGCAAGGAAGATGCTGTTCTATTTATTGTTTCTTCATTGTCAACATCACAGGACCTGACACCTAGTACGTGCTTAGGAAGTAACTGTGGTCTGAAGAAGAATTTCTGAACCCCAGAGTGACCTCTGCCCAGAGAGCTGCCCACATTCCCAGGGCTGGGAGTTATGGGGTGGAGCTTCTGAGAGATCCCCAGGGTGCTGTGCTCTAGCAATTGGCCCTTTCCATCTTCTGTCTCTAAGGAAGGGAAATGATCAAAGAACTTCTTCTTACCCGCAACTGAAAATGGGAGGTTGATCTCCTTTTTGTGTGGCTGGACAACCCCATAACTAAAAATGGGAAGTGAGAATATTTAGATCCAGAGAGACCTTGGTTGGAAATCGATTGCCCTGACTAGCTGCAGGACTCACATGACAAGTTACCGGAAGTGTATAAGACTCTGTGAATAACATACACAGAGTTCAGCACACTGCCTGCCATATAGCAAGTTCTCCACGGGGGTAGATTCCCTTCCTTCCAGAAGAAATGATTTCAGAATCCCCCAATGTTCCTTCCAATTCTCCTCTACTAAGTGTGTTTATCCTCTGCTGTCTTTCTCACTCTCCCTCCCTCCTTCCCCCTCTTCTGACCCTTTCCTTTTTCCTTCTCTTTCACACTTGCTTATTCTGTATTCCAGTTGGTTCTTTTAGGATTCATACCAGGAGAAGGAGTGAATTCCTCTGGCACCATTATTTTCCACGTGTCATTAATGGACAAGATGAGCACGTCCAGCAAGAATAAAGCGAGTTGGGAGGAAAGTCTAACACCAACATTTGCTACCATGCAGCACCAGAGCAGAGAGGGCCTGGTTTCCCTGTGCCGGGGCAGGAGGCGGGGAAGGAGAGAAGTGAACCTCTGACATAAATTCTGTGCAGTGTGTTTTTATTACCGCATAATCCATGCTCGTGCCACTGGTCCGCATACCACTGGTTAATGGAAACCTCATGTTCTACTGATCTGGGCTGCCTCATGGTTAACTCTTGCAGGGCCAGGTATTCGCATAGGCCAAAGGAAATCCTTTCCAGAAGGAAGCTGGGTTATCAGACAGGCAGGCGCTGCCTCACATGTTGAAGGAAGTCACCATGGGGTGCGGTTAATGATAAAGGCAGGAATGTGACAGGCAGGCACTGGTCCGGACCTGACTGCAGAGCTCCTTGTGAAATGCCACATGGCATCCAGGTGCACTCATCACCCAGAGCCTTAGCTACCCCTGGATGCACTGGGCTGGCTGCTGCTGGTTTGCCTCTCATTCTCTTGGAGCTTTGATTCATCTGGGACAAAGGTCTAAAGATCCTTCGCACAGAGCCTGCCAAGCACAGAATAAATGCATGGGAGGCAGGATTGTATTGCAATACAGTGTGTGCTGTGGGTTTGTGCAGGGCTGTGGGAGCTCCAAGGAGAAAGCCACTAACTGTGCCTGAAGGTGCCAGGAATGGCATCTAGAGAAGGCGATATTTGATCTTGAAGGTCTTGATGAACAAAGAGATGTTTTTTAAATCAAGCAAATAAGGAGAAAAGCTAATCAATCTTATGCAGAAGAAAAAGCAATGTGTACAAGGAGTGGGAGTATTTTCTCATCCAGAAAAGGAAGTAAGGGCTGGCCATGAAGTCACACTGACTTCTAATCCCAGCCTGCTTAATAGCTTTGTGACCCAATTTTATAACCTCTATGCCTTGACGTTCTCTGCTGTAAACTGAGGACCATAACAGTGTCTACCTCAGAGATTCCTCTGAAGATTAAATGATCAGATGCATAAAGCACTTAGCCCAGTTCCTGGCATTTCTAAAGGCCTGGATAAATGTTGGCTATCATTACCATCAGGGAACAAAGGACAGTTTGGAAGAGCTGGAACACATGCTGTTTGGGTGTTTGGGAACAATGGAAAGGCCCAAGGTTATTCAGGGGCCAGATGGTGAAGGATCTAGAATCTGCACTAAGGATTTGGACTTGATCCTCTGGGTCATGGGAAATCACTGAAGGTTAATTCATTCAAATATTATCCTCTGGATGGCTTCCCTTCTTGGAAGATCTGCCCCTGAAAGCCTTTTTAACCTTCCCGTCAGGGATCCAAACTGTCCTGCTGACGCCCATCTCCCTCTGCAGAGAAGCATCAGCCCCACAGGGTCCATCCCACACTCACTGCACTCCCTGCCACCATCATGCCGCCTCGTTCTGACACGTTAGCCCTGGGATATCAGATTCAAGAGGCTGAACCGGAATTTTCTTCTTATCGCTGCCAACGAATGTCCACGATTACAAAACAAGGAGAAGGAAACATGGCTGGATCTCCCCAAAGTTCTAGGCCCCGAAGCAAAGTTTGTAAAACAATGTCTCCTTGTCCCAGTTAGGACGAGTTGCCTGGCATGTGAAAAACCCTGGAAATTTGCCACAAAGTGGCGATGCGTCCTGCAAGTAACGCTGATGGGATTTGAGCAGCAGTCCGCCAATGGAGGCTGCCGGTCTGTTTGTGGGGTTATCAGGGTAATGGATCCTGGCATGCTGCTCACACCGTCTTTACAAACGTCACTTTCACTTTATTGTACATTAACCCCAATCTCTTCACAAGCTCCAAAATAAAACTTCTTTGCAAACAACCAAGGTCCATCTGCTGTGCTGTTAAAAATACCTCAGCATGAAAATACTGAAGCATTAGATAAACCCATGATCAAAAAGAGTACAGTGGACTCACCTGAAAATGCCTGCCTTCGATTAGGAAAAATCAGTCTTGGTTTCTCTCTTAGGTGAGAGATTGATACCCCCCTATAGTAAAAACAGAACCCCAAATTCCCAAGACTGATTGGATTTTAAATATTACATTCTGTCCAGTCTATAGTCCTCTGCTCTACCAGCTGAGCTATTGAAGGGTGCACTCCAATATTACATTCTATTGTCCTTACAAACCCATAGTTACCTATTCCCATTACCCTCAATGGTGCTCATCACATCAGCCGCTGACAGGTTCATCCTCTAGTTGAGAATGAACGAATGAACCGATGAATGATTAGCAGTAAAAGTTCTATGTCTCCACTTAGTGAACCTCCACTTAGTGAACATGAATTTTATTCACTTCTTTTTCCATTCCTTGATCAATTATTCATTGCAGAGAGAGAACACCGCTCCATATTATTGCCAACAATCTGCAGGTTGGGTCTCACTTCCTCCTCTAAAAGAGCAACCCCCAGCAGTGGGTATTTAAATTGGTCCAACTCTGCTGCCATACTGCACAGCTCATCTATCACAGCAATTTGTACAAATGCCACTCTAGTATCCAGGCCTATGTATCATGTATTTTGAGATTGCACAGTTCCTGAGGCCTTTGTAAAGCAAACCTTTCATGAATAAATCAGGAAATACCCTGATGCATGCTTTATGTAGAGGAAGATATTCTATTTAGGTCACGCAGGGAAGTTCTGCCAAGTTTGCTAAAATGCACAAATCCCCTGAGTGCAGTCTGCCTCTACACATTCTGAAACACAAGCAAGTATCTCCCAGCCACCCCCACCCACCACCCCCTGGCTGTGTTGTATAGACACTGAGGGCTCCGGGTCTATAAAGTGGTAGTCAGATCACCTGAGGCTCCAAAGACTTTCAAGGCAGGAGCCAGGCGATGAGATTTGCTAGTCCATGGGAAGAACTCTGCAAATGGAAAATTTGTCCACTGTGGAGCCTGGGGCAATGGGACTTCTGCAAGCAAAAGAGGAAGGAACAACCACAACAAAAATTACAGTGAGCCTGTTATCCCAGCCTGTTTTTTGAATACACTTAAGAAAGTCCCTGATTTTCTTTGAATCCAAAGTATTGCAATTGACTCTTTTGAGCCTCTCCCAGAACACAGGATGTGGCCTAGTGCGCCCTCCCCTTTAGCAATGGAAATTCTCCTGATAAGAATAAGGATTTCCAGATTTCCAGCCAACCTCAAATTAGAGAGGGTTATCTGGGGTAGAAGAATGCAGAACAAAATGCTGAATAATTCCCTTCCTTTTAACAAGGGTAGGCAAACCCAGCCCCTTTTGCCCAGAAAAAGCTGTGGGAGATTGGAAGCTCTAGTTTAAAGAAACAGATGGAACCATGGACTTGGATGCTGGGTGGTCAGAGTGCACAGAGAAGTCAAGATGTCATCAAGAAAGTGAGAAGAAGGATGCTTGGACAGGGTCTAAGATAATAGAACTTTGTTTGGATCGGGGACTGATCTTTGCTTTGTTGGTTCCCAGATTTGTCTCGGGCAGTGTAGTTAATGTCAATCAGCCACTTAGAGACCCATTCCTTCCAACAAAAGTCAAAAGAAACAAACTCAAAACAAAAAATTTCAAGCAGTTAAGGTTGTTGCTAGGAGCATATCAGCCTATACCCTGATTCTTTGGGAAGTTAAAAATAACCCAGAGGTTACCTGTGAGTATAGAATCTGAACAAAGGGACTTTGTTCTTATTGATGTCCCTAACCTGAGATGGGGCCTCTTCTGCAGCTTTGCTGCTTTGACTGTGTTGAATACAGAAAGACTATACCTTCTTCTGTTTCCAGTACTCTCTTCCAAACATCTGTCTTTGGTTGAAACTTTCTTCCTTAGGTTCATCGTCACCCAGCTTTAGAAAACTATTTTGAGGGCACTCCTTAAAGGTCTCATTTGCTGTACTCCAAAATTTTAGCCTCTATTACCTCAATGTTGCTAAGGTGAAGACTTTGCTATAGTTGGCCAATTTACAGCTTGATTTCCCAATATTATCTTCTCAAAGTCCCACTGATTTTCAATTTCTTAGGAATTCTGATTTTATTTTATTTTTTTTAACCACTCTTATGATTCAGAAATTTGAGTTTAACTTCATCCCTAACAGGCTGAGTGACCTTGTGTAAGTTTCTTAATTCATAAAATGTTGTCCAAAATATGTATTCTCCCTAATCTAGAGAGAAGGACCAATTGAGAGAATTTATGTTGAAACATGATGTGAACCATAAGTTGCTACACAAACGGAAAATGATTTTGCTGAAGAGTTTTCAAATAACATCTTTGGGTTTTCCTTTGATTTCCTAGCACTTTCCGCAGTGTCTGGCATATAGGAGGCAATCAGTAAAAGCTGGTCACTTGATGGTTGTCTTGTAAATGGGAGCTGGAATCTGAGAACCAATTCTCTGAGGAGGAGAAAACAGGAGAGAACTTGAAGAAGACGTACCTTTTTTCTCATTATAAAAGTAATTCAAGCTCAAATGATTCAAGCTCAAATTTAGAAAATGCAAGGGAAGAAAATTAAAATACTCCATATTTGCAACCTGTTAGTGTTTTGTTATGTTGCACAGAACATGGACCTGGGACATCTCTCTCTCTTCTTCTCTCTCTCCCCCCACCCCATCCACTTGCACACGTGTCCTCAGAGTACAACGTTGTTCCTTTAAGTGCTGACTACAGCTCAGACCTAGAAATATATTCTCTCAGCCTTCAAAAGGATAGGAGATTAGTTCATTAATTAATAACAATCTTAGAAATGTCAATAAGGGCCTGTGAAGTCCCATTCTCTCTTGGTTTTACTCTTTAAGGTAATAAAAGTAATAGTATCTAACACTTATTCTATGCTTCCTATATGCCAGGCACTGGTATAAGCTCTTTATCCATATTAACTTATTTTATCCTCACAACTACCCTAAATGGCAGGTACTGAAGGTCTACAATCCTTTATTTACAATTCCACAGTCCAAAAAGCACTGAAAATGGGCAGGTTTTGGCAAGTTTGGTACAAATTTATTTGACAGCAAAACCTTATCTGACCTGACATGAGGCTTTTCATGATTTTTATTTATCCCACTTATGAACAGTCAAGATTCAGTGAAAAATAAAACATTAATGTGTTTGATTATAGGGTGTTGTCCCAGAACTTTCTGATGGTTTTATGTATTAGCATTTATACTTTATTGCCTTCATAAAATTTGAAAAGGTCTGCATTCCAAAACATATTCCAATCCAGAGATTTCAAGTGTGTGATTTTGAATCTGTCTTAATATGCACACTTTATAGATGAAGAAATTGCATCGTGGTGGCATTAAAGAACTTGCCCAAGCTAGATCAGGATTCTAACTCAGACTGATGACTGGCTTTCGAGTGTGTATTAAAAGACTTCATGTTTGTGTAGTACTCAAAAACTTACACAACCTTTTCCAGCACACTAGCTTTAAGAGTTCTGCTTAGATCCCACTCATTTGACAGTTAAGACAAGTGAGATTTGGTGAAGTTGCATAACTTGCCCAAGGTTCCATAACTCTAATGCAGCAGAATTAGGACTCAAGTTCCAAGTCTGCTGGTTCTTATTCCATGTTATCCAGTGCTCTCCTGGCTGCCCTAGGAGTACCTAGATAGTCACCAAACTCATGTCAAAGCACAGATCTACTCTTTCATTTATATCAGTATGGCTACTCAGGGAGGCTGCACAAAAATGATTCTATCTCATTCCAAGCCACCAATGACTTGCTTGGAGGAAGAAAGCTTGGAGCTGTCAAAAGTAACTGTTTGCTCCACACATCAGTAGTTCCTGGCCAAAGCTCTCAGCTTAGCCAGCACTTCTTATACCAGCCACTTCCAAAATCAAGGCACAGATTTTGCAGCTAACAGGTGCTCCCTGCTAGAACAAAATAATCATAAAAATGAAAAGGGTAGTAGAACATCAGGTTAAAAATAGGAAACCTAGGTCTACCTTCTCCACTTTGGACAACTCATGACCTCTCTGAGCCTCTCTGAGGGCGAGCACTTGTCCCAGCAATGACACATGAATATTGTGTGGATCCAGAAGAAGTTGTAGAGTAATGGAGCCCAGAAACACATCGGTATCGCTGAGAAGTGTAATAACATGACAATTAGCTGGGGCTCACATTTTACTTGGCCTTAGGATAGTCTAATCTTATGAATGCAGCTGGTCTGTACAATTGACAAAAGAGTATTGTCCAGGTTCTACATCTAGAATGTGGAAAGAAGGGACGGTTCTGTCCCTCTGTGCTGGGGGCAGACATCTGGGGTGCTTTTACCAGTTTTAAGCCTCATACTCTAAGACAGACAGTATAATCCTAATGATGCTCAGATTTCTGATGGTAAAAATAGTTTGACACTCTATTGTCTACCCTAATAGTGAGCCCTAGACTTAGTTCATACTCTTCCCTCTGCTGGAATTGTTTTGCTCAGGTATTATAGAGATAATGACCACCAAAATGAACTTTGGACATCGCAGCCCAACTCTTAGCAAAAGTCCTTTGCTTCTGCTTTGCTCCCAGCACCTGGCTCTATTTCCATTTGATCCTGGCTGCTGACCTTGGCTTTATCTTTATCCCAGGCCACACTTGCCCCTTCTAGCCCATGAGGGATACAGTATCACTGGCTTTGACCTCTGTGTTCTCTTTTTCTACCATGGCTTCTTCTTATTCTCTGTGCATCCATGTCTGCCTTTTCAGGGTAATGAATAGCACATTCTGGCCCTGGATTTGCAGAACTCAGCCCAGGATCTGTTCACTTGGCTAAAGTCCCCCAGGTCCAGGTGAGAGTGACTTTCCCAAAGAGTTTGGCCATATGTCTAAAGAAGTCCAGAACTTTATGTCCCTTCCTCTCCTCCACATCCCCCCAGGTGGGTAAGGGTCTGCATCCCTGAGTGCTCCCCTATTCCTTCATGGTGAGATGCTACAAAGGAACTCAGGCCCACAACCAGCTCTGCTATTCTGTAGAATATCTGGGACCCCTATCCCTCTGAGACCCTAATGGCTACAAACTTATTATGGGCAGAACTGTGGGGGTTGAGGTAAAAGAGGAATGTCAGAAGTAAGGTGAGGATGGGGTAGGAGACTTTTCCAATTCCTTTATGGGTTTCCACAACCACCATGTATCTGTCCCAATACTAACCATATTGAACCCTAGTCCTTTGCATACATTCCTCCCTCTTTCATCGGGCTATGAACACCTTTCAGGTCAGTACTGCTCCTGTGTCTTACTTGTGTCTAATTCTCCAGTGCTCCTTCTCCTGGTAGGAGTGCAAACTGGCTGCTGAGCAAATAAATGACTGATCAAGTGGCTGAATCATTCAAGCATTATTACTATTAGGAGCAAGTGTTGCATTAGATACACCAATTGCAGGGACCCAGGCCTGCTAGAGAGGGTTGACAGAATTCCCTTATTAGAGCAATTTCATAAAGCTAAGATGCTCTATGCCCTAATTGGATATTAAATGACTACTTAGTCTGGGCAAGAGAAAGCTGGAGTACATGAGCTATGTTAAGATACAAAACTTGCACTCCAGTGGTACCTGAAGTCAGAAGTTCTCATCGCTGGCTACACATGGAATCACCCAGGACTTTTAAAAACAGTCCCTGGGCCCCACTTCAGACTAATTGAGTCTAAATCTGATGTTGGGGTGCAGGCATTGGCATTTTTAAAAGCTCCCCAGGTGATACTGTTATGCACTCATGGTTGAGAACCACTGTCTAAATGACAGCTAAGCACTAGGGTTATGTTTAAAATCTTATTGCATCACTACCAGCCGGGTGGCCTCAGTGTCCTCATCTGCAGAGTGGAAATAAATTCCCACCAGAATTTTTATGAAGATAAAATAAGATAATGCATGCAAAAAATAAGCCCTTGTGAACTAGTGCTTGCTATTATTTTCATTTGCATTATTATTTTTGTTATTGTTTGATTTCAATGTCTTGAAATGCTTAGGTAGCAAAAAAAAAGTTCTATTTACTTTAATTAATCAAGATTTATTTTATGCCTAAAATGTGACAAGAATTGTAAAACATACAATACAAACATGAATTAGATCCAGCATCTGGGCAAAGGAAATTATACATGCTAAATTACCTACTACGTGCTAGACTCTTTATGTACATTACCTCATTTTATACTTCCACTTACCCTATGAAGGGGTCACTGTCATTCAGGTTTGCACAGGAGGATACTGATGCTCAAAGAGGATAATCCCAAAGTCTCACAGCTCCAATGTGGGAGAGTCTGGGTTTGAACTCAGGCTGTCCTGTTACCAGGTTTACTGGGTCAGCATTGAGTACCTAATAAATATGTGTTAGGTGTAGCTTTCGTTCTCTCAAGAAATTTCAGGTGAGAAGAAGAAATGACTTGTTCTGAGAGCAGAAAAATCAAAGAAGGCTTTCTGAAGGAAGGAAGTAAAAATCCAGTTGGGACTGAGAAGATGACAGTTCCGCCAGGTGGGAAGTGGGAGGATAAGGACATCATTGGCAGAGGAAACCAATAGGAGCAAAACCAAAAGGACAACAGTGCACTCCGTTGAGCTGGGCTGGGTGTGTCTTATGCAGTTGGCTACATCAGCTTTATTTTCTTACTTCCTGCGTTACTCCCTTAAGAGAAAATTCCTTCCTCTGAAAAAAGGTTCCTGGAGGAATTGGAAAGTAGTGTCAGTAACACTTTTTTCTCCACCTGTCTTCTTACAACAGCAAAAATCTCTTACGCATTCTGAGCTACTGTCCTATTGATATCTGTGGGAGTTTTATATGTCAATCAAATGCCAAACGTGCAATAGGGAGCTGTAGCATAGACAAGGGGGTTCCTCTTTCCCTTGCATGTCAGACACAACAGGTATGTGTGTATATGCACATACACACACACACACACACACGCACACAGAAATAGCAATGAGGAAGAGACTGAAGAATTCTACTGGGTCCAGCTCTTGTTCTTCAAACACTACTAAGGAGGCTCAGTTCATTTTTCTTTGCTAACCAGACTCCAGGTCCCATCTGCTCCTTGCAAAGCAGCAAGGTCAATGCCAATTTCCCTTTCATCATCTATGTTTGTGGCTGAGCTGTCTGCGGTGGCAGAAATGAATGTTCTCCATGGCTCTCAGCTCTGGGGTGGCCACTTCCAGCCTGTCTACAAAACGCGATTAGGCTACATTACAGCCAAGCAAAATACACACTGCTGTGTCTGTGTCCTTTGCATGGCAAGGCCACGGGAGAGGAGAGCCTCCTTTGGGGGAAACTGTTCCACCACCCAAGGTCTGCTTGAGCTTGTTGAGAATTGCAGCTAAAACAAAACAAAACAAAAGACTAATGTATGTAATATGAACTCTGTGGTTTTCCTCTGGTGCTTGGCTTAGCTGAAGCTGTTACATTTCAGATCTTCAGCTCTATGGAAACAAAAAGACCATGTGTGTTAACCACGCTGCCCCAGAGATTAGATCAAAATTCTGATTGGAGAATAAGGTTAATCGTGGGTTCATCACACGGTGACCTATGCAGGTAGGGCTGCACCAATGAGGTTGTTACTGTGTGAAGACCAGATTCAGAAGGAGCTCTACAGGTTTCTGCAGCTCCGGATGCCTGGATTCCAGGGGGAGGGGGCTCCATGCTCCAGGCTGATGTCTGCAAGGGAATGGGGGTGGGGTGGGGAATGTCACAGGAAGAGAGTTTATAAACTCCGTCTCCATAGAACTTCCCCGGGTCAGTCAAATTTAGTAATGCTGTATTTAGTAATGGGAAGGAGAAAGCAGCTCTTAGCAAGTTGGCTCGTGGGCTTGTTGTTAAAGGAATAAAACCTGGTGTCTCCTCTTTGGCTGAAAGGCTTCAGCTCCACTTGGAAGAACACAAAAAAACATGACTTTGTAATGCAGGGTTAAGAGGCCCCCATCAGGGATCAAGGAAGAAAAGTGCTTCGGGAGGTTGGCATGGTGGAAATGAAAATGAACTCTGCTACTTTGTTTATAATGATCTGGGGACGTTTGGGTGCCTAATGTTGCCTCTAGTTTAACTCAGTCCTCTCAGTGGAGAATCACCTCCTAGGCTCTGGGATCCCAGAGCCAGATGTGAATCCAGGCTCATCAGTTTACTACTGATGTGATCTTGGACTAGTCATTTACCCTCACTCAGCCCGTTTCCTTATCTGTAAAATGGAGTTAATAATAAAAGGCACCACATGTTGTGAGCAAATCATGGAAAGGCCTAAATACTTACTATGTATAAGCTAGTAATATTTTTCCCAACCTCTCAAGCCAAACTCTTTCTACCTCTCTTATCCCATCTGCTTCCTCTCTTGCACTTATTTTATACTTGAATCACAGCCTCCAAGGGTCTCCCTCCATCTTTTCTACTGTTCTTCTGTCAACCTGTGCAGGGCCACACACACACACAGGGAGGGAGGCAATTCTGGTCCAAGGCTCCTGGACCGCTATACCTTAACAGATACTGTTTCCTCTGCCAGGAAAGCCCTCCCCTATTCCCAAATGTCTTCAAAACACTTCTCAGACTTTGTTTTCCCATAGGCCTTCCTTGAAGCTTGAGTCCCCCAACACAACTAAGTTCACAGGTTCCGTTTCTCTGCTCCTTCTTCTGGACTATAATAATGCGTTTATTATTGCACGAATCACATTCTGCTGTATTCATCTGTGCATGTGTCTCTCTCCCAGTGGAAGCTGAGGAATTTGAGGGAAGGGTCTACATCCACTCTCTATCCCAGGTTCTCTGCATATTGTCTGAAACATAATAAGTGCTCATAAAATATTTATTAAATGGAATTGAATTTAGCTCAGTGGGGCAACTGAGAAGAGAATGGTTTTGATTAAAACATTTATATAGTATTTTAAGGTTAACCAAATGTTTTTTTATTGGCTGTCTCATTTAATTTTCACAATAATCCTCTCAGATCAGGACAGCTTGAGATATTATTGCCATTTTTGGATATGTGGGAACCAACATTCAGAGTATAAAAGCTGTGTACATGAACATTCCACTAGCAATTGTAGAGGCAGGACTAGAACCAAGGTCTGTCTATCCTTAAGGCGTTTTTGCCCACTGAGCTTTGGTGAATCCAAAAAGCAATCAGGGCATACTTCTGTCTTCTCCATAGCACTTCATCCACACCTCTATGTGCCTATAGGCCATATTGTCCATCTTCATCTGTCTCTCCCTCCATAGTCACCAGTTCTTAACCTCCAGTGTCCCATGATGTGCAGGAAAGATGAAGTTTACCAAGAAAGATGAAGTTCAACTTGATGTGAAGAATGAGATGGGTTATATATAAGGTGTAGATGATGCACTATTCTTTTGGCACAGGGTGAAATTCGACCTATTTTCCTCCATTTAAAACATTATAAATGAGTGCAACCGAAAGCAATATTATCATAGTGATACATTAAGTTCTTAATTTAAATTAAAAGCCATTTACAAATAATATTTATTTAAATATTATTAACAAAAAGTGATTTGCCATTTACCTTATAATTATTTATGTCACATTAATGTATCATCGAACTATAGCTGAGAATTGCTGAACTTTCATACATATCTACAGAGCCCAGAACTGTATGGCTGGCTGGGAATAAATGTTGAAAGAAGATGGACATGTGTTTTTGTCCTTGTGGAGCCTGAAAATATAGAACAACTTAACAGACAAGTCAATAATTGCCAATGTTTAAATAATTAAAAACATAAAAATACACAGTTGATCCTTGAACAACATGGGGTTAGCAGTGCTGACCTCCTTGCAGTTGAAAATCCACATATAACTTTTGACTCCCCCAAAACTTAACTACTAATAGCCTACTGTTGACTAAGGCTGAAAACATAAAGTCAACACAGATTTTGTATGTTGAATGTACCATATTCTTATAATAAAGTAAGCTAAAGAAAATAAAATTCTATTAAGAAAATCATAAAGAAAAGAAAACGTATTTACTATTCATTAGGTAGAAGTGGATCATCATAAAGGTCTTCACCTTCATCATCTTCATGTTGAGTAGACTGACGAGGAGGAGGAAGGGGAGTGTTGTACTGCTCTCTCAGGGATGGTAGAGGCAGAAGAAAATTTGCCTGTAAGTGGACTACACAGTTTGAACCCATGTTCTTCAAGGGTCAACTGTATATTATAGATAAAAATACATGTAGAAATATCATAGTGATTGTGAATAAAGCACATGAGGCAGAGATAATGGGACCTGTTTCAGACAGGTAATCATGGAAGGTATTTAGAGGAGGTGACATTTAAGCTGATAAATAAGTAGTGTTCTCCAGAGAGGGGGCTTACTGGCAAATGGCTGTGCCAGAGATCTACTGAGATATAGAAACAACGTTAACATGTATTGATATTTTTTAATCTGGAAATAAGAAGTTAAATTTTATTCATGTCTACTGATGATCCTTCTCTCTCTGTCCATTTGTGAGATGACCACATGTCACACACAGTAGGTTTGAGTCTCTTGAGAGGGAAAAGGGAATTCCACAATGTTGGGGGTCAGACAGCAGAACCTCACTTGTTCTTTCCCTTCCCATGGACAGTAATACATAACAGTTTACAGTTGTGTGGTTAAGTGGATTTCCAGATTATATTATGTAGTTTCAAATAAGTGAACACCGACAAAATTGACAAGTGGCTTTAGTAGATTCCTCCAAAGATACTGTGGATAGAAAATAATTATAATAAGGTAAATTCGAGCAACAATAAGAAAATAGCAACTGATACATCTTTTCCTAGTGTAAGATCTTTGCCCCATTATGGAGTTAAATATAGTTGAGTATGTATGACCTGAAATAAGGATTTATATCAGTTACCATTAACAACGTACTATTAATAAAATGAAATAATCATTTATTTAAAATATATTTTATCTTTAATATTTCCCTTATACATCTATATTTTCATATATTTTATAATGTACATAATATATTAGCAAAGTAGTACTTGTATGCATTTATAAGTAAATAAATATAGCTAAATTGAGAATATATATTCAATGTTTTTCCCCATGATAGAGAATCAAAAACATTTGAAGACCATGGATCTAAGGGGTGAGAAACAATTAGCTATATGACATGTGGGGAAATAGATAATCTAGGCATATGGAATAGAATCCGCAAAGGACTATTCAAAGAACTGAGGAAAAGCCAGTATAAAAGCCAGCTGGGGTATAAGAAAAGAAAAAGTGGAGAACAAAAAGTGATGTGAGATGAGGTTAGAGTGATAGGCAAGGTCAAGTTCATATAGGACCCTGGGGTAGGATAAAAGATTAATATTTTATTCCAAGGCCTTGTATGTGCTTAACACAGTGGTGGAACGATGACACTTAGTGTAAGTTTTAAGAAAATTCCTTTGGCCACTGTTAGATGATGGAATCATTCTGGGTGGGAATGGAAATGAAGCAACCAGTTAGGAAACTGTATAGTAATTCAGGCAAGAGATTATGGTGTCATGAACAAATGTAGTAACGCTATAGATAAAGAGAAGTAGACAGATTTTAAAGCATGGTAGACTCAACATATACTTGCAGATGGATGTAATGGTGGTGGGAGGCTGGTGAGGAGAAGGAAGAAATCAAAAGAAATTTCCAGATTTCTTGCTTGAGTAACGCAGTGTAAATTGGTGCCATTGATTAAGATGGGGAGCAGGTTTGATGATAGAATCAAGATTTCTGTTATAGGAATGTCAAGGTTGAGATTTCTGTGAGACATCCGAGAGAACATGGTAATCAGGTGGCTGGCTGTGCACACCGTATAGAGCTCACAAGAGAAGTAGCATTGGCTGTCTTTAGCAGCTTGTATCTTCAGGGTGAGATCTAACATCGCTAAAGCTTTAGGACTTAGGTCGTTACCATGATAGGTGCTAAGCGAATGCCTATTAAATCCAGAAGTTTGGGAGAAAGGGAGTAATGGGAAGAGCAGCACTTGGCTAGAATTTATACTTTGGGGTGGCAGCATTTGTCCCAGCACACAGTTGACGTAAGACCTTCCATGGCTAAGAGTACTGTCATTTCCAACTGAAAAAGAGCATTAAGGCATGCCAAGGTCAATGGCAAAAGAGACAAGGGCCTCAGCCAGCTCGGGGGCCAGCTCTGAAAAATCCTAAGGCAAAGGTGCATCTTCTCCTTGGACAGGTCCTTTGGTCTTTTGTCTTTGTTCTGGAAATTTTGGCTGCTGAAATATGTCATGAAACAAAACAATGAAGGAGGAAATTTGTTTTTTATTTTTGCTACACTCTGAATATTAACTGAAAAAAATTTAAGGTCTATTAAAAAATTTAAGGAAGTGGCTGAACATAAGATAAATTTTTAAAATTCAGCTTCCCTGTATACCAAACAGCATCAATTAGAAATATAAATATAAAAAGTACTCAGGTTCATCATGAGCCCCCCCCAAAAAAAATTTTAAGAATAATCTGCATGGGAAGTGTTCAGGAAAAAAATTAAGAAAACCTATGAAACTACACTGAGAAATATAATATAAATTAGTATTTGAATAAATAGGGAGGCAGATTGTGTTCCTATACAAGTGTTATCTTAAGTATTTTAATACTGTGAATTCTTTCAAATTAGTGCATAAGACTAACAAAATGTCAATCAAAATTATCATGGAGTTTATTTTTGGAACTTGGTGAAATCATTCAAAAATTTATCTTGAAGAATATATGTGTGAAAATAACTAGCCAGTGGGTAAGGAAGGAGGAGAGAACAGGAGTAGTCTGTGGCCCAAGGTAAACTCAGAGGGATTAGGATAATCTCTCTTTACCCAGCAAGGGTACCTACCTCTCCCTAGGTGCTGAGTACCACCCACTCATCTTGGTTTAAGTATCCAAGGCCAATATCAGAACTTCCATTTAATTGTACCAGCTTCCTCTCCATTATAATGCAGTCTTTCATTCTGGCACTTAATCTATTGTTTTCATAATTTTTTTTAAATGGCTGATTCCTTCACTAGACTATTTTTTTCACATTTATATTCCTACTATCTATCGCAGTGTCTAATACATTGAAATTGTTTCACAATATTTTTTGTGAACAAGTGAATAAATGTTCTGGATCATTTCTGCTTTACTCTTGGATCAGGAATTCATTCAGCCAATATTTATTACCAATAAATTAGCACTGACTAATGCTGTGGGAGATGCTATTAGAGGAGCCAAAAATCATTCCATTGATGAGAATTATTAAGTCTATTAGGGGGAATTATTTCTAGTACCACTGAGTATAGATTTCTCCAAATACCTGAATACCTGTGTCTCAACCCTCTGACATTTTACAGAGACCACTTAAGAACAGATTTATAAGAAGATGCTTCCTTGTTTTACTTCACAGAAAGCATTTTTAAAAAGACCGGCCAGGAGTTCAAGGCTGTAGTGTGTAACAATCACACCTACAAATAGCCACTGTACTCCAGCCTAGGCGACATAGTGAGACCCTGTCTCTAAAATAATAATTAATAATAATAATAAATAAAAGTAAAAGGCCGTCAAAGTTTAAAGGTTTGAAATGATAAAAAATGTTGTAACATTTCTTCACAGATAGAAATCTGGAGCGGAGTTTTACTACCAACCCTTGATTCCTGATTTAACACAAGGATGAAGAAGCTGTTGCTGTTTATTACTGCTGGTTCACCTGGCAGTCACTTCTCAGGCCATAATGGATAGTTATTGATTGATGTTCATTTTAAAAATTATTTGAAAATCCTGACATTGCATTGTTTACCTGTGAACTCAAAAATGCTTTTGAATGAACCTCAATTAACAGCAAAAGTAGTTTGCCTATCTCTGCTTTGTGCTATATTATATTCACTGTTGAGCTCATAATTCAAAAGCTTACATTTTGAGATTATTGTATATTCCCTAGCCCAAATGCTCCTTTTAAAAAAATATCAGCTACCATTGATGGTTTACAAGTATGCACCGGACACTGTATTGGGTATTGGGGATTTAAAATAAAGAAAACTGCAATAGCCCTTGTTTCCACGTTGGGCCCTATGGACTATTCTCCATACAACAGCCAAAGTGAATGTTTGAATGCAAAAATATCAAACTGCATGTCTCCCTTGATCAAACTTTGCAATGATTTTCCATCAATCACGGCCAATACAGCGCTCCTTGAATTGGCCCCGGCCTACTTCTGTGTCCTCACCTCCTGGTACCCTCGTCATTCATTCCATTCCCATTACACTGACTTTTTACCTTTTTCATGAACCCATCGAGCTTCTCTACTTCAGACGTCGGCACTTACAGTACCCTCTATCTGAAAATCTCTTCCCCATATTTTCACATGGTTTGCTTTCATACATCTCAACTCAAAGTTATTTGAGAAAATTATCCTGACAACTATTTCAAATTAGTAGCATCACCACAATCATTTTCTAGCCTTTATCCTGCTTTACTTTTCTTCATAGTACTAGTAACAACTAAAAATTATGTCACATATTTATTTATTTATTGTCTGTCTCAACCCCTCTATAATGTAAACTTCATATGAGCATAAACTTACTTCACTTGTCTACAGCTATATCCCTAAAACCTCAGGCCATAGGTGCTCAATAAATATTTTTTTAATGAATGAATAAGTAAATGCCTAAACCTTCTCTTTGGGGAGCTTTTGGTGTGTATAGACACATGAATAGATAATTATTTTTTCAAAAAATATCACAGCAACTCTGTAAGATAGAAATCATTATTTGTCTTCAAGAAGTGAGAAAATAGGCTCAGAGAGGCCAAGAAATTTGTTCAGGGTCTACCAGCTAGTAAAGTGATAAAACTCAGATTTAAACCCATAACTATTTCACTTGTAGTAAATCCACCAGTTTCTTCTGAATAACAGATTAATCTTTCAAATAAGGTCATGTAGAATTTGCTTATATCACATAAACTTCCCAGTTTTTGATTGACACACAAATTTTAGCTGTTGCTGATATATATATATATATATTTTATATCATACACCAGAAGCAATTTTGTACATATAAAATATAAAAATAAATATGTCTAGGGAAACATATTAGAAGTCTTTCTGTAACCTGAAATAATAAAATAAGTTAGAAGTATCCTGAAGACTCTTAATATAAGGAAATTGTTATAGTCAATTGTGATATATTCTTTATAGTCACATGTTATATAGCTCCTGAAGGTTACATTTTTAAAATTGTTTTCAATAACATAAAAAAATGCTCCCAATATATCATCTGGTGGGAAATGCATATTATAAGATTAAATGTAAGACTTACACTTCTGGCTAAAAAGGAGTAGCTTATATAAGACTAACCTTCCCATAAAGAAAAACTATTTATAGTTGCTGGATAACATACAAAAACCAGCTGGAGAGTAACCAAGGATTCCAGGACTTGACAAACCAAGATCCTAGGGAAAGGAAAGGAATTTAGGTAAACTGTATGTACATTTGCTGCTACTTCCCTCCTACCCCTACCCCCACACTTGGGCCATTTGCCAATTTGCAATGAAGATATAGCATTGAAAATATGAAAGAGTAAATATTGTGACAGAATTATTGGGTTGAGGAAATCCAATCAAAGCTTAGGCCTACCAATGCAGCCAGCAGTTAAGGGGCTAAGAGTCTGTGGAAGGAGAAATGGAAATCTAAACTCAGCATTCTGAGCACAAATTCTTCTAGAGGCATTTCTCAATATCAAAGTAGTATGTAGAAGTTCAAAACAGCTTCCAAGGAGCTAGAAAGCTAAAAAGAGATTTCATTAGACTCATGGGGCTGGTAAAATAGAAATAAAACTTCAAGAAGAAGGAGTCCTGGTAAACCACCTACAGCATCAAATTATTTTGCTCCCTGATTGGACTGAGGCAATCTGTCTATGTTCAAAAGAAGAAAGATCATATATGGAGGAAGATAAAATCATCCAATGCCTCTAAAATTTTTCAAACAAAATGTCTAACATTCAATCCAAAATTACTAGTCATACCAGGAAACAGGACCAAATTACAAGTCCTTGAGGGGAAAAAAAAAGAAAGAAGAAAAAGAAGACAACAGCAAGAAACCTAAAGGTAAGCTATCAATTAGAATGAACAAACATGGACTTTAAATAAGTATGCTTACCATACTTAAAAGATTTAAAAAGGTGGAGAATTCTAGTAAAGAACTGGAATTCATAAAGATAATCAAATAAAAATTCAAATACTGAACATAAAATAAGAATGCTTTAACATAACATAAGATACTGTAAATGAGAGATTAATAAAGAGGTGCACAGGTCAGTACAAAATATAGATTGAAGCATAGAGAGATAAAGCAGAAAATATATGAAAATCGAATAAAAATGTATAGGATATGCTGAACATATTTAATATATATGCAAATAGAGTCTCAAAAGGAGAAAAAAGAAAAAAATAAGCAGAGCAATATTCGAAGTGGTAGTAGCAGAGAATTTTCCAAAACTAAGTGATGACAATCCCTATATTAATATTCAAAGAGCTCTATGAACCTGAAGTAGGAAAAACACAAAGAAAACACATATAAGCATATCACAGGAAAATTTTTGGAAATCAAAGACAAATAGAAAATGAAAAGTAATGCGGGGGGGAGGGAAGACATAGTACTTTTAAAAGCATAATAATAAGAGCTACAGCTGACTTTTCAATGGAAATTATTGACAGTAGAAAACAATGGAATACAATCTTCAATAGGATAAAATATAATAGCTACCAAACTAAAATGCCCAGTGAAAATATTTCTCAAAAATTTGGGTCAAATAAAGATATTTTTAGACACAAAAAATTGGCAGAATTCATCACCAGACAAACAGTACTAAAGGCAATACTACACAGAGTTCCATAGGAAGAAGAAATGTTATTCCAAATGGAAGCAGGTAATTCCAGAATGAATGAAAAGAAACGTGAATAAGTTACATTATCGTAACATTAAAAGTGAGTGAATGGAGCTAAAGTATTTTTCAATCTTATCATTGTTCAGGCAGGGATAAAAGTTAATTTAAGGGACATATTAGTAACTCAGTGATGCACACAGAAATCTGTAAGATGACTACTAAAAATAAAAATATGTATACAAAGGGAAAGAAAAATAAAATAAATTTTAAAATAATCAGTATAGTAGAAAATTTTAAAAAACAAAAAAACTAAAAAGGACAAGTAGAAGATAAATAAAGATGTTTAAACCCAAATATATTAGTGGTTATAGTAAATATAAGTAAACTAAATATTACAATTCAAAACCTGTGTTTGTCAGCTGAATAGAGAAAATAAAATCAACTATATGCTGAATAAAAGAGAAAAATATTAAATGTAAATACACAGAAATTTAATATACTAATACTAATATTAAATAAAGTAGTTTTGGAAGCAAGAAGTATTACTGCAGCTAAAGTAGAATATTTCACTCAAGTAGATTGAGTCAAAAGGAAGATATAATGAACCTACATTTATATACACCTACTAACACAAAGTTAAATACATAAAGTGATAAAGGGAAAAAACTAGGCCTGAGTAACTTTACATGTGAAATTTTCTAATCAATTTTTAAAAATCCAAATTTCAAAGTCCTTCAGAAAACAGAAAAAGACAATCTTATTTTTATGAAGCTAGTATATTCTTGATATCAAAACCTGATAAGAATATTATAATAAAATAAAATTATAGGCAAGTTTCTCTAATGAGCATAATTGTAAAATTCTTAACCAAAATATTTCCAAAGGAAATCCAGTGATATATTAAAAAAGATAATGCATCACAACCAAACTGGGTTTATTTCTCAAACTTAAGATTGATTTAACATTCAAAAATCAGAGTAATTCACCATGTTACTTGCATAAATTAGGAAAAATTAATCATCTCGAGAAATTTAGAAAAAGCATTTGAAAAAAATTCAGTACTAAGTGAAGTATCTCAAGAATGGAAAAACAAGCACCACATGTACTCACCAGCAAATTGGTATTAACAGATCAACACCTAAGTGGACATATAGGAATAACATTTGTCGGGTGTTGGGCGGGTGGGAGGGGGGAGGAGGGGATGGGTATATACAAACATAATGAGTAAGATGTGCAACGTATGGGGGATGGTCATGCTTGAGGCTCTGCCTCGAGGGGGGAGGGGGGCATGGGCAATATACATAACCGTAATATTTGTACCCCCATAATATGCTGAAATAAAAAAAAATTAAAAAAAATAATTCAGTACCATTTCATGATTAACAATAGATTTGTGTCCAGAAAATAAAAAGAATCTCATGACTCAATAAGAAAAGGAGAGACAACCCAAATTTTAAAATGACTAAATGTCTGGAATGAGTACTCCACAAAAGGAGATATCCAAATGGCCTAAAATCATTGCAAAAATTACCCCACAAATTATTGTTATGGATTAAATTGTGTCCCTTAAAAGGACATGTTGAAGTCCTAAACCACAGAACCTGTGAATGTGACCTTATTTGGAAATAGAGTCTATCTAGATGTTACCAAGTTAAGATGAGGTCATACAGAGTTAAGGTGGGCCCTGATCCTTTCCTCATAAGAAAAGGGAAATTTGGACATGGAGTAATAAGAACTCTCATATGCTGCCAGGGAGTGGTGGTGGGGCAGGGGGTAGAGTGTAAATCAATATAATCTATTTGTAAAAATGTTTGACAGTATCTGCTAAAATTGAACATATTATGCCCTGTAAGTTAGCAATTCCACCCTCGAGTATATACCCACAAATGTGTAAATATATATGTATCGAAAGACATGTAACCAAAAATTATTTTTAGTATCCCCCAAATGGAAAGTATGCAAATGTCCATGAACAGCTAAATTGATAAATAATTTTGGTATATCCATACAATGGATATTATAAAATAATGAGAATGAATAATCAACAACTACTTGCCATAGTATGGAAGAATCTCACAAACACAATGTTAGATCCCAAATAGTAAAAACTATTTGCTTCCATTTATGTAAATTTCAAAAGCAGGAAACTCTGATGACAGAAATTAGAATAGTGGATGCTTTGGAAGAAGGAGTGGTAAACTCAGAGAGGAGTATGAGCAAAAATTCTAGGGTGCTAGTAATATTTTATATCTTTATCTGGAAAGTGGTTACATGGGTACGTTGACTTTGAAAAAAAATACCTAGAATGGTACACATAAAATTTATATACATATATTAACATATATGTATTTTACTTCATTAAAACACCTTCTAAAAAACTGAATGCACATTGTGATTTCTACCATATCCAAGTAAAACATGCCTAGAAAAAGGCTTGATAGTGACTATATATACATTGTAAGATTATGTGTGATTTTTATTTTATTTTATTTTTTGCTTAGATTATTTTGAATGTTTCAAATTTTCTGCAACAATTAAGTTTTAGTGCTAGATGAAGGAAAAATACCCTAGAGTTGATCTATTTTGGAATGATGTGGTCAATTGCACATTTTATCAACCTGGTAGAAGAGCAATGGGTAGATATTTTTATACAGTTGATAAATATTATTCATTCCTCAGCATATTTGTGTAAGCTCTTAGGTTTTCATAATGAATTCAAGTATTCAAGTTATGATTTTAACTCCAACAGGTAAATAATGAACAAGAATTATATTGTCAAGTGGAAACAAAACAAAACAAAAAATAGACACAGACCGAGTAGTACCCCAGTTTCATTGTCTTTGTACATTAAGGCAAATCATAAAAAAGGGTCCATTCATTCAGGAATCAAAGTTTATTTTTCTAACTACATTGAAGGTCAGACATTATTATTTTTAATGTTTTGTTACCTCCCTGTATTTTTTTGCCATATTGACAATAACCTCACAAATGCTTCATGAAGTGCAGCTTTTATTCTTCAAAGTCTACTCTGTTGAGATAGGCTGATATTGAACAAGGGCTTTGCTCAGAACCTGGAGCCATTCAGAAGTTTCCAAATCTCTACCTAAAGGTCTCTTCTACCTAAGTGTCATCATCCATGCTGCCCTGACTTCTAAAAGGGTCTCTCTGACCTGCAAAGCACACTGTTAGGACATTATCAACACACAGGGGAGAGGATGCCTGTCCTCTCACTATCTTGCAGTGGTATAAAGTAAAAGCACAGGCTATGGAGTGAATCAGATCTGAGTTTAACTGTGAGATAAAACACACACCAGCTATGTAACCTCAAAGACCCTCTTGACCTTCAGTCCATTCACTTCTACTTAATTTATCAAACGTTAATTGAAGATCTTGAGTATATTAGAAATTGTGCTCAATACTGGAGATAAAAAGGAAAGTATGGAAAGTTATAGCTTCTGTCTTCAAGGAACGAATAGTCTGTAAAATAGAAAGAAATGCCACACCTTCCACTCAGTTTTGTTTGTTTGTTTTGAGAATTAATGCCATACTATTTATTTTTATTTGTTTATAAATATTTTGTTTATTTCAAGAAAATATGAGAGTACAAACATTTTGGTTGCATTTTATATCTTTGCCTCTCCCTAGCAAGGGTTAGAAGTATGCCCTTCCCCTCTACAATGCTCACCACATCCCTCAGATGTGGGTCTACCCCCCTAACCCCCGAATCCCTGGTGAACACCACCATCATTTGAGCACCATAGGGTCAATCAGTCAGTACCAATTTGATGGCGAGTACATGTGGAGCCCATTTTTCGGATCTTGTGTCACCTCACTTTGGATAGTGGGCTTAAGCTCAATCCAGGATAATATAAGTGGTGCTAGCTCACTCATTTCTTAGAATTGAGTAATATTCCATTGTAAACATATACCAATATGTTACAATATGTTACAATTACCAATATGTTAATAATCCACTCATGAATTGACAGGCACTTGGGTTGTTTGCATGTCCTTGCAATAGTGAATTGTGCTGCCATAAACATTCGGGTGCAGATGTCTTTATTATAGAATGTCTTATGCTCTTTTGGGTAGATGCCTAATAATGCTATTGCTGGATCAAATGGCATTTCTATTTTTAGCTCTTTGAGGTATCTCCAAATTCTTTTCCACAAAGGTTGCACTAATTTGCAGTCCCACCAGCAGTGTAAGAGTGTTTCTGTCTCTCCACATTCTCACCTGCATTTGTTGTTTCAGGATTTTTTGATAGAGGCCAATCTCACTGGGGTTAGGTGATATCTCATTGTGGTTTTGATTTGTATTTCTCTAATGATTATAGATGTTGAGCATTTTTTTATGTTTGCTGGCCATTATTCTGTCTTTTGTGGAAAAGTTTCTGTTCATTTCCATTGCCCATTTCTTGATGGGATTGTTTGATTTTTTTCTTGTTAATTCTTTTGAGTTCTAGATAGATTCTTGTTATCAGACCTTTATCAGAAGTGTAGAGAGCAAATATTTTCTCCCATTCTGTAGGCTGTCTATTTGCTCTAGTGATAGTTTCCTTGGCTGTGTAGAAGCTTTTTAATTTGATCAGATCCCATTTGTTTATTTTTGTTGCTGCGGTGATTGCTTTGGGGGTCTTCTTCAAGAATTATTTGCCTAGGCTGATGTCTGAAAGGGTCTTCCCAACATGTTCATTAAACTTGTCCATATGATGAATGTTCAGTGTTTGGTCCTCTCTATTTTTTCTATACTGCCAATCTGTCCTAAGCTGTGTTATTTCAGCCAGTTATTTTTCATGGCACTTCAGTTTCCCCTACCTACAAAATGTGGAGAATAATAAGACTTCTACTGGACCTCTCAGAATATGTAAGTTATCCTGCAATAACAAACAACGACAAAGTTTTATTGGATTTATTCTAGTTATCAGTGACTTTGTAATGGCTAACCTCCAAAATTTAGCAGCTTAAAACAAGTACATTTATTTTGCTCACAAATCTGTAATTTGGGCAAAGTTTGGTGGGGGCAACTTGTTTCTGTTCCAGTCAGCATCACCTGGGCTGGCTCTAAGACTGAGGACCACATCATATAAAGACACACATGTATTTATCTAGTGCTTCATGCAGGCTGTTGACTGGACCTCAGTTGGGAATGTGGCTGGAACAGCTACATATGGCCTTTCCATTGGCAGTCTCACAGTGTGGAGCCTGGATTTCATGGGCTAGAATCTCCAGAGAAACAGACAGAAGTTGTATCATATTTTTTTTTTTTGCTTTTTAATTTTTTTTCTTACTCCTAGCACCACTTAATGAGCTCTATTCTATTTTATGACTTAAATTCAGAAGTTATGTATTGCTAATTCTGTCATGGTCACAGGCCCTAGATTTAAGGGGTGGGAAAATGGACCTTCCCTCTCAATTAGAGAGTGCCAATGTCATAATATAAGAAGAACATGAGAAGATTCAACACCCTTTTATGATAAGAACACTTAAGAAAATAGGCATAAATGGGACTTACCTGAAAATGATTAAAGCTATATATGACAAACCCACAGCTAACAGCATACTGAACATGGAAAAATTGAAAGCATTCCCACTTAGAACTGGTGCCACACAAGGTTGCCCACTATCAACACTTCTAGTCAACATGGTGCTGGAAGTCCTAGGCAGAGCAATCAGGCAAGAGAAGGAAATCAAGGGCATCCAAATGGGGGCAGAACAGGTCAAATTATCACCCCTTGCTGATGATATGATATTATATCTAGAAAACCTCAAAGATTGTGCCAAGAGACTATTGGAATTAATGAATAAATTCAGCAAAGTCTCAGGTTACAAAATAAATGTACACAAATGAGTAGCATTCCTATACACCAATAACAATCTAGCTGAGAACCAAATCAAAGACTCAATACCTTTCACAATAGTAACAAAGAAAATAAAATACCTAGGAATATCTTTAACTAAGGAGGTGAAAGGCCTTTATAGAAAGAACTATGAATCACTGAGGAAGGAAATAGCAGAGGATGTAAACAGATGGAAAAACATACAATGTTCATGGATCAGCAGAATCAACATTGTTAAAATGTCTATAGTGCCCAAAATGATCTACAGATTCAATGCAATCTCTATTAAAATATAAACATCATTTTTCACAGATCTAGAAAAAATAATTCTATGCTTCGTATGGAATAAGAGAAGACCCTGTATAGCCAAAGCAACCTTAAGCAAAAAGAACAAATTGAGAGGCATCAATGTATCAAACTTTAAGTCATACTACAAGGCTATAGCAACCAAAATAGCATTGTATTGGCACAAGAACAGAAACATAGACCTATAGATCAGAACAGAGAACCCAGATATAAAACCATCCTTATATTGCCATCCGATCTTTGACAAAGCAGACAAACACATATACTGGGGAAAAGAATTCTTATTCAATAAGTGGTGCTGAGAAAATTAGATAGCCACATGTAGAAGACTGAAACAGGATCTGCAGCTGTCACCATTCACAAAAATCAACTCACGATGGATAATAGACTTAAACCTAAGCATGAAACCATAAGAATCATAGAAGAAAATGTTGGAAAAAGTCTTATAGACATCAGCCTTGGCAAAGAATTTATGAAGAAGACTCCAAAAGCAATCACAGCAACAACATAAATAAATAAATGGTGCCTGATTAAATTAAAAAGCTTCTACGCAGCCAAGGAAATAATCATTAGAGTGAATAGACAACCTACAGAATGAGAGAAAATATTTGCATGCTATATATTTGAGAAAGGACTGATAACTAGAATCTATAAAGAACTCATACAAATCAACAAGAAAAAATCAAACAACCCCATTATAAAGTGGGCAAAGATATGAACAGTACCTTTTCAAAAAAAACCAGACTAATGACTCAGAAACATGTGAAAAAAATGCTCAACAGCTCTCATCATTAGGGAAGTTCAAATCAAAACCACAATGAGATATCACTTAATTCCAGTAAGAATGGATTTTATCAAAAAAGTTTCAAAACAACAAATACTGGTGTGGATGTGGAGAGATAGGAACACTTATACACTGCTGGTAGGGCTACAAACTAATACAACATCTATGGAAAGTAGTATGGAGATATCTCAAAGAACTAAAAGTAGCACTACCATTTGATCCAGCAATCTCACTACTGGGTATTTACCCAAAGGAAAAAATAGATTCTATAAAAAAGACACCTGCACTTGAATGTTTATAGCAGTACAACTCACAATTGCAAGGATATGGAAACAACCCAAGTACCTATCAATTCTTGAGTGCATTAATAAAATATGGTATATGTATACCATGTAGTACTACTCAGCTATAAAAATGGTGAACTAATACCTCTTGTATTAACCTGGATGGAACTGGAGCCCATTATTCTAAGTGAAGTATCACAAGAATGGAAAAACAAATACCACATGTACTCACCATCAAATTGGAACTAATTGATCAACATTTATGTGCACAAATGGAAATAACATTCATCAGGTGGGATGGGGAGGAGGGGATGGGTAAATTCACACCTCATGTGTACAATACAGACTATCTGGGGGATGGGCACACTTTGACTCAAACGGTACAAAAGCAATTTATGGAACCAAAATGTTTGCACTCCCATAATATTCTGAAATAAATAAATTAAAAAAAAGAAAAAGATGAAGATGGAGTGTATTAATGTTGCTATCTTCAGATAATTCTGACATGGGTTTTAAATAACAAAAATTCAATTTTTGCTTATATGACAGTCATTAGAAGTCAGCATGAGGGGCTCTAATCGTTAAAGTCACTTGGGAATCCAGTGTGACATATATTGCCATAACGGGTCAACGAGGCAGGAAAAAAAGAATGTAGTGTATCTCATAAAGCTTCTACAAAAAAGTTACATTTGTCACTTTATCTCACATTACATTGGCAATAATTTCACAAGGCTGAGCTTAAACTTCAAAGAGTGTAAAGAGGGGCAATCCTACCACATTCCTGAAAGGAAAGAAGAACTGGTTTATTTATGAACAGCCCTATGACCAGCACGCTCACGGCATAGAGTTGTTATGAGGATTCAGTGGGATAAAGCACATGAGGTGTTTAGTGCAATCCTAAATGACTGAGCATGTTCAGCAAATCTCAGCTATTACACTTATAACTATGTTGCTTGTAAAATGGCCTGGCATTTTTCTAGCTGTACTTTCCCACACCGTGGTTGAGTCCATGAACTTAGGACATAGGATTGTTAGTTTCCTCAAGCTTAGGCACCACTTCAAAAGCTTTGTCATCTCACTGAGACTCAGAAAATGACTGCTGGGTAGGGGGTGATTTTTGGTATGGGGACCTGGAGAAAACAGGCCTTGACACAGGTTTCAGAAGGACCCAGAATTTAAACTTTTTTCTTCCATTATGGTCACTGACTTAGTGCTATCATGGGGAGACAGTTGGGTACCAGGCATTCACTATTTAAACAAAACAACTTGACAGCTTTAACAGGAAGCAGACAGCCTTGGAGGAGAGAACGTGAAACTTCAAAAGATCTCCACATGCAAAGAATGATGTGGCCACAAATATGTCTCTCCAGAAACATCACTTTGTCTTTCCCCTCACAAAGTAGTGTTTCTGCACTAGTGACCTCTCTTCTCAATCTGTCCTGTGCCCAACTTTGATGTCTTGGTGACCTCCTGAAAAGCTTTAGAGTAGGCAGGGCTGTCTTCAAATCTCAACTTCGCTATTTACTGTCTTTGTGATCTTTGAGCAAGTCACCTAAAGTCTCTGAACCTAATTTCTTATCCAGGCAAATGGAGATGAAAGCAGTTGTAAGAATGTACAGACAACTCACATAAATCTTGTGGCTTGATTCCTGCCACAGAGTAGACACTGAAATGTTACCTGCCTCTTTCCACGTCTAGGTTCCCAGGTTCCCCGAGGGAAGATTAAGCAATGCTGCCCCCTTCACTTTGTGCTCTTCTCTGCCTCTTTTTTCTTGTTACATTCACTGCTGACCTCCATCCAGTTTGTGGCTCCTAAGGAGAGGATGGGTTGGGATCCAGGTTTTGTTCATTTTGCTTTTTCACGTGCAAGAGTCAACTCTCGAGCTAGCTATTGTATTAATAATTATTATAAATGTTAAACTTAAAGAAGGCAAATTATTTTCTTTTATTCTTCTATCTACTACTTGCTCTAGAATAATGTAGATTAAATGAGAATTATCATTCTTTGAAAAAATCAGAGAATACATCAGTAATCCTCATTTTAGTTGTGGGGACAATTTTGTTCTTCAGTAAGATTTTCAGTTTCTACTATGGTTATTGCTTAATTCACCATTTTACTTCTTTAACCAGTTGGATAATTTCCCTAAAATTCTTCCATTTCACTGATATTCTAGAATTTTATTAAAGTATAATGTATTCTTACTGTACTCTGTTTCAAAATCAAAATCTATACCACAGGGATTTTTATAGTATTTGTCTCATTTTTTAAGATTAATTATTTAGTTTTTCTCTATTGACTGGTTAAATTTTTCAAAGACTTCTCCATTAGATTGTTTTTCCAAACAATAGGTCTTCAATTTGTATATCATTTTAAGTATTTCCTAAAATCAATGTTTTCTGCTTTATTGTTATTGTTTTTTTGGTTCTCCTTAGGATTGTTTTATTCTTTAATTCTTTCATATTTAAGAACAAAAAGCATTAGATTTTAACATTTCTTTTTGAGAAAAGCATTGGCTACATTTCTTAAGTTTTTTGTTTTGCATTTTCTCATTTTAGACACTTAAAATAGTTCATATTCATGGGATGCCAAATTTATCTTTATCCCAATAGCAATTTAGAGCAATGGTATTTAAATTTTCAATATTGAGGAATATTTAAAATTTATACTTTAAAAAACATTTCTAGTTATTTGGTATTATGGACTGAAAATGTGGCCTCTGCTATACCTGGCTATTGGCATATTCATTCTTCATGTGTGTGTCTATGGCATAGTTAATAATCATATTTTCTTATTGTTCCATTAAATATTCAAAGCATGTATATTTTCTCTTGGTAGGCAAAAATGTTGATGTATTTATGAAATATATAACTAACTATATATGTACAGATACAGTTGACCCTTAACAGCACAGGGCTTAGGGCATTGACCCCCATGAGCAGTTGACCCTTGAATAATGCAGGAGTTGGTGGCACCGACTCCCTATAGTGCCAAAAATTTGAGTATAACTTTGATTCCCCCAAAACTTAACTACTAATAGACTACTGATGACTGGAAGCCTTACTGATAATATAAACAGTTGATTAACACATGCTTTGTATGTTATATGTATTATATACTGTATTCTTGCAATAAAGTAAGCTAGAGAAAAGAAAATGTTATAAAGAAAACCATAAGGAAGAGGAAATATATTAATTATCCATTAAATAGATCATCTTAAAGGTCTTCATCCTCATCATCTTCACATTGAATAGGCCAAGGAGGAGCAAAGGAGGGGTTGGTCCTACTGTCTCAGGGTGGCAGAGGTGGACAAGGTAGAGGAGGTAGAAGGGTAGGCAGGAGAGGCAGGCACACAGTGTAACTTTACAGAAATAAAATCATAATTTCTGTCTGACTTTTTTGATTTTCATTCCTCCAAAAATGTTTCTATACAGTACCAATCCTTCTTCCACAATCTGCTTTAATTTCAGTGCCTGTATCATAGAAGGGTCTCTGTCACAAAAGAAGTCAAAAGCAGCCTTGAATAATCACAGCCTTCTGCCAGATAGTCTAATGTCAACTTGTTTTCTGGCACTGCTTCTTCTATGTCTTCTTCCTCATTGTCTGGCACAGGTTTGTCATCTCCATTAAGTTGTCTTCTGTTAATTCCTCTGATGTGGTGTCTATTAGCTCTTGAATTCTCCAAGATCTGTATCTTAAAACTCTTCACCTCCCACCTTTTTGCCATATCCACAATCTCTTTCATGATTTCCTTGATTGTTTCTGTCATACATCTTGTGAAGTCAGGCACAATATTTGGACACAATTTTCTCCAGCAGAAATGTATGGGTTTGGGCTTGATGGCTTTCATGGTTTTTTCTATAACAACAACGACATCTTCAATGGTGTAATTTTTTCAGATTTTCATGGTGTTCTATTGGAGTTCTCTTCCAAGGCATTGACAATTATTTCCATGGGGTACCATGTGTAATAAATCTTAAAGATCCTTATGACCCCTTTATCTAGAGGCCAAATTAGAGATGCTGTGTTTGGGGGCAAGTAGACCACTTCAGCGCCTTTGATATTGAACTCATGAGGTTCTGAGTGGCCAGGGGCGTTGTTCAATATCAAAATAACTTTAAAAGGCAGTCCCTCACTGGCAAGATACTTTCTTACTTCACGGACAATGCATTGATGGAACCGATCCAAAAAAAGGTTCTCATTGTCCAGGCCTTCTTGTGGTACAGCCAAGACTGGCAGCTGGTGTTTGTCTTTTCCCTGCAAGATTTGAGTGTTAGCAGCTTTATACAAAAGAGCAGTGTGATCATAAACTCCATTGAATTTGCACAAAACAGTGGAGTTAGCCCATCTCTTCATCCCTTAAATCCTGGTACTCGCTTCTCTTCCATACTAATAAATGTCCTTTGTGGCATTTTTCCCCCAGAATAGGGCACGTTTGTCTGCATTAAAAACCTGCTCAAGTAGATATATTTTCTCCTCAGTGATTTTCTTAATGGTGTCTAGGAACTTGTCTGCTGCCTCTTGGTCAGCAGAAGCTGCTTATCTTGCTATATTGACTTTTTTTTAAGGCCAAATCTCTTTCTAAAATTATCAAGCCATCCTTTGCTGATGTTCAATTCTTCAGCTTTTGATCCTTCACATTCTTTTTGTTTTAAGTTGTCATATAATGACTTCATTTTTACTTGAATTATAGTAGTCTATAGGTTTGACTTTCTTAGAGTGATTCTGCACCCATATAAAAGCTGCATTCTTCATAGGAGATTAAAAGGTATTTCCCAAAAAGTGCAGGGTTTTCACACCTACTGGCATAGCCACAGTGACAGTGTCATGAATTTTCTTTCCTTTCCCTTCTTTGCAGTAGTCCTTACGCTGGATTTATTTATCTTGAAATAGTGTGCAACCACAGCTGCAGATCTCAGTCTATGGCATATATCAAGCAATTCAGGTTTTCCTTGTAATGCCGTGACTTTTCTCTACTTCTTGGGATTACTCCCAGCATAGTGGTACTTCATATGCATCCCATCATGTTATTCAAGTTTGTTGGTATTGCACTAAACATGATGAAAAATATGCAAGGACCACAAGAAATCACTTTTCATTGCAATACACCATTTACTGAGAGAGAAACTGCTCACACAGAGACTATGAGCATCACATGGCATTTTAAGTGGATACTCCCAACACTTGAGTTCACCACAATAGCAACAGAAGGTGACTACAAAATTATTACAGTAGTACAGTGTGTACTGTAGTTAATTTTATGCAGTTAGTTAATGATTTAATACTGAATATTTATGTTTGTTTATGCTTCTCTTGATTGCAAATGTAAGGTTTGTAGGTGCATAAGTTTTGATAAATTTTAAACCTTTTGTAACAAATCTGTGTATATTTTATGGTGGTAAATGATAAAATAGACTAGTTATCCATGTGTTTTATGCATTCATGACATATCTAACTTTTCTTAATCTTCTTTCTAGGCTACATGGCTCATCTGTGAGTTTTTTCAAATTGTCACAAATCACAAAAAATTTTCCAATGTAATTATTGAGAAAAATCAATGTACAAGTGGACCTGTGCCATTCAAACCCATGTTGGTCAAGGGTCAACTGTATATAATTAATCTTAATATTTACATTATTTTAATCATCAGTATTATTTTTCTCCATGACAGATCTATGACTGAGAAGTATGGATTCAAGTATTCTAAAAATAATCAAATTATTCCATTTATCTTCTTTCTTACACAAATTTTTTTATAAAAACTTCAATTTTCTATTGTCTGAGACTATTATTATTAGCTCTACATCTTTTTCTTTACATTTTCCTGCTATAGCTTTACAATTCAATTATTTTGTTTTTATTCTGATACATTTTAAGTTATCTCTTGACTATAGCAACATCTTGTTCAATGCTATAGGTTCATTTTTCCCATATACAAGGAATCTTTGACTTTAATTGAGGCAGTTTAGCCTATACATGTATGATGTCATAACTGAAATATTTACTATCTCTTCAATCATCTGCCTTTGTACCTTCTGTTTTTTATGCTTCTTTGAGATTTATTTTATATCTCCTATGGTTTGCCCTATGCCTCATTTGTTTTATATTTTCTATTAAGGTACTCAACAAACACTAATTGCCTCCTATATGGCAGGCACTATGCTAGGTTTCAGGTACAAAAATAAAGAGAAAAAACAGCTCCAATCCTTGCTAGAGTGAGGCAGCCGATTAGTAGAGAAAATAGATATTAATCAAATAATTGCATTAATTAAGCCATGATTATACACTGATAAATGCTCCAAAAGAAAGGAACGTAGTTCTATGACAGCATATAACAAAGAGAGCTGACTTAGGAAAATCTTGGAGAATTCTCCAAGAAATTAAATATGACCTGAAATATGAAGAATAAGTAGGTGTTAACTCATTAATTCCACGGTGCTGATCAAGGTGGAAGCATTCCATCCAGAGGGAATAGTAGATGACAAGGACCTAGAGTAGAAAGAAGCCTTTGAGAATTCAAAACATAAACCAACAGCGACATTGAAAAAAAAAACACTATAGATAGAGCCTAAAAAGCTAGCAAAATCTTGGTATGAGATGAAGTTTATAGAAGTTGGATCAGCATTTGTCAACTCTTGTGTTTTAAATATGAAAGTTAGAAATGCAAGCAGTTTAGATGAGGAATTAAGTCAGAGTTTTCTTCCCACTTTATACATCTCAGTTTAAAATACAATCTTGGATTTGGCACAACCGACTATGTTTATTAAATTATTCTTTTGTGTATCACATATATTCCATGTCAAGAATTTTAATTGGCATTTGCAATTAGTTTTGAGACAATATTTTCAATAATCATTTGAAGCTAGAATCTATGACTACATGTTTACCTTCTTTCCTTCTCACCAACAGCCCTCTTTTCTCACAAATTCCCCAAGTTTGAGATTTTAACTTTGATTACTCTTCTGGACATTTAGAATAGGTACGTGTCTTCAACACTCCTTCAGGAAGGTTGGGTGTGATGGCAGGTTCTGAAACTGCTCACATCGTGGAATACCTTTATACTGTTAACGTCACATAAGAGCAACAACATGGATGGTTATACACAATTTGCTCCATAACCAGATTTCCTCAAAACTCTGTAAGATGTTTTCATTGTCTTTTGGCATTTAGCATTCCAGAGAAGTCTCAAGTTAGCCTGACTGTTGTTCTTCTGTAAGTAACTTTTGTTCTGTTTTGTTTACAGCTTGAATGCTTGTGAAGATTGTTCTTTATCTATTCAAATGTTTCCAGGAAAGTTTCTGGGTTGGCTATCTTTTCATTGATATTGTATTGATGTAATAAAGAGAAACCTAAAATTTGTATATGCAAATTTAAGAAGTTGCTTTCACTAGATACCATGTAACTTTAGAATTAAGAGCCAGACTATCAGGGTTCAATCTCAGCTTTGTCCTTCACTAGGTCTGTGAACTTGAGTAAAAATTTTGAAAGAAAACTAAAGATTAAAAACATTCTTTCTTTTTAGTTTTCCCATGTGTAAAATGGGGCTAACATAGTACCTACCTCATAGGGAAGATGTGAGGATTAAAAAAGTTAGCACAGGTGAAGTGTCTGGAAGGAAGCCTAGACTATCCTTAGTGCCCTGCAAGCACTTCATAGGCCTGATCCTCTCTGTCTTTTTGTCTCCCTCTCATCCTGTCTCTCTTCCTCTCCCTCTCTCCTACCCCCTCCAGCTTACAAAGTTTTCTTTGAGTATTTGCTTTTCCTTATACTGTAACATTCTGATTTCATGTAGTTTGAGATTTGATCTCAACTCTCTGTGTCTCAGTTCTATATTTTTCTCCACTCTCAGCCCCATTTCATGATTTGTTTCCTGCAGCATCAAATCTACTCCTTACTGCTTCCAAAATGGATTATTTCAATTTTGCTATTCACATTTCAATTTCTTTGGACTTCTACCTAAACTACCTTTTCTTCTCAGATTACCTGTTGCATCTCACTTTGTTAACTTTATTCGTAAAGTTGTCTCCCTTAAAATTTTTTGTTTCTCTCCCAGAATGTAAGACTTCTTGGGGATATGAAACAATTTCTAAACTTTTTTCCTGTTTTCTGTAGTTAATATTTTCAAAATTGTATTGCATAACTCTTCAGAATTGCTTTTTTCCCTTCTCCTGCTAAATTTTTGATAGGTTTTCTATTGTTAGTGTTGTATTTTCTATTTATTCTTTTTAAGAGAAGGGAAGAACCAGACTAAATCGGTATTTACCAGTGTCATGGTGTTTGCATTTCCAGTGGCTTCATTCACTCTCCATTTCTTTGCAAGTCAAACTTCCTTCTAACAACTGAGCCAGTGGTTAAATTAGGGTTGCCAGATTTAGCAAATAAAAATACAGGATGCCAGTTATGCTTGCATTTCAGATAAGCAATGAATTTTTTTTGGTATAAGTACATTCTAAATGTTATATGAGATGTATTTATGCTAAACTAATTTTTAAATAATCTAATATTTAAATTTATTTGGGTTCCCTGTGTTTTATCTGGCAATCCTTGATTAGGCTAACAAGCACCAAACCCAGCCCAGTGTCTTCTGTGTAGCAGGTTTTTATCTACTTTAGATCTATTGATCTTTTCCTATTCTGCCCACTAGCTTTTTGTGAATGCTATGGTGCTCCGGATGCCCTGCTTTTCCTGCTTTTCCCCTCTCTTCTCCTTTCTACAATGTTGGAGGGGACTCCATTTCCTGGGATATTATGTGCCACTGCCCTTCCTCCTCCTACTTCCTTCCACCACCTCGGGGAAACTTCCTGTTCTCTGAGTGATCAAGTTTCCAAAAGGATGGAGTACAAATAATAAATATTTATCGAATGTTTACTGTGGTTCAGGCACTGTGCTTGTTGCTTTGCATGAATTAACTCTTCTAATTTAATCTTCCTGGCTACTCTTTGAGGAAGATTTCTATGAATCCCATTTTTCAGATGATGAAAACAAAACTTAGCAAAGTTAATAACTTGATCAAATATTAATAACAAGATGGTAACCTGGGGTTCTATTTGCCACTGAGTAGAAGCTTTTTGCTTCTACATGATCTTCAGGTCTCTGGACCAGGAGGCAGTTTGTGCAACAGACACGATGTGTCTTCCTATCTTCATTCTGCCTTTCTGTGATACCACCTCTGCACAGCCTATCATTTTCCCTCTCCTAATCCAGATCCAAAAGCTATTGCATGAGTGAAGCTTCTACCAGATTCTAGAAAATACATTTCCTGTCATTTTTGTTTGTTTTGAGTTTTCATCTATTGTAGTTTTGTGGCGTTTTTAGTAGAAATCTGGGAAAGACTGGTAGCCAGTTTCCATTTTAATCTGGAGGACAGAATTTCGTTCTTTGTTTCTCTCATTTCTCAGATGGCAAGTTTGACTTTTTAAACTTTTTCAAAAAGCCATTTTTAAACTCAGACATTATGACTGTGTCCAGTGTCCCTACACTGTCAGTTTTCCCAATTCTTTATCAAATCCACTTTGGTATCAATGTTTCCCTTCTTGCTCCTAATTAAGTCTTAACTCACTCTTTTCTTTGTTGACTCCCTGGTTTTGGGGGGAGATGTTGTTGTCCCAAAAAAGTTACAAATAAGCATAATGTTCTGCTTTTGTAAAATGGAGATTTTCAGAAAACATGAGAAATGTCAGAGTCCCCTCCCTCCAAGGCCTGGGCCAGCTTTGCCCTCCTTGCAGGACAGGGTCATCATTTCTTCCCTCTGCCCAGGTGGCTGGTGCTACAGTTCTATGGCTGTATCACATCAGCCCCACTTTCCTTTTCCCTTCCATTTCATCCCCTTCAAATTCTAAACTACTGTACAACTCAATACTGTCCAGACATACTCCACAACTTCACCTCTCTTACTATTTTTTCTATATTTCTACATCTTTTGAATATATTTAACTTTTTATTATCATTTTTCATCCTTGACCCCCATTGCATCAAGTTGCACTGATACTTATGAAATTTGGTTTGGCAGTGTAGTGCTTTCTTTCTTCTCTTTATTGATCCCTGTCCTGACCCTGTTGGCATGTACACAACCTGGTGGGCTAGGTTTGTTTCTGAGTGTACTTTTATCTGAGAGTTCCTGTGATACTTCACACCACGTTGCTTCTTTCTCTCAGACCTATTGTCCTCCCTGACATCTGCTTTTGCAGTTTTATCTGGGATTTCCTTCCCTGTCTCTAAAAATCAGCTGCTTAGGCCAGGGACTCTCTTGCCAAACACATTCTTTACAGTTTTTGTGAAGTTCCTCCAGGCCTGTAGGAATCTTCCTTCAACTGACTGGAGTGGTGAGATTTTTTGAAACTTGGAAAATAAACTGCTGTATAATTTCCTTGACTCTCCCAGGTTGAGGTCATACATAAGGATCTCATATTACTTGTGACCTTGATCTCACCCTGGAAACATTTACTATATGCCTTTTAGTTAGACAGCCATTTATACACCATTTTGTTTTGGGATGAAAAGGGAAACAGCTGCCTTAAAGAGCTGAAAATAAAGAGGGGGAAAAAATGAAGACAAAAAAAATTAAGAAAAATTACATTATAAATGCAGTGTCTATCTCTGCACTAATTAATGAAGCCAATTTTTCTTTTCTTTGACCCTTTTCCATTTTGCCCACATAATGGCAGCATATTCATTTAATTAAATGTAGATTTTTTTTTGTTGTTTTCTCATATTTTCACAATTATTTTATGGCATTTTAAAATAAATACATCATAAGTCCATTGAGTATATATACTATAAATTACTTAAATGTTCCCTTAGATGTTGAATATTGTCAGGAGGCTTAACATTTTTTTTTTTGTATTTCATCCTCTTGATGAAAATAGCTGTTTTTTTCCTCTGGATTGTTTCCTTGAGAAGTATTTTCAGATATAAAACTACATGGCCATTGATGTTTGTTAAAAAGTATCCCAAAATTTCCTTTCTGACAGTGCTGCATCATTTTATTCTGCCATCAACAACGTGAGAGTTACCATCGCAAGACTTGCCACTGCCAGTTAAATATTATATTAATGTTTTGCTAAATTAATATGAGAGAGTGGTATGGAATAAATTTAAATAGAGCTATTTAATCTGATTTCTTTCCTGGCCAGAATGCTGGGAAGGATTCTCTGACATCAGCTGAGTGCCAGGACAGAATTTTAAAATGCCCCTACATGTAGTAAGGTAGATAGATACTTGCACACAGATGCAATGAGAGTAGAGATTGGTTCAATCATCCTGAATGGCAATTCATAAAAGTATATCTAATACTATAAAAATAACTTCTGCTTTTTGCCTAGGAATTAGTTTTCTAGGAATCTAGACTAGTTTGAAATGTATAGCATTATTTACAATATTAAAAATTTGGAGAACCCAAATGTCTAACAGAAAGAGAATTATTAAATGAGTCATGGTACAGACATACCATAGACTACCAGAAAGTCATGCATCATACTCAGGAATAATATTTTAATGACATGGTAAATGTAGAAGGGGGAAGAATAACATAGCATTTTAGGTGCAATATGATCTCAATTATGAAGGAAAAAATGCAAAGAAAAGTCTGAAAAGCAATAAACTAAAATAGTGATAATGAGTTGATGCTGAGTGGTAAGCTTATAATTTATATTTGTCCTTACTTTTAACATTTTCCACATTACTGAAAATGCCCAACTGTTATATCAACAATCCAAAGAAGTAAATAAATAAATGAAAAAGAAACAGAAAAAGAGAAAAGACCCTCTGGTATCAAAAGACAAATACATGCATATGGAATTTGAGGCAAGTAATTTCTAGACTCAGTCTAAACTCAGCATTTCCTCCCCATCTGTCAACCTTTATTCCACTGTATTAACTGTATGTTATCTCCAGCTTCCCCACCTGACATAAGCCTCGTCAGTAACACAGATGCTGTCTTCCTCATTTGCAGATTCCATCTCCTATTATATCCAGTGTCCAATAAGATCCCTCGTATAAAAATTAGTGCTTACTCTTCATTCGTTTATTTATTCACTCAGTCATTCTAAAAGCATGTATTTAGCACATGGCATCCCAGGCACTATGCTATAATCTGGGGAAACAAATATAAACAAGATAGGATTTTTCTCCTGCAAGGAGCTTCAGTAAAATGTAAAGAAGGTACAGATAACTTACAGTTCCAGGAAGGAGCCATTTCTTGGGTCAGCCACACCAGCCAGGTGACTAGAATGTGAGCTTCTGTCCCCTGCCCTTCATGGCCTTCTGGTATTAGAGGGTCTCCCCCATTCCCCTTCGTGACCCCATCCAAGCCAGACTCACCTTTCCTGATGCTGAGGTCAGGGCACTGCTGCTGGCTGCTCCAGCATGTTCTGCTGCCACTCTCTCTTCCCACGGCCCCAGCCTCTATCCCCACCTGTAGGCTTAGCCTCTCCAACAAGACAAGACTGTGAGGGCCTTACCAGATGCTGATTCTATACTCTTAAATCTCTCCTTGTTCTTTTCTGGACCACAAGCCCAGGAGAACCTAGCACCCTAGAAATAGGTGGAGCTACTCCCCTCTGCCTCCAGGGTTGGAGACATTATCCTTAACTGTTCTCTACACAGAAGTGAAGAATTTATTCACAAAGTTCTGCCTCACCAGTCAGCGTGAGAGCCCCTTCATTTCTTCTCTGTCTCCTCTACTGGAGAAGTTTCCCTCTGCCTGACTCTTCTACTCTCAAAACAGGCCCATCTGAAGGGGTGCCCACTTCTAGTTCTTTGTGGTCCCATTTCAGGAAAGTCCATCCCTCACAGGACAGTGACCTTCAAGAGAGGTAGGGGAAGTGAGGAGGCTTAAGCGTGGAGGAGGAGTGTGGCAGGACTGATATTCTGGAGAGAAAAGTCTCCATAGTAAGTTCTTTCAATTAGCTTATTTCCATCTGCCTGTTCCTTTTGATTTAACAGATACATCCCAACAAATGTTGCTCTTCTATAAATATAGACTTTCAGTTACACCAACAGGAAAATTAAAATGTATCACCTCATCTATTTAGATTTTAGTTCTTTTCTTCCCCTTTCCCCTCTTTGTTTCACACACTCATAAAATTTCTGAATAGAAAAGAGCTTCACAGCCATCAAATAAAATGCCTCATTAGGTCATTGAAGTTCCTCTACAACACTTCACCGAGTGGTCCTCAACCTCTGTTTGTATCCTTCCAGGAAGGAGAACCTCATCTCCTAACTGGACAGCCCATTCCATCTTTATACAGCTCTGGAAATTGGAATGTTTTTATTCCCAGTGATAAGAACTGTTTCCCTGTAGCTTTCTTCTTTTGGCCCTGATTCAAGCTCTTGCCATGAGACCAAACAAATCTAACTCTTGATCCACATAGAAGTCCTTCTAACACTTCCACCCTTCTGATTTATGCTAGAGTCCTTTCTAGTTTGAACTTTCTTATTAGAACATTATGGAAATAAAATAAATAAAATGTGCATAATCTAATTTTCCTAGCAATGTCAGGAGATAATAAAAGTAAATCATAATAAGACAATTTTATTCATTAGTTCTATTCATACAACATGCGTTTACCTACTGTTTTCCTTGTTCTGGGTCTCCTGCAAAGATATAGACATGTACAGGTGAATGAGGTTCATTCTTAGCTCTCAATAAGCTCACAGTCTAGTGTAGTGGTTAAGAGTAGGCATTCTGAACTCAGCTGGGTTTGAATTTCTGCTCTGCCACTTGATGTCTATGTGACCTTAAACCAGCCACTAAGTCTTCATTTTGTCATATATGAAATACAGATAATAATAGTATCTACTCCATAGAATTGTTTTGAGAATTAAATGAGACAACCCATATAAAGCTTATTAAACGGTCAATACATTTTGGCTGTCATTATTACTAGGAGTCATGTGAGAAAGAGATAAGGTCTGTTTCAATACAGTGTGTAGACTGGACAAAAGCTGAATGTGCTGTGATGGCACGCGGAGGGACCCTAACCAAGGCCCAGTGAAGGCCTGGAAGAGCAGGTGACTTTGAGTTGAGGCTGGTGAGATGGAGGAAGTAGGTAGATAAAGGATTTGGAGAGGGATATTCCAGGCAGAGAGATCAGGCTGTGAGAATATTTGGATTTATGGGGGCTCAAAGGATGTTCAGAGAACTACACACAATCCAGAACAACTGGAGCACAGTGGATTGTGTCATCAGTTGAGACCAGGGAATTTCCAAAGATCATAAAACTGTAAATCTTGTAAGCCAAGCTAGAGAATGAACTTTGTTCTATTGGTCATGGGGGTGGGGTATAAAGGATTTTACGTGAAATCTTCAGTGTGTGATTTCAGATCACTTTGGAAGAAGATGAACTGGAGAGAGACAAGTCTGGAGGTTAATGGATTCCATAGTAGGCAGATTTAGCTCATGCTTAGGGTGCCAGTAGTGCAGGAGTATATGGGCATGTGTCAGCTGCATGATTTATCCAAAATTTTGCAAGCAGTGAAATATAGAGAAAAGTTTTCTTAATATCAGCATATACATAAGCTTTGGGCTTTATGGTTTGGTATTATTTTGCATTTAGTTTACAGATAGCAGCAAGAAGTTTGCAATGCCCAAGAGCACTGAAGGGCCTTAATCTAGCTATGAGTTAAAGGAGAAAATTGCATTAGAATAGACAAGAGATAGCAAGGCCATAATTAAGACAATAGCATTGGAAACAAAGAGAGGGGTGAAATTCAAGGAGACAAGAGTCACAATGGAATCCTTCTCCCCAAAAGTGGTAGAGCAGGGACTATGGTTTTTTTTCAGTTCAAAGTCTCTTCCTGACGGTGACAGAGTGTGACAGCATAATTGCCCCCAACAAATCAACTCCCAATGCCATAGATATTTTCTCAATTCAACTTTACAATTTTCCAGAAAATAGTTGTCCAAAATAGTCTCTAAATCCTCATTTGTACATTTTCATGCATTTACTTAACAAATATTACTAAGCTTTATTGTGAACTGATAAGTGTGTTAGGTCTTGGGAATACAGAAGTAAACAAGATGTATTCCCTGATCAAGAAATTTACAATCCAGCAAAGCAGACAGATATTAAAAATATATATATAATTTATGCACATTTTTGATAGAAACTACTTTCTTTCACAGACAACTCCTAAAAATAACTTGTTATACGTGGTGTCTGGACATGCTATTGACCAATAACTACCTTGTTGCCAATCCAATGGACATCATCTTCTGCGGCACATTACTTGAAATTTCAAGAGCATATAACACTCCTTCCTTCTTGACATGGCCTCTTACCTTAGCCTCTGTGATATCACAAACTCCTCTTTCTCTCCTTTGCTTCTGCTTCTCAGTCTCCTCTGCTGAGTCCTCTTCCTGCTGTGGTTCATCGAGCCTCTTCTCATCTTACCCTATGTTTCCCTAGATGAGCTTATCCACTCTCATGGCTCTGTAGAGCCTGTTGATTACCTAAAACCTTCACAATGATGCCTCCAGGGCATCCCAGCCATTATTACATGTCCAAAACTTAATTCTTGGAGTTTTAGCTCTTCTTTTCCCAAATATTTTCCTCTTCTGGTATTATCTCTCTTTTAAGGTGTCATCATCTACCCAGTTGCCCAGGACAGAACCCATCCCTGACATCTCTTCCTTCATGAACTCTGAAATCTCTCTCCACCTCTCTTCATTTCTCCTGTACCCACCCTCATGTAGACCACCATTAGCTCTCATCTGAGCTACTGTAGTATCTTCCAAACTTATCTCTCCAGAGTACTACTGTTCCCTTCCCAATAATTTTCTATACAGTGATCAGACATTTAACACACACACACACACAGACACACCCCTAATCATGCCACTGCCTGTTTGAAATCCATCAACAATTTTTCTTGCACTTTCTTAATGCAAATTCAACCTGGCTTTCAAGCTCTGGCCTCTTTTTGTGACACTCTGATCCTCATTTTCTAACCATAGAAGTCTTCTTTCAGTTCCTCAAACCTGCTTGCTATCACCACAAGTTCCTTGGGGACCTTGTCCGTGTTCTTTCTACTTTTTGAACTACTCCCTACTGTTTGCCAGTGAATGTCTAGTACATCACTCTCTGAGATAGCATCTATTTCCTTGTTTATTTATTGTCTCTTCCCTCCCACTAAAATGTAAGCTCAATGCAGCAGTGACTGTTTACTCACTGTCATGTACTCAGCACGTAGAAGAGTCTCTGACACATAGTGTTCAGTCAGTGCATATTTATTTAACGATTAATGAGCTAATCATCAGACTGCTGATTTGGTTAGCTTTCTTTATAATATCATAGGCTCTTTTTGTACCGCCTACTTCTCTGTGGCATCTGTCACAGTCATAATTCTTCATTTACTCATGATGACAATAGTGGTTATGACTGAGTAGGATTTTGAAGGATGAATGAGGTGCTGAGTCACTTGACCCTTCTAGCTCTCAATTATCTACTAAAAGAGGGAAAAGGAGGGCAGGGTGGGATGGAGCTTCTTTTAGGTTCTTTTGAGCTACAGAAATCTAGGTCTAGGTCACTCAAGATTCAAGAAGCAATAGGTACTTAGTTGCTGAGACATGCCAAAGGACAGCGGAGTGAAAACTATGTTAGAAATGAGGGGCTCGCATTGTGGTTTTCGAGGTTAGTGTTAGCTGTGTGACATTTCTGTGCCATAGTAGCTCTCTCTGTATAACTAAAGAAAATAACACCCTGTCAAGATTGGAAATAGAATCCTGAAATTGAACTACTTTTTAGATTCCTTTCCATCTGCTAAGCATCCATCCTTTCTATTCAATATTTATGCAATTAACAGTCATTATTCAGCACTGTACCCAACACTGTGCTAGGCACAAGAGATTCAAAGTACCTGATCTTATACATAGTTATTTATAATTCAATATTTTAAGGATAAGATAGGAATATGGACACCACTCTGAGACTAGTGTGATCAGGGAAAGTTTCTAAAGGAAATGAGAACTGAGTCTTTAACCAAAAAGAACAAAACAACAAAAAACAAAAGGTTACCCCAGGGGGCAAGATTGAGAAGGACATTTTAGACCTGTGTATGTGTATGTGTGTGTGTGTGTGTGTGTGCGTGAGAGAGAGAGAGAGAGAGAGAGAGAGAGAAGGGAAAGCAATATAATTAGGAGGTGAGTTCAGGACCTGCAAACGATCCACTGATGCTGGATCGCAGAGAGTAAAGGGGAAAGTGATGAGAGATGAGCTGGAGAAGTCAGCTGAGGCCAGGTCATGGTAGGTTCTGGGTGGTTTGGGTTTTAGCCTTTAGATAACTAGACACTGGGGGTTTTAAGCAGGAAAGAGAGGATGATAGGGTCAGGTTTATGTTTTAGAAATGCCACTCTAGTAGCTGCATAGTATTTGAAACGGATATCAGCAAGGTAGGAAGTAAAGTGGGGACCTACCTGTCCACTCTACTACTCTAAGCCATCATTTCATTGTGTGTCTCTGATTATAACAGAGTCATATGGTCTGAGATTTGAGTAGGGGCCTTAGAAATCATCTGACCAACACTGATTTGAATCTAGAATCCCCCTGCCACATGCTAGCCAAGTGGCTCCTGCATGCACGCACACAAATTCGTCCATTATTGTACTGCACAGTGGACAGCTCTCTGGGCATGCAGACGTCGGCAATTGCCCATGGCTTTATTTCCCCAGGTACTTGGTGTAGCACAGCCACTGCCTGACAGATCTAATCACAGGCAGGGTCTCTTTCGCAGTCACCCCAGAGTAAAAGCTCAGCGTGTTCCCAAGGAAATGACTGAAACATACAAATCAATTGCCCTTTTCTTCTCTTTTTTTTTTGACCCCATTTTGAATGCAAGTATGAGGTTTGATAACAGTACCAGGAGAGGAGGTGGATTTCATATGTCCAGGGACTCATCAAAAGGAAAAAGACAGCACAAAGATAGAAGTGCTCAGCTTTGCGCCAGCCTCAAAGATTGCCGCAGCCGCTCCTGAGAATAGCCAGGAACCCAATCAAACTCTCGAATGTCAGTGTCAGAGTAGGGAAAAACATCCAGCACCCACTCCTCACTGCCTCCAGATGGACTTCATTATCCCTACACTCCTCCTTGCTGTTCCCTGACCAGACGTCTCAAGCCAATGCCACACACATAACTTCAAAAGCCATTCCAAATGTCTTCTCATCTACGAAGTTTTACCCGGATGATGCCTTCTAAAATTTCCGTATCACTCCAAATGTGCTTTCAATGGGATACTCATCTATGTTTGCCTGGCATTATGATTACTTATGTCATGTGTCATCTATCCCACTAGGCAGACAGCTCCTTCAAGGCAAGGTCATGGTCTAGGGCTTGGCACATGGAAGGCACAGGATTAGAGTTTGCTAATTAAATAGGTGAGGTGGAACTGTAACTCACAAATATAAGTGACCTAATTTTTGGCCTTTAGGGATAAAATTTAATCATGAAAAGAACTTGAGGAAGACCTACTTGTTTCAGAAAGAGGCTAGTTAGAAAGGGACCATATTGGGGGCTCCCTGTTTTCTTGCCAGGAAGTAAATTGTCACTGCAAGTGGGTAGTCCCAAACGCCAGTCTTCCCTGCAAGCTAGGTCAAGCAGCATTGTGCAGAGACTAGGATGAGCATGTGTTTTGGAGGCAGATATATCTGTTTGGAGTCCTGAGTTCTGTGTTAACAGCCATATGACCGTGGGAAATTCACCTCACTCCATCTATAAAGCAGGAACAGTGGTTCCTACCACAGGGGAATACCGTGAAGAGTGGTGTGCAAAGTACATTGCCACCTTTTAACAAATGTTAATTTCTTTCAATTTCCCTTTTTTCCCTCCTCCTTCATGCTTAGAACCCAATTCCTATTTTATACACAGATGTTTATTGAAGAGAACATGCTATATCTTCCATTTTCGGAATACCTGATTACCTGGAAATGGACCTGCATTGTCATGTTCATATCTGGTGACTCTATTTTCTGGCATCAGCTGAATGGGGGTAGAAATTCTCCAATCTAGGTCCTCTCAAATAGAAATTTTGAAGTGAAGTCTTGAAACTCTGAGTCAATTGATTACTCAGTAATTCCCATTTGCCTACAAAATTGTTTTCAAATTTTTCCCAAAAACTACTTACAAGGAGAGAAGTAGGTAAACATGTACAGCCATGGGGCATTGCATCAGAGATGGCAGGGGCCCGTCCCAATCTCAAGTCCTCAAGTCTCTTTGGTGGCCCTGTTTTGTGTTTATTTTTTCCTTTATTTATTTTTTTTTCAGTTTAAAAATCATTAATTTTTTAAATTGACAAATAAAAAAGTTGTATATAGTTATGGTATACAGCATGATGTTTTGAAATATATATACATTATAGAATGGCTAAGTCAAGCTAATTAACATATGCATTCCCTCACATATTTATTTCTTTATTTTTTTGTGGTGAAAACACTTAAAATTGACTCTCAGCAATTTTCAAGTATACAATACACTGTTAATAACTATAGTCTCCATGTTGTGCAACCAATCTCTTGAACTTATTCCTCCTAACCGAAAAATTTTTTTCAGAATATTATGGGGGTACAAATGTTTTGGTTACATAAATTGGTTTTGTACCATTTAAGTCAACGTGTGCCTGTCCCCCAGAGAGTGTGCATTGTACCCATTAGGTGTGAATTTACTCATACCTTCCTCCCCACCACTGCCGCTTGATTTCCAATAAATGTTTTTTCCCTATGTGCATATAAGTGTTGATAGATTAGTTCCAATTTAATGGTGAGTACATGTGGTGTTTGTTTTTCCATTCTTGTGATACTTCACTTAGAAGAATGGGCTCCAGTTCTACCCTGGTTAACACAAGAGGTATTCACCATTTTTTTAAATGGCTGAATAGTACTCCATGGTATACATATACCACATTTTATTAATCTACTCATGTATCAATGGGCACTTGGGTTGTTTCCACATCTTTACAATTGTGAATTGTGCTGCTATAAACATTCTAGTGCAGGTGTCTTTTTTATATAATTTTTTGTGTTTCTTTCATCAGGTCTTAGTGTCTAAATGTTTCTCTTTTTTTCCTGGGGAACTTGGGGGAGGGTGGGAATGCTGGCTAGGTATAATTGGTTTAGTGTTTTTTTGTTCATTGGGCTCACCCTCGGTTTAACTGTCACACTGCATCCCTTTGCCTTTGTAGAACCTGCCCTCATTCTCTTCATTTGCAAGGCAGGAGAGCCAGAAGGACCTGCTATGAGAGACAGAGCAATTGGAGGGTGGGGACAGACTGGCCGGCACTCCACCAGATCACCTACTCTTCCCTCCCGGAAGTGCTCTGCTCTTTTGAGACTGGAGAATTTCTGAAAGCATTCCCTCAGCCTACCTTTTGGAAAAGGTGAATAAACTGGACTTCCTCCTCCTCTCAAAACAGATGGAAGAGAGGATGGCTATCCCAGGAATGATTTAGCAGCTTTTGCAAGTTTTATGAGATTATGTGAAATCTCCTGCTCTCAGTATCAGAAGGCTTGAGCTACATACTCATTGCTTTCAGCATCCTCTACATCAAGTGTCCTGGGAGCTACATGTCAGAGCTGAATAGATGGGGATGTTTCCACGAAACAGCCAGCCGCTGTCCCTGGGTAACACAGCCTCTGTCACTGTAGAAAAGACCTCTTGAAGGTTAACCTTGATGTTTTAACAGGTTCCACTTGATTATCTACCTGTTCTAATACAGATGTTTCAGACTCAGCAAGTCCCTTCACAAAAAATCAGAGCCTAACTCAGAGATGGGAATCTATCTCAGAGAGATAGATTCTGTAATATTCCTATTACAGAGATGTAATAGGAAATCAGAAAATGGTGAATTTAGCTAAATTTGGGCTCTCTTCTCTGTTGGACTTTGGAGATTTGAATATAAAAGACACACAAGAATGACTTCAGAGTCATTGCAATGCCCCAAGAAATAACTTCACACATACCTCTCTCAGGCATAGGCTGGAGAATGTACTGATTGAACTTCTGTAGTTTTAATCTTACTTAGAACTGGATTGAAGGTTGGGAGACCTCAGTTTATGTCCCAGTCCTCCTGTGTAACTTTAAATAGTTCACTTGCCCTCTCTGAGTCACATGGAATCATTGCAAGGCTCAAATGAAACAATGCATAAGAAATCCCTTTGTAAACTATAAACCACTGTAAAAGCAAGACAAAAGTACTGTTATTAATGTAATTCATGTGTGATGGATGCATGAAACGAAGTAATTCTGATTAGAAGCTAAAGGTAGAAAAATAAAATAAAATCTCCATATAATCTGATCAACTTGAACTAAACTGCAATTTAAATCTGTGTTGGTAAATGACTAAGGAGTATAATATTACAATATTTTTCTATAATGTTAAAAATAAGCACTAATGTGCTGTGGTACCATGTGATACTAGAATGAACACAAGAATTAGAGGAAGAGTTAACATGATTGCAGGAGACCCAGCCAGGTCTCAAGCAAACTGGAAAACTCTCTTACAGTTTCTATTCTCCATTGTTCTCCCTGGAACCACATGATCCCTTATCTCTGCTTCTCCCTGCTAATCTTCTCCATTCTCCATTCACTGGATAGGTTTTCACTGCCAGATGTGTGGGTTCTGGTTTCCATAACCTTTACTCATATATGTTCCCATGGCAAAAATCTGGTATCGTCCCTACATTACCATTTCTCAATGCTGCCTGAATGACATATCCCTGGGAGAGACATTCTAATCAGCTCAGCCCAGCTCAGAAAGATACCAGTTTAAATGTCTGTGGCTACAGGTGAGAGGTCATGTGGGAAGTAGGGCTGTATCTTCCAGGGTATGGGCAGGGTAGAAGAGAGTAAAATGGAGCTGGAAGAAAATAGAGAACTCCTCTAGAACCCCACTGGCAACACCACTGGCTTTTCTATTCTTGCAAACTCTGTCACCTACATCACAGTTAAGTGCTTCATTATTTCACTTTGCCCCTTCCCAGTCAGTCTGTAAGGTCCTCAGGACATGAGGCATAGCTTGTTCTGTTCTGTAATTCCCAGAACATTCAGAACCATGCCAGACACACTGTGTAGGTTGTGAAGCCTTGTTGGTTGATATAAAGTAATTGCCATCTTTCACATGTATATAGCACTTTATAGTATGCATATCACAGTAAAATCCCAAATTATTATGACCTTCACTTTGCAGATGAGACAAAACAAGAGACAATGACAGTAAATGGCAGAGCCTGCATCTAATTTTTGACATGGAGTATTCTAGGTGCTTCTAGAATAGCTAAATGAAGATGTCAAGGAGGCAGTTGGATCTGTACTCAAGAGAAAAGAGGGGGTTAGGAATATCCATTTGGACATCACATGCATATAGAATCTGTATATTACATATGCATAAAAACAATGACAGTGAATGAGATGTTCAGGGATCTGTGTGTGGAGTAAGAATAGAAAATAGTCCAGAAGAGATGCCCGAGAAACACTAACACTAGAGGGAGAGAGCCCATAACGAGACATAGAGGAAGCATTTTAAAAAGTAGGAGAAAAACCAGGATAGGTAGTGTTCTGCATCACCCATGGTAAGAGAACTTCTCAAAAAAGGGAGTAATCGACAGGGTCAAATGCTTTCAAGAGATCAAGTGAGGTGAGATAAGAACTAGATAATGCCCTTGGCAATTGCAACAGGGAGGTCATCCGTGACTTTGGCAGCAGTGTCAGGGCAGTGGTAGGCACGCAAACCAAATATCGAGAAGCTTGGCCATGAAATGGAGGAAAAGACAGCTGTAGGTAGAGGTTGAGTGAATATTTATTTTGTTAAAGAAGGGAGAAATCTGAACCTATTCGAAGGCTGAAGGAGCCAGAAGAGAAGGAAGGTGAGAAGATGCATGAGAGAGGGCATAGCGGTGGCACAAGGTACAGAGGAGCAGAACAGAGGAAACTTTGGTCCTAGGGGAACATTTCACCAAATTTAATAGAAAGGAAGGAAGAAAGGATGGAAGTGGATTCTGGTAAGTTTGCTGGGAATTTTTTGTTTTTATCTTTTCTCTGTCTAAATGCAAGGTAAGGACATCCTTTAAGAGTAAAGGAAATGATGGCTCAGGAGAGTGGAGATGATTTGGCTTTGTTTGGAAAGTGCCCCCTGACATCACTGCATCCTGGTGCCCGGTCGCTCCTCATCCTTTAATTCATGCTCACAGTAGCTCATTCATCCATTCAACAATAGTTGAGTGAACATCTATGTGGCAGGCAGTGGGAAATGCACTGGGGTACACAGGTGCAGACCACGTGGGGTAGGATGACTGTCACTGTCCAGGAAAGTACATTTTATTTGACCTATAGGACAGGCCCAGTTCCCTTGGCCTCTGGAATTAGCACATTAACAATGTGGGCCACACAGCTACATCTTGATTAATCTGATTACCACACACAGACACATTTCATGATCCATGGGATTTCAATAGTCCATTCTCCACTCTTAGAGAGCCCAAGTCTCTTTCCTCCAGCATCCGGCTCTGCTTGAGTTTAAGGCCCAACTCCTGTGGCCTCCTCTGGAAGGGAAAGCTATTTCTCCTCCAATACCCAACTCCCTTTCTTCCCCGGTAAGTGAATTTAGCTAAATCCATGGCTACCTCTGGTAAAGAACACTTCTCTTAACCCCTTTCATGACCAAGCACGGCCTGTGACTAAATTCTGCCCAGTGGAAAGTGAAGGAAAGTGATGAAGCTCATTTCCAGGTTAGTCATTCCCCTTTTCCCTGCTGCTGGCTGGAACAAGGGCAAGGTGGTACGTGCTCACGCAGATGCTGCGGAGGAGGGAGAGTGGAGAGATCTCAGAGCAGGAGCCTGGGTCTCCTTGTTAAATTGATTTATGATTTAACCCATTTATGATTCAGGACTTTAGAAACAGCTGAACCTCAGTATGGGTGCAGCAGTGGGCTTAGCTGAGGGGAGCCAGGAACAGCAGAAACCGACACAGTGGCTGAGAATCCGTGAAGCCATTTGGAACAATGGTAGTCAGGAGTCTTTTACCCCTACAAGTTGGAAGATTCAGCAGGAAGATGAAGGAGCTGTGCTAGGTGTCTTCACACCCATTACCTCATTTATCCCTCATACCCACCTTATGGAATGCATGCTATTATCTCCACTCTATAGATTTTGAAACTCAAAGAGGTAAAAGAAGCTGCCCACACATATACAGCTGTTGAGCCACAGAGCTGGGGTAGGCGCTTCTGCAGAGCGCTTGTCTTTGTTGTCACTCCTTCACCATGAGGCTTCTTCTTGCTGGTGTGCGGGCCCCAGGCTGCAAGGAGCCCAGACACTTTCATCAGCCCTGTGGCTCAGCAGGAAGAAAAACTCACTCTTTCCTTCCAGACCACAACATCCTGTGGCCATGAGCCCATCACACATACCACCTCCGAGCCCCTGCATGTGTGCAGGGATGATCCAACTGAGGGCAGGGGAAGAGAACAGAAACACCCCCAGGCCAAGAACCCTTTACAACGGAGCCAGGTGCTATAAATTTCTCTAAACACACCACCCCTCTCCACACATGCACATCTGGAATGCCGCAAAACCCCTTCTCTCTCCAACCCCTCTGCAACGACGACTTCCTGGAGCATTTTAATGACTCACCATTATAAATAATATACTCTACCCTTTCTTGTAAAAAAAAAAAAAAAAAAAAAAAAAAAAGCAGGTAGTTTCTGCAAAACCAGCAAATTACCCCAAACCATAATTTCATTGAAAACACTGGGAAAAAAAAAAAGTCCTCATACCCTGAGGTAGGAAAAGTTCGGGAGATTTATGTCTTTCCTTGAACACACAGATTTATAACAGCGGATAATGTACATTCATTTCATCCATATTTATACCTGAATTGATGCGGAGTCTGGTATCCATTACTTTAATCTATGTAACTTGATCATCAGAAATCTGAACCATAATTTTAACACGTATTACAAAGAGTTTCTTTTGGGCTTAAAGGAAAATGACGGCAGAGAAGAAAAGCCATTAAGACCCAGCTGCAGTCACTTATTCCTGCTGCACTTCCTTCTGCAATACGTGTGGGTCCCCCTCCCCACTTCCCACCCCGTACCCTCCTGGACACACATTCACTCCCACATAGCTCAGCCCCAGCACTAACTGTGCTAAAACTGGAAAGGAGAGAGAGAAAGGACGGGCAGGGCGATTCCAGGGAATTCGTGTAAATAAATCTCTGGTATCCCTGCCAACCCAGAGCTCACACGGAGGCGGTAGTGATGAGCCAGTAGTAGCCTCTAGTCACTTAGCTGAAGTGAAAAAATGCAGCGTCTGATCAAAGCATCCTTCTGACAGACAGTGGAAATTAAACCCAGATACCAGTTCTCCAACAGCATTGCTGGCACCGAGCACATGGTTCCTGTCCAACTTCTGAGCACCAAACATTGGCCTGGCTCAAAATTCCAAATGTCTGTCCTGGACCAAAGCCAAGTAGTGGATTTTTGAGGGATCTGGGACTCGGGATTATATTAGGTGGAAGATGAGGAAAACAAGACCTGGAACCTCGCTGTAGCAGCTGGGATGCCAAAGAACTCCTTGGGTCACCGTCTCTGGGATTGCTTACAGTCATGTAAGCAGCATGAGGGAAGATCTTTCTGTCTGTTTTGTTCACTGGTGTGGTCAGATGAGCACTTAGTAGGTACTTGATAAATTTTGTTGAATGAAAGGCCTTCATTGCAAACCATTCTAGAGGTATAAACTGCAGTGTGGGTAGATACCATACAATAGCAAAGGAAGAAACCAATGGGGTTTTATGAAATCAGGAGTGTTGTTAGAAGTGAGCAATATAAAACTGAATATATTAAAGGCTTTCTATTCTTGTATCTTCCAAATTTTCTTCCATTCTTTATCACATATGTGTCATCACAGTATCTAAGAAATACTTCAAGATTTGAAAACATGATGTCATCCAATGGTCATAGCAATCCTGTGATTGGTTATAACTAACACCATTCCCATTTCACAGATGAGGAAACTGAGAAGTAGAGTTCCCATAACCTGCCTTGCACCCCTCACCCGGCGTCTAACATTGCTGTCCCCTGATTCCCCGTTCCATGTTCTTACCTATATGCCATGTCACAGTGGTGTGTTCCTGGCTGGGATAAAGGGGAGAGTGAGTCAGGAAGGCATTTTAGGAGTGTCTGGAGACAGCTGATCTGGCCCCAATTAGGATGCAGGAAGAGATCGCCAACCTACAAATCACTAGGGCTGCGAAGTGCTTTTCTCTAGAGCCTCCTTAGGATAGTTTTAGATTTGACTGTCTCAGGGGAACAGAGTCCAGCTGTCTGATCCTTGAAATCAGATAGAACAATAATTTAGCTTCATATTTTCCTGATGAAAACTAATTTTTAAAAAAGAAAACCTGCCTCTAAAAAGGGGACTGAGAGAGCTTTTATTTCATCAGTATTTATTTTTCACTACAAGAATGTATATACACATGTGTGTAATATATATTTATTATATATAGTATACATAATGTGTATATATAGAATACATATAACATAGGTAATATGTAATTTATAATTATAAACATAATTGTATATTTTATATAACAAATACATATGTCTTTAAAAATTATAACCTAAATAAATGATCACTGTCTTTTAGCAGGAGAAAGCCTCCAACTGCAATCTGTCCTGTAAAAAAACTGGGCTCCTTGAGAGACGGTGAGGAAGGGAGAGGGGAGACTGAGGTTTTACGTATGACACGTTGCAGCACTGTCAAAGGCATGCAGTGAAAGTTCATTAATAGGCAGCCCTGCCATATTAAGAGCATCACTCCTATTTGTAGAAAAGGACACTAACGGTCAGAGAAGTTGTGTCTTGGCTGAGGTTCCACATGGCAAGCGAATACGTTGGGATTTGAGCCCAGGGCTGAGTGGTTTCACAGCTCATGGCCTATCCAATCCATCTTCACCATTCACATGTTTCTACTATTTGCATTTGGAAAATAGGAGAATCTGAATCCTGAATAAATTTAAAAAGAAAATTTCTTTAGCTGCTACACTACAGCTTCTTCAAGAATTTTTCTATTATCTGCCAAACTAGATATGAGCTTTACCTTGTTTCAGCCCAAACTATTATTTTATTTCAAATTTATGGAAAACGTTCACCCTTGCCTCATTTGTGTCAGGCATTAACCCTGTGAGAGAGGCGCTGCAGATTGGATTCTGCTGTCACTCCATCACCATTAGACAGATGAACTGATACTCAGAAAGGCCAGTGACTTGGCCAAGACCAAACATGAGCCTGAGCTCACCCATATCCCAGTTCTATGGCTGGAACTGCAGCCCAAGGCACCTGGTTTCAAAAACTGTGCTACCTTAAAATTGAAAGGAGGATAGAATGTGTTATATTTCTATGTTACATATGTTATATAGTCATCATTTTTATGTGACTGTTATGAGCTAATGAAACAGCAAGGTTCCACTGTGCGCTTACCTTGTGCCCAGAATTGAGCTGGGAAAGTAGAGGACAAAGAATGGTGAGCCACAGCCCCTGACCTCAAGGGATTAACAACTGACCTGGGAGGTGTAACTGAAAACACCTGTGTTATTTGGGCCGCAGGTAGCCTGTCGCATTCTTAAGTGTCCGTGAAGCCGGCCAGGTTTCCTATGCGTCTGCATCTCCAGAGGCTTAGCTGAGTGCCTGGTGTTCAGCAGGCCCAGGCTCCTGCACACAGCTGCGCCCACCGCTACCGCACCTGCTGGGCACCTGAAAAACCATCTGGCCAAACCAAAGCCCTAGCAACTCTCTCTCTTCTATTTTCACAACCACTTTATTCTTCCATTCCATTTGCTGGATTTGGACTTGACCCATATTACTACAAAAATAGCATTTATCAAGTCACGATTGCAGGCCAGGCATTGTGCTAGATACTTTATGCTTGCATTCTCTAATCCCCATAACAGTTATGGATGGGAAAGGAGACGGTTGCTGTCCCTCTTTTACTAACATGGAAAAGGAGGCCCAAGACAAGGTTAAGGAAATCGCTGGAGGTCACAGCCTACAATCTGAGCCTGAAAGTTAACAGGGAAGTGCAGAAAACCTCAAACTGGTTTAGTGTGCTAATATTAAATAACAAAAACTTTCATAGAATGATCTTGCTTTTCTCAAGACGCCATTGTTATGACACAAATTTAATGGTGGCTCCCACATTAAAACATACTTTGTGACTCATGGGCCCAGAAAAACATACAATAGGAAAATGAGCATATTTTTTGATGCTACCAGATTTTTAAAGATTTTTAAAGATCTCAGTAGCTTTCAATTACTCACTCATACCAAAATAACTTCATTACATGCATTTACTATGTGTAGGCTCTTGGCATGTAAAATCTCACACATGACTGCTCATTTTACAGAAGAGTTTTTTAATGTATCCATATACACACATAAGTTTATATTTTATAGATATAAATATAGATGTGCACATGAGCATTTAATAGGGAGGTAAACTATTAATAAATTGTGCTTACCTTTGAAATGATAGAAATGAGATTTGAACCCACCTTTTTTGACTCCAAACGCTGCGGCAGTTTCATCCACTAAGTCATTGCTTCTTAGCTTTGGTTGCACATTGGAATGGCCTAGAAGTGTATAAAATTCCGACTCCTGGGTCCCAAACCAAGAGATTCTGATATGATTGGCCTGGGGCGTGCTCCAGCATGAGGACTTTTAAAAGCTCCCCAGGTGATTCTGATGTATTCCAATGTTGAGAACCACAGCTCCAAGGCATCACTTCACGTATTGGTTTCTTGTTGCTGCTATGACAAATTAGCATATGCTTATTGGCTCAAAACAACACACATTTATTATCTTAGTTTCTGTAGTCTAGAAGTCCCACATGGGTTTCACTGGCTGAAATTAAGGTGTCAGTAGGGCTGTTGTCCTTCTAGAGTTCTAGGGGAGAGCCCATTTCTTGCCCTTTCCAGCTTCTAGATGTTGCCGTACTGCTTGGCTTGTGGCCATCTTCCTCTGTTTCCAACACCAACAACAGCAGGTCGAGTGCTTCTCAGGTAGCATCACTCTCACCTCTTCTTCTGCCTTCCTTTCCACTTTTAAGGATCATTGTGATTACATTGGGCCCACCCAGGTTATCCAAGATAATCTTCCTATTTTAAGGTCAGATGATTAACAACCTCAGTTCCATCTGCTACCTAATTCCCCTTTGCCATGTAAGGTAACATGTTCTCAGGTTCTGGGGATTAGGGCATAAAGTCTATACAGCTTTAGGGGCCATAATTCTGCCTTCTGCAATTGCAATTTTAAATAAAAAAAAATCAGAATTCCCTTTCCGGTGCACCTGCTTGCTCACTGTGGGTGAAGCCAGCAAGTGGAGTGTTCTTTTAGAGGAGAGTCATAGCTGCTGGGTATATGAAAACATCTCCCTTCTGTTTCCCTCACTCTTACTTTCCCACTAGTGAGAAGAGCAGTGAGAGCCTGTCATCCTCTGGCTTCCCACAGCTGCTGTCACAACCACTTGAAAACAGAGCCCAGGTGACCAGCGTTCCCAATCCATCCCGGGACGAGGCAATATGCAAGCTGCCATATGCTCCGGTGGGTTCTGGCTGATGCCGAGCAGGTGTACGGCATCCGGGCCAAGCATCTGGAGGGCGGCGGATTCACAGAGGGGATAACAGAGGGCTGGGTGTATGCACGTCTCTCTCTCTCTTTCTCTCTCCCCAGTCATTTCATAAGAAATAGAAGTTGGTTCTGGTTTTCATTCTGAAAATCCAAGGAAGCACTTTGAACATGATGCTCGTGCTGATTTAAAAATTATTCTCCGAGTTCTCCAACATTCAGAATCCATCAATTATCAAGATGCAGAAGCTTCCAGATATTTACAATGACAGCACTCTCATTATGTTAAGCTATTATGACAGGAAGGGGAGGAGAGCAGTTTAACCTCCGTCAAGGTGTATATGTCTGGGTGTGTGTGTTTTCTATGCATTAATTTAGGACTCCCATAACAAGTTTGCAAGGTATAGTCAGGTTTAAATAACAATTTCTTACTCGTGGGATCATTGTGCTTGCATTCCTTAGCATTTTTATTTCTAAACATCTACAAATGACTTTTTAAATTAAATGTATCATGTATGATGGCAGGTGAGGGGAAGAGAAGAAAAGGAAAAGTTAAATGAATGATATCCCAGGAACCACCAAAGTTAACTGGCATTGGCTCTGACGAATTCATCTTAATCAATGCTATTGCCTCTGCTCCCATGAAAATGAGTGATTGGGACACATAAAATATGCTATCAACTTTTACCAAAAAATAAGCAGTTCAAACCATTTATTCCCATAAAATGGCATCATGCGTCATATGTCAAGCCGATGCATTTCCTGCGTGACTGACTTTGGAGACTGTGCGTTGACAATCTAGGTTCTAATTATTGGCACCCTCCTCATTCTGTTCTTGCACAACACGGGGCTCTCCCAGAGGAGTGTCAGAAAGAACTGACGGGAAGCAGCTGAAAAAGATCCACTGGGCTTTTTCATGCAGATGATGCACTGTGTAGAGAGGAGCCGAAGGGGATCGAAGAACCCTGATTGGAAGGTTCGAGTGTGTTCCATCTGTTACTGCTCTAGTCTTTTCATTAACGCTGTGCAGAGGCAGGCAGAGTCACAGCTGGTGGAAAGGTGTCTGTTTGACAGGCCCAAACCCCGAATCTCCTCTCTTCTGGCAGGGCCGGATATTTGTAGGGGCCGTGCACTGTCCACCTCAATTTCAGGTCAAAACACAGTTAAGCTGTCTTGAGTGTCAGGGGAATAAGCACTGCCTTGGTATATCTGATGGCCTTCGGTTTGCATCAAGTCCCTTCCGCTTCCTCATGGTGGGCCCAACAGAGCATTAGTTCAATAAAAGTTAGCATCCTCATCTGAAAAAAAAAGAATGAAAATGTAATAATATTAAAGCCCAGTGCTAGAGTGAGGCATATCTATGAGACTTCAGTAAATAATACGTTTCTTCCTTCTTCCACATTCTCTGCATTCCGTATGGATGATGAAGCGAGAATTTAAAAAGAGGCAGCTGGTTTCATACTTCTGATAACTTAAAAAACATGGAACATGCTTGCAAACAAGACTTGGACTAAGACTTTTAAATGGATTCAGTCTTCGATCCATCCACATGTCTTTCTTCATAGTTTAGAGAGCACGGATCTAGAGGAAGACTGCCTGGATTGGAATTCTAGTTCTGGCACTTGCTAGCTGTCTAATCTTGGAGAAGTAATTGACACTCTCAATGCCTCAGTTTCGCGATGTATAACGTGGGAATACGTGCACCCGCTTCACAAGGTTGTTATGAGGACTAGGGGAGCTCACATATGCAAAGCACTTGGAATAGTGCTTGCCAACATAGTGCGTGTTTGTTTGAATATTTTATTGTTGTTATCCTCACCTTTGCTCCCCATTTGGACAGTTCATTCATTCCCATTGAGAAGGGGTTGTTAGCATCAAGGCGATCAAAGAAGAATCTCTTCCTAGCTCTTGAGTTTTGAATGCCTTCTTTTTGGGGAAATAGAAATGACTCAGGGCTGAGTAAAAGTATGAATCTGAACAAGGCTTCCTGCCTCTGAGACTAGAACAGAGTTCTGGGACTGGAACAAAGGACACAATTGGAAGGACAAGTAGGTGTAATAGACATTGGCAGATGCCCAAGAAACGTCCCACCCTCTGACTTTGCTGACTCTGTGTAGGGCTGAGGGCCAGTGGTGAGAAGGATGATGTGGACCCCAGATATATGTGTGGAAGGCAACAGGACAGGAGACTTGTGCTTCCTTTCAAAGCAGAGTCCCTGGGGTGCAAACTCAACAGAAGTAATGATCACGCCATGTATTCAGGCAGACAGGGCTTGGAGAGCCACACAAAGATTTTCCATACTACAGCCTGGTTCAGGTAAAATGATGCATTTATACACCAAAGGGAGACCCAATTAGCAGCTGGAAAAGCCAGACCTCAACGAGGCTTGAGTACTGAGAGAGGGACAACCCTGGCGATCCGTGTGAACTAAAGATCAGGGATCAGATGGCATGACGGATGTTTCAACAGATGTCAGCATGGACAGATGACACTAAAGACCAGATGCCCCCTAATCCCAGACCAGAGCAACATGGTTACTCCCTGAACTTGGATGCACCCCAGGGAAAGGGGGGTCATCTTCAATTGACTGAGATGAAGTTTCTACACATTGCCACTATTGGAGAAATAGGATTTTTAAATATAATAGAACCCAGATTGGGCTTTAGAAAAGTTTCAAAAAACTTCTTTCTCTTACACATTGAAGTTTACAGACCAAGATTCATACCTGTTACATATAAAAGGTTATGTGAATATATAGTTTTAAATTGATAACTGGATGAACTATATGTTTTTAATTTAAGATGGTTTTCTTAAATTATATACATCTCAGAACCATTCCCCTTTAGAATTTAGTAATCCATAGATTGAAACACATCTTTAAGAACCTTATTATGTAATGGTTCAAATACGTATTTACAGAGAAACATAATGAAACCTCACATACCCATCTCTCATCTTCAATAATTATCAATTCAGGCCCAATCTTATTCCATCAACCTTCCCCCATAACTCCAATCCCCAAACCTCTAGATTATTTGGAACCCAATTCCAGACATTATATTATTTTATTAGTTCAATAAGTATTCCTAAAAATAAAGATTAAGTTTTTTTTAATTAGAGATAGGGTCTTGCTATTTTGCCCAGACTGAACTTGAACTCTTAGGCTAAAGGGATTCCCCTGCCTCAGCCTCCCAAGTAGCTGGGATTACAGGTACTTGTCACAGCACTGGCTTAAAAATAAGGAGTTTTTTTAAAAAAATAACATAACCCTAATACTACTATTAATCTCCATAAACATATTTAGTAATTCCTTAATATCATCGCATATCTAGGAAATGTCAAATATTCCTGATTATCTCATAATTTTTTTTCAGAGTTTTTTCCTTCAAATCAAGATCCAAAAAATTTCCACACAATGTATTTTTATGAGTTTCTTAGGTCTTTTTCAATCTATAGTTTCTCCCTCTTCTGTTTTGCTTACAACCTATTTGTTGAAGAAATCAAGTCATTAGTGCTGTCCTGTAGAATTTCTCACATTCTGGATTTTGTTGATTGCAACTCTATGGTAATACTTAACATGTCGTTCTGCCCCTGCATGGCCTATAAACTAATAGTTATATCTGGAAGCTTGATCTGACTTAGGTTGATGTTTTGGTAAAGAAAATACTTCACAGATGGTATTTCATTATTCCAACAACAGGCACATAGTGTCCACTTTTCTCTCTTTTTGTCATGCGAATAGCCATTAATTATCATTACCTAGATTCACTATTTTATTAAGGACTTGAAAATGGTAATCTTCTATTAGATAGTTCTTTCCTCCTTCATCTGTTAGCCGGGATAGTTTTACAAAACAAACTCACCTTCACCAAATATTTAATTAACCTGAAAAACAGGTGGAATACTTAATTCTCTACCAGTTTTCAGCAAAATGAGAATTAGGTTTTTTTGGCATACTCCAGAGGTTATCAATGATTTTTTTTCCTCTTTTAATATCTTTATAGTATCATTGGTTTTTCACTTTTGATGTGTTTCGATCCCTACGTGTTACTCCTACAGATGCTTAAATTGCCTTGCCTTGGTCCAGTGGGAATCTCTTCCCAGTGGCTCCTGAGTCCTTTATTCATGGCCCCGGTAGTTTCTGAGAGCTTCCTGACTTTCTAGTATGATAGTGTTTCCAGCCTCATTTTGTACATTTCCTGTCACAGCGCTGGAATTTCTCTAAGCAGTCCTGGCTCCTTTAGGAAGAAAAGATATTTAGAGAACATAATTTGGGTACTAGTAAAGCTTTTAGCTATGGGGTTGGTTATTATTTCTGTCTTTTTACTGTATAAAGCTATATGTCATGAACTCATACTGATATTTCTAGTTCAAATTGCAACTGTATAGGGGTTTTATTTAACTCCTTTGATTTTATATTTATATCTTTTTTTCTCTTAGGTCCTAATGACAGCAGTTATGTTAAAGTACTATAAAATATTTTATTAAATATATTTATCATATATTATATGCATAATAGTTTCAGAATAACAATGTCAATATTATTGGTCACAATATTATTATAAAAAATAGTTCAAGATTTTCTTTTTACAGTTTTTTTTTGTCCTTGATTTTATTTTAATTTTCTTTATCCTTAGGATACATCTCATCAAGGATATACAGACATATTACTTACTTGGTTTTAAATCATTTGAAAATATTTCTTTCTTTGGGTTCTACCAACAAATTGATACCAAGTAAGTTTCTTTTTTTAATTTTCTTTCTGCTTTTAGAGAATTTTTCTTTTTCATTTTTTATTTTGTTTTGTAATTGTGGAAAAAGTTTGTTCCAAAAAGCCTAGCTTTTTTGCCCATCCCTTTTACCCTGTAAACTTTCTTTCTATGCTTCACTTTCCAATTTCATCTTCATCAGATTGATATGGTGAATGGATGCACAGAAACTGAGTAATCTGTGTCTTAAATATTCAATAAGTGGCAGCTATCATCATGGGCAAGGCATAGGACTAGTTATCGTCCTGACGTTTCCAAACTTCAATACACTCTTCCATATTCTCTTGAGTGGTAACTTGATTTGTCAGGACTGATCACTTGTTCGTACATCTGAGTAATCCAAAACTGTTTCTTCAGAAGCATTAAGCTTCTACTTCAGTGTAAATGTGTTATGTCATTCCTCTGGTCACATATAAATAAAATGGGCAGGAAAACTGCAAAGGTGAAAAAATCTAGGCTTTGATATCAGAAAATTCTGGATTTCAATCTCAGATTTGCTATTAGCTAGCTGTTTTGTGGGATAAATTACTCAGCAACTCTAAACCTTAATTCCCCTTCTATATAATGATGATAATGATATCCAATATTATTATTGCAAGAATTAAATAGCTAATTCATGGAAAGCAGGCTACAAGGTAACTGGAACATACTGGTGTTTTTAAAAAGTTTGTTTCATTTTCTTTCCTTTTAGCTTAATCTACATTAACCATCCTAGCTATAACTGAGAGCATTAGATCTTTGATTTACCAAATTTCTGCTCTGTTTGCTTCTTCCAGAGCATTCATTCCTGTCCCAACTTCCATCCACTTTTGTGCTGGTGTAAACCTCCAGATCCATTCTCTACTTTTCTCCACCCTGCTCTGTGCCCTTAGGCACCAACCTATTTGAAATATATCAAGGGGTTCCCATAGCCTCTACCTTTCTGTTGATTTTGGTCAATGGAAGCCCCAGCAGGAGATTGGAGAGTTTATCAGAGAATTTATTCCTCTAGTTCCCTTCCTGTAGGGGTGCTGCTCCTTAACTGATTCCTCTCCTCCCTGGAAGTCCTCCACTGCCCCTTGTTGATTTCCCTAAACTCTACCCACTCCTTTGTAAGTAGTCCCTTTATTAGACTTACTTCAATTACCCCGTTTGAGTGGTGCCATCTGTTCCCTGCTGGGACCCTAACTGATACAATTAACAATCAAGAAAATAATAATGCAGTTGTTAGTTTAAGGGGTACATTTTGCTTCAATTTCATCAGTTATTCTAAAGTCTTAAACTCACATAAATTTAAATTATTGGAAAGCAAAATACTTTGACTTCCATAAATTATCCCCAAACAGCAAGTCACTCAATGAGTTTTACTTTAACCTCTATACCCTCAGCTTTTAGCCAAGAGTCAGTATAAGAATGATCATATGCTATCTCCATTCCTCCATCTTCAACAAATGCACTGCTGAAAACAGCATCCATTATCATGGCCAATGTCCCTGACGTGGTGACATGGAAAGAGGACAAAATTTGGAGTTAAAAGATTTAGGCTGGGGCTCCTGCTCTAATTTATTTGCCACAAAATCATATTTCTCTTAGCTTCAATCTCTTCTTCTATAAAATAAGACAAATATACTTACAGATTTGTAAGTCGTAATGAAAAAAATGTGAGAGAGTTTTTAAACCAAAGAGTTCCATAAATATTCATGCACAGTATGAGTATATTAAATTTCTTTTAAAATTTAGCACAGGTAAAAGGTTTTCTTTACTAAGGAACTTCTGTGCTTCCTTTATTCTATTGAAAGGGAATATATGACTCATTGTGATTTTATATATTGTTTGCTTTAATTTATAATAAATGCATAATTAACTATAGTTATGTTTTATTATTATATTTTATTAGTATTTGTATATACCTGTCACTTCCTTCTACATGATTTTTCTTTATTCCTTTTTTATGGAATGCATACATTTTATTTTAAGGCATATAAGATTATTTTTTGGAAGAAGATAGAATCTAAAAAAATAAGGCAATAATTTTTTAAAAAACGAAGAATTTATTCATAATCATACTGCATCCTAGGTGAAGACTCGTTCATCTTTCTGCAACATTCTTCTTTAATTCTGTAACCAAGCAGTGTTCAAAGTGATAGTTCTGACTTCCTATATTTACAATGTATTGGGAAATCAGCAAGATTCACATCTGTCTACATATATAAAAAAAAAGATGTAGATATAGATATGTATTCTACAGTTTATTGGCACAAGAAAAATAGGGAAAAGGGGAGGAAGAGGTGGTGGAGGAGCAAGAAGAGGAGGAGAATGTACATGTAAAAATGTAAAGGAAGAAATTATCATCTTCCTAGGAAGTTAAAGTGCCCATTTCAGTCTTTTCTCAGTGTTATTTCCCAGGAAAGGATAGAGAATTGTTACTATCAGTACACACATTTCTGCCCATCAATGTGCTTTTATTGGTTCCTGTTCACTATGTGCCTCTGTTTGTGAATATTCTCTTCTTATTTTACAAAGAGCTCAGTTCAGATCCTTCTTGGCCAATCACTGCCACTGCCGGGAGACCACAGCCTTTCTCCAAGCCGAATCCAGGTCTGTGAAACTCCATCCCCTAATTTGCAAAGTTACAGGATAGAAGCTAGAAAACAAGCTTTATTTTTTTGAATAAAGTGAAATTCTTGAACTATAGAACTGTTACCTTATTATTGCAGGCAAAAGAAAGATTTTAAGTAAAGAAAAAGCGTAAATGTGTCTACTGTCAAAAAGAAAAATAGAACTGTCTGAGACAGTTGTACCTTCAAGTGGAGATGGAAGATTTTCAAGCACACTCCCAAGGCTAAACAAAGATCTTATTTGTGCATGGTCAAGTATGATTTACCAAGGAAGGGGGGCTCACTGTCCTATCTGAAACATCCTTTTGAAAGACACCTGCAGTACCATTATGCTACAAAAAGCAGCAGGTCATTAGGGGCGCTGTCAATCAAGCGACTGATTCCTCCAGATATGGCTGGTGAATAAAGAAGGCACTTTTCAGTTTCAGACTGAAAGTCACACTCCACCTGCTCCAAAACCTGGGGTTTTGGGAAAAATGAGAAGTTAACCTAATCTACTTCCATGCTAAAAGAAACATTTGGTTCTCAAAGCCAGACTTTAGGAATTCTATTGTCCAAGCAGAAGCCAATTCTCAGGAATGTCTGAAAACTCTTCTAGATTCCTTTATCGTTTTATCATGGAATATAGCTTAGAGAGTACTGGTAGAGAAATATAGTAGCCAGTGTCATATTTAAAAAAGAATAAATAAAACTTTACATTTCAGAAACTACAATTAAGTCACCAAACCCTGGAAAATTTCTGATTACTTGCTCATTTATTTAGTTTTGTTTCCCCCAACATGTATTATGAAAAATTTTTACAGACAGTAGAATGCAAAAAATCCTACCATGAACACCTGAATACCAATCACCTAGATTCTTTCATCCCTTTACTAGACTTGTGTTTTATTACATACCTCCCTATTCTTCATTCTATATATTCATCATTTTATCTTATTTTTGAGGCATTTCAAAGCAAATTGCAGCCATCTGATTATTTCTCTCTAAGTATTTCAGCATACATATCATAGAGTTCAATATTTGCTTGATAGTTATTTTCTTCAGATGTAAAATTCACATACAATGAAATGTACAAATCTTAACTGTATCTTTTGCTGAGTTTTGATAATAATGCATACATCTGTTGTAACCCAAGCCCCTATTAAGAAATAGAACATTACCATCACCTCCAGAAAGTTCTCTTTCCTCTTTTTAGTCAATCACTATTCCCACTACTTGGAGAAGTTAATCCCTGTTCTAATTTTTTCCCAACATACATTAGATTTGCATGTTCTAGAATATAATTAGAATGCTGTAGTATAATTTGTATAAGGCTTCTTTCGGTATAATGGAAATTCATCCACACTGATGCATGCACATATCAGTAATTCCTTCCATTTTATTGTTTAGCAGTATGCCATTGTGTGAATATACCAATATGATTATCCATTCTCATATTGATTAACATCTAGAGTCTCCAGTTTGTGCCCTTATGAATAAAGCTGCTATAAACATTCTTTTACAAGTTGATTTTACTTTGTCTTGGGTAAATAACTAGGGTTGGAATTGCTGGGTTGAAGGGGAGTTGGACATTTAGTTTTATAAGAAACTATAAGGTCATTTTATACTCTCACAAACAGTGTATGAGAGTTTCACTTGTTTCATATCTTCTCCAACATTGTTATCATCAGTCATTGTAATTGAGGCCATTCTCATGTGTATGGAGTTGTATCTCATTGTGGTTTCAATTTGCATTTCCCAGTTGACTCACAATGTTGCATCAATTGTTCATGTGCTTGTTGGCTATTCACATATCTTCTTTTGTGAAATGTATATTAAATTATTTAACCCATTTTTAATTGGGTACTTTGTGTTTTTATTATTGAATTGTAGGAGTTCTTTACATGTTCTGGATGCCTTTTTTTTTTCTTTTGCCAATTATTGGCTTTGCAAATATTTTCTCCCAGTTTGTGTCTTGCCAATTTATTTTCTTACTATCTTTTGTTCAATGTGGAATACACATAATAAGAGTAGATATCCTTGAATTATTCCTGATCTTATGGACTGTGTCTCATATTAAATATAATGCTAGCTATAGGATTTTTATAATGACCTTGATTGCTTAGAGGAAATTCTTTATAGTCCTAAGTTGAGGCAAGATTTTTTCTTTAATCATAAGTGGGTAATAAATTTTGTGGGATTTTTTTTACAATTGTTAGAAAAATCATTTTATCTTTTATTCTGTAAATATAGTAAATTATATTCTTGAGTTTCAAATGTTAAAACTAACCTTGCATTCTTGGGATAAACCCTACTTGGTTGTGGTGTATTACTCTTTTAATACACTATAGGATTAGATTTGATAATATTTTGTTAAATATTTTTGGTTTAATTCCCATGAGGGATAAGTAATGGGAATTTGCTTGTTCTGTGATATTTGTCAAACTTTGGTATTAGGGTTATACTGGCCACATAAAACTAATATGAAGCATTTTCTTCTCTATTTTCAGAAATAATTTGTGTATACTACAGGGTTACTATTTTTTAAATGTTTGATAGAATTCACTAGTACAAACATCTAGGACTGGAATTTATTTTATGGGAAGGGTATTGGTAATAAATTTAATTCTTTACTAGAAATGGTGATGCTTAGATTCTCTGTTTCATTTACTGTCGGTTTTAGTAAGTTTTCTTTTTTAAGAAAATCATCGATTTCACCTAAGTTCTCAAATGTGTTGGCATAAAATTGTTCATATATTCTCTCATTATCCTTTTAATGTCTCTCAGTTATGTGTTGATGTTCTTGTTTTTATTACTGATGTTAATAAATTGTAACCTTTCTCTTTTTTTTCCTGATCAATCTAGCTAGATTTATCAATTTTGATGCACTTTCAAAGAATCAATTTTTCACTTTATTAATTTACTCTGTTTTTTGTATTTCACTAATTTTCACTCTTTATTTCCTTCTTTCTAATTTCTTTGAATATTGATTATCTCTGTAGAGATCATTGATTTAAAACTTTCTTCTTTTCTAATGTTAGCATTTTTTAAAGCTATAAATTTTGATCTAAGTACTGCTTTAGCTACATTTTATAAATTTTATGTTGTATTTTCATTATTGTTCAGTTCTAAATATTTTCTAATTGCCCTTTTACTTCTTCCTTAAGTCATGGAATATTTTATATTGTGCTGTGAATTTTTAAATATTTGGGGTTTTTCTGGTGTGAATGCTTTATGATGTATTAAGTTGGCTAGGCTCACCTACATATCTCAGAATTTTCTTTTTTGTACATTTACAGTAGGCCGCAAAGGAGATTCTTGGGGTGATTAGGAGGCTATAAGGGAAACAACAGCTATTTTGTAGCTCACACAAGGTGTTGCTGATCTACAGGTTGACTTCGTTGGCGTGAAACAGTAGCTGGACCAGTAATTGTTCTGTCGTTCCCTGGATACTCCTTCAGCTTCTCTGACTCATAGGTCAGATGTGTGTGTTTAGTTCAGTGATAAAAGACCCTGGCTTCTACAGCATATTCTCTTCACTGGGTTGAAGGCAAGAACAGATGTGGGTTCTAGTCCATCCTTATGGTGTTCCACCTTGTGCTTATATGTTCCAGCCTGCTTGTGATCCTCCCTTCCTATCTGCCTGCCTTGTAGACCTTAAGCTCCAACATCAGTCACAGAGACAAGAGCCTTACAGTGACTGGTTAGCCAACTCCCACGATTCCATAAGCCAATTCCCTATAACAAGTCTGTGTGTGTGTGCGTGCATGTATGTGATATGTTTATGTGTCTGTCTGTATGTATATATGTATATGTTATGTATATATATATATATAATTTACTACTGCTTGAATCTTGACTGATAACATCTAGATATATTCTTGTTAATAATTTTTAATTTAATTCCATTTTAACAGATAATATATTTATATGATATTCACTCTTTTAAATTTATTGAGGCATTTTGTAGTTCACTATTTGGTCAATTTTTGTGAACATACCATGAACCATTAAAAAGACCATGTATTCATAAGATGTTTAGTGTTGTGTTTTACAAACATCAAGGAGGCTAAGAGACTTGATTGTATTGTTCTGATCATTTATATCTTTATTGATCTTTTTTGTCTAGTTGTTCCATCAGTTTCTCACAGTAGAATGTTAAAATCTCCAACTATGATTGTAGAATTATTTCTCCATATAATTATGTTAATTTTTGCTTTATATATTTTGAACCTTTGTTATTAGATACAAACACATAAATTATCCTTATATCTTCTAGCTATTTAATAGCTAATATATGTGATCAATAAAGGAAAAAAATAAAAATGACAGGCTTCATATGATCCCACAGAAAAATCATTTTTCTAGAGCTGATTCCAAATATTTGAAAACTTGGTTCCAATGGGATACAAATAATTATATTCCTCTATGATAGTTTTATATGCCAACTTAGGTTGTAGTACCCAGTTATTCAATTAAAATACTTATCTAGGCATTTCTATAAAGGTATTTTATAGATGTTAACATCTACAGTCAGTTGACTCTAAATAAAGGAGATTATCATCAGTAATCTTGGTGGGCCTCGTCAATCAGTTGAAAATCATTAAGAGCAAAACTGAGGTTTCTCTGAAGAAGAACTCCTACCTGTAGACTGTGACTTCAGCTCCTGCCCAAGGTTTTCCAGCCTGCCAACCTGACCTACACATTTTTTAACACTTAAATAGACACGTGTAGAAAGAACATATAGGAGAGAACCATAGTCTTCAGCTGTAGACATTAGGGAAAACTTCCAGGAGAGGTTATGTTAAAACTTGATGGGATTTGAAGGTTGTGGAGGTGTCCTTCGGGCAAAAGATGATAGAAGAGACATTTACAACCAGATACTAACATATGTAAGACAAAAGGATGTGAAAAACCTTCTGTGTTGAGAGAAAGAACACTACAACAAGGCTGGACAATAAGACAGTATTAAAAGTGGCAAGAGATGGGAACAGGATGCTATATTAAAGTTTGGTCATAAATTGCCTTGAAGGTCCTGCTAAGGATTTTGAATTTTGTTCCATGGTTATTAGGAAACCCTAGACTTTGGAATAAGGTGATGGTATGACCAAATCTATGTAAATTTATGCAGATCTGGTCACACCATCCTGTTGCCTGTGTCAATGGATGATGGTTTGGCAGGGGCAGGAAAAAAGGTAG
>VBSM01003204.1:18559330-18591875 GCA_008086735.1 Cheirogaleus medius
TTTTATTAAGAAAGATGTAGAGTTACCAAATCTTTCAGGTCATTCTTACATTATTTATGCTTACACAGAGCATCCTAGATGCCTCCAAGGCAATAGAAATTATACCCGTGAAGAAAGATAAAGAGCAAAACACATACTCTTTTGTAAGTTATCAACAATTATTACATCTCCCAAATGAGAGTTAGTGTGAAGTGGTAAAATAAGAATGCTTTGGAAATGGGAATCCACAGGAAGAAATTAAATGGCATTAAACACGAAGTGGCCAGGTTTAAATATTGTTGCCCCATGAGAGGAATAAAGAAATTGTCAACTTTTACTTTGAATCCCAATGAGGAAATTATACTTTCTACTAAAAGCAGTGGAGCTTCTCAAAGAGAGACTTAAGACAGACCTGCCTTAGTGGGTAAATAACAGGCATTTTAATATGTTGTAGGTAACAAACCTGCATCGAAATCAATTGACAAAGTACACAAAGTGAACACTGAACCATTGAATGAGGACTTAAAGATGAATGAAGAGATTGACATTTCATGGCTGAATGATAATGGAAAAGAATACCAAGGAGCACATGGAAAGAAAGAAGAAAGTTGACTATGCCAGGAAAAGAGGACCCAGTGAGCACAAATGAAGCCTCCACCTACACCCTCTGGTCTCTGTGCCAGCATTAGAGACTTTAGTTGAGTCACTCACCTTGAAGGTTTATTCGTATACCAGTCATTAGAACAGGCTGCCAAAATGCAAGTATCATCAGTCTCAAAGTCGACTTCTTTATGCCAATGTTCTCCGTGAATTTGTGCAGCCAGCACATTCTACCTGCTTCCTTTCAGTGGTTGCTATCCAAAACATAAAGCCACATAGGCATCTTTCCTTACTCCTATTTGTATCCTGGTCCTGTTCCCAATATTACTGCTCCTCTGTCTTTCAAATGCCCCCAGTAAGACCTCTGCAACTCTTCACTATAAACACATCTTCCTATGTTACCCTCACCATATATTGATCCTTTTACTTCCTGCCCTGAAAATAGGATTCATCCGCCTTCTTGTAAAAACTCCTATCCCTGCAACCTCTATCCTCACCCATCTCTGTCTTCTATGACTTCATAGTCCTTACCCTAATTAATTGTGGATTCTGGCCCCACATCAACTTCCATGCCATGATGAGAGTGACTTTAATTTCCATGTTGATGAGCCATCCTACATCTAACATCATCAGCCCTTAAGGCCTTTACCTCCACTCCATTCCATTCCAACTCAATCATTCACTTTTATGGCCGTTCCCGAGACTTTGTCATGACTTTGAATGTTTCCTCCTCTGAAATATTAAGCTGCAATTTCTCACATAGGCCACCTTCCAGGCCCCTCAATATTTTGCTTCTGTCTTAACTGTCCTTCAATCTTCTTGGTACCTTGAATCTTTCATTTCTTCTCAGTCTGTCAGCTGTATTCTAATCTCCCAACTTTTTCTACCCAACCTGAGCACCATAATGGACCACTGAACTACTCTTTCATCAATGCTCACAGTTTTCTTTCTCCCCATCTTTCTTCTGTATCTGTTAATATAAATGTAACTTTGGTTTAGTATTTTAATTTTTTTCATTTCTTTTTCCACTTCTATAACTAATTGCTTAGTGCTTCTTTCTACAAAAGCATGCAGCCATGTAGACTGGCAACTCTACAAACTTATACCCTCCAAACTGAACCAAATATAGTTCATCAGTCTCTTTACCAACTCTTGGTTATCTCCTATTTCAATTTCTCACTTAGGCCCTTCCAAGCCTTCACTGGTATCAAATGCCCTACCCAATACCCACCCTTGCCACTCTCAGCAATGATCTTGTACATCTTAAGAGTTGTAGAAAACAGAGCTTCTCAGTCCCTCTAGCTACCTTATCTACAGTCACACCAACTACTCTCCTGCAGTCTCCAAGATTGAGTCGTCCTTCCTCTTGATCACAGCCAGCCACTCACCAGAGTCCTTGAGTACATCCTCCCCTGTCTCCACTTGAACTTGACATTTTCAACTATCCCACTTCCCTCCTGAATTACTCTTTCATTCTTTCTCCTGAGCCAATAAACATTTTCAAGTTTCTGTATCCTAAAAAAACTGAGAATATGTCTTCAATCTTACATATCCCTCTAGTAACTGTCCAATCTCTCTCCTTCTCTTCTAAATTCAAGCCTCTCAAACCTCTCAAAAAAGTAGTCTACACTCACTACTTCTGTTTCCTCACCTTCCACTCATTCTTCAAAACACTGCTACAATGCTATTAAAACTAGCAAGAGCTAAAGTTGCTAATATCTTTGAATTGACAAATACCTTGGATATTTTTCATTAATTTCAGAAAAAATATATACACACACATATATATATTGATATTCATATTCACAGTGTATGGATTTACAGTTTTGTCTGCATTTGTTCCCTCTAGATTTAGTTTCAAGCTCTTTTGACCAGTTTGGTCTCCAACCAAAGCCCATCTTCCCCAATTTCGAGAAATGCAGGGCAATAGGTTGAGCCTGGAGCAACCAACAAGACTGGATGAATGCTGTTCAGGTTAAGTTCAAATGGTAAACAAAGACAGTTCAAGTCAGGTAGGTCCCAGTGGTAGGTCTGGGCAAGGAAATTCCAGCATTTGAACAGGTCAAGGCATGAGAGATAATGATGTTTGAGAGCAAGTCACACAAAAGTAACCTCTGATTGCAGAGCAAAGGCAGTTCACTGTGTGTTCTCTGCTACGCTCCCAGCTGTGCACGGTGAGAGCAAGGTTCAGGGGAATGTGTCTGCAGTCAGAATTTCTAAATTACACCTTGCCTTTTATTAAGAAAGGTGTAGAGTTACCAGACATATTCTTTCCACACTTAGTCACATAACTTCAAATCAATACCCACCACCCCCTAGCCATATACTAGAAAACTCCATCAGTATATTCCACAAACACCTTAATGTCAACAGGTGCAAAACCAAGCTTATAAATTCTCTGCTTGACCTGGCTCCTCCTCCAGTCTTGCCCCTCACAGATGCTGGCAGTGCCGGATATCCACCCAGTCACTGAAGGCTGAAATCTAGAAGGCATTTTGGCTAATCAATAAAGACATGCCAACTTTAGTCCCTCAGTATTTCTAGGAGATTTTCTCTTTTCTATCTCAAATAACTTCCCAAGTTAGTATCCCTATTGTATTTTACCTATAACATTTCAACAACTCATATGTGGTTTCCTTGTCTCTTTTGTCTGCCATAGTCCATACTGCAGAGTGACCTTCCTGAAAATGCAGAAGAGACAATGCCACTTCCCCAGTTAAACCTTTCAGTGCTTCCTCAATTCCTACAGGTAACATCCACCATGTCCTTCATGATACAGCCCTCTAACAGAACTCCTATCCCCCCTGCTCAGTATTTTATCCTTCCACAACACCAAATGGCTGTGGTTGCTCCTACACAATGACATTTCTCTAACTTTAATCCTTAATTATGCTGAAATCTCTGCTACAGTACCCTTCCCCAACACTTGTCTTTGCCTAACTCCCCTTCAAACTTTTACTTTCCACTACAATATTATTTCCCTCAAAGTGCATTTTCCAGAAAGACTTATTCTTTGTGTTTTCACAGTATCCTCCTATACATAGCACCACCAAAATAGCTATGGTCAAGATTACCAATGAACTCTATCTTGCCAAATCCAGTGATTAATTGTCTATTACCATTGTCCTTAAACTCTCTCTGCAGCCTTTGGAAAAGATGACCACTTTCCCTGTTTTCAATTACCTTCTTTTCTTGGCTTCTGTGACATCAGCCTTTTGTTTTTCCTCCTACAACTGGCTCATGCTTTTTGGTTTCTTCCACTGCCTCTGGTCTGGATGTTAGATGCCTCAGAGCTCAATTTTCATCCCTCTCTCTTCTCTTCTATATCTAAATCTCCTCCTGAGCAATATTGTTCACAAAATTCGAATACCAAGTATATGGACCTCTCTCCTGAGTGGACCTCTCTCCTGAGCTTCACACCTGGATATTTAACTAACATCTCAAACTTAACAGGTTCCTAAAAATACTCTTGATTCATGATTTCTTTCCTTTCTCAAGCTTGCATATCTAATTTAATGGCATCCACTGGTAACTTAGTCCCAAACCCAGGAGCCATCTTTGAGTGCTCCATTTCTCTTACTCTTTACTCCAAATAGATCTCAAATCTGACCATTCCTCAGTGTCTCCACTGCTATTAATACAACACCAGTCCTAGTCACTGTCATCTCTCACCTGCAAGAACCTTCTGTCTCCCTGTCTCCCTGCCCTGCATAAAGTTAGATTTAATCATAAATTAGGTCATATCAAATCCTTGCAGGAAACCCTCCAATATCTTCCAATTATACTGGGAATAAAAACCAAACTCTTTAACCATGGCCTGCAAAGGCCTGGTGATCTGGCCCCTGCCTCTCTGTCTCTGACCTCATTTCGCTCCACTAATTCCCTCATTTGCTAAGATCTAACCACACTGGCTTTCTATCTGCTCCTTCCTCTCTTTTTCTGTATCTTCCCACCTCAACTACCTTTGCAGTTGTGTTCCTTCTTTCAGGCATATTTGCTTTCTCATCATTGTACCTTGTCCTAACTACTCTTTCTAAAATACCTCGACCTTCTACTCTATTCATTATCTATCCAGTCATCACCTTTTCTTGTCTGTCTCATAGCGCTTTCTGTAATAGTCATATATCTAATCACATTTATATGTTTTCTTATTTAGTTTCTGTCAGTCTATGTGAGCAGGGACCTTACCTGTCTTGTCACTGCCATGTCCTCAGGGGCTAATACAGTGCCTGGAATGTCACAGGCATGTGTGCTGTCCCTTCTGCCCCTTCCCACAATAGATTGTGAGCTTCTTGAAGCCACCCTAGTGCTTTACAGCACAATGCCTGGCCCAGGGTTTCTAAACATTTCTTAAATGAATGAATGCGTGAATGGACATACCAGCTTGGATAAACTCACATTCCTTGGAGGAAAATAACAGGAGCTTGTATTAGTACTCGCTATGTTATTTATGGTGTATTATATATAGGTTTGCCCAAGCCAACTATGAATTTGCTGTCAGCTCTACTGTTTAAATAAAACCCAAATCCAATCATTTTTCCTCACTTTAACAGCCACTCTTCAAGTCTAAGTCACCATTCCGTCTCACCTGGATTATTGCAAAAGCTTTTTACACAGTTAATCTTCTCTTAACATCCAGAGGGACCTTTTTCAAATGTCGGTCAGATCACATCATTCTTCTTAGAACCTTCCAGTGGCTTCCATTTCATTTAGAATAAAAACTCACATCTTTACAATGTTCTACAGGGCTTTATATGATCAGGTCCCTATAATCTCTCTTGTATCCTCTCCTGCTACTGTCTTGCTCACTCACTCCACTCTAGGAACTCTGCATCCTTGTTGTTCTTCACACATACCAGCCATAATCCTACCTCAGGGCCTTTGCACTTGCTATTTGTTCCTTTCTGAAACACTCTTCCCCAGATGTGAAGCTGCTCCCTCCCTCACCTCCTTTATGTCTTTACTCAAAGTCCCTGCCTCAGGGAGACTCTTCCTACTGAATGTGGGCAGCTCCCCACTGCCTCCCAACACTCCCACCCTCTTCCTATGCTTTGTTTTCCTCTGCTTACTTCCCTTCATCTGGCATGTGTATTTTGCTTATTGTTTATGTCTCTCAAGAGAACGTTAATTTCCACAAAGTCATGGGATCTGTTTTGTTTGATTCTGTACCCTCAGTATCTAGAACACCTGAAACTGAGGAGGCACCAAATAACCCTTTATTAACTGAATCAATCCTCTGAGGATTAGATGGAATTCTGGTGTACATGGAATATATAATATACATAGCAAATGGTAGGTGTCCAACAAATATTAATTTCTACCATCACGTCCTCTCATATTGATTACAATGCCCCTGCCATAGTAATTATTTGCAATGATATATTGTTATGGAAACATAAGCAGATTAAAAAAGAAATTTGCCTTAATTCATGGGTCAATAAAGCATATAGCATTATTTATAGAATCAAAGACCATCCTCAAAGATATAGAAATACATCCTTTGGTCAAAATAATGAAAACTTTGATGATTTTATATATAACCCAGACTGCATGAGTGGTAGCAGTGACAAATAAACTAAAAGTTCAAATTTCAAGACTGAGAATAAGAGGAGGTGACTATAGATAAGTCTTCTCTTACATGGTAAGATAGAAAGTACTTGGGTTCAAATCTTAGCCTATCTCTGATTAGCTGTGCTCCTCAGTCAGGAAATTTTAGGTTCTCAGAGCTTCAGCTTTCTCATCCATAAGATGGGGATATGATATTTCCCTTTTTAGCCTGCTTTAGGGATTACAGAAATAATACATATGAAAGAATATATCCCAAAGTTTAGCTGATGGAAAATAACAACAGAAATTAACTTCCTCTAATCAAAAGTCTTATTCTTATACTTTTTTACCTTTAGCTGTAGACAACAAGTAAAGAGAAGTATGGTTATTTGGAAAGGGCTCGTCCTGTGTGTGTAGATGTTGTATCTTTCCCCTATAGTAAAACCAGTTGCCAGGTATTGAGAGCTTACTCTTGAGCAGATGTGATTCTCCCTTTTGATATGCATAACAACCACAGGAGGTGTGTAGTAGCCACCACACTCTGGATGCAGAAACCAAGGACCTGCATGATTAAGTCCCTTGACCAACATCACACAGCTAGCAGTTGACTGAGCCTGAGTCTCCTGGCACTGTACTTGACCTGTCTCCACTCTACCACACAATGCTCAGTGCAGGAGCCTGAATCATCCAGAAGGCTCACATGGCTGTTCTGTAGTTGGCACTTGGTTTCCCAACTTATTACTCTTAAGACTATAAGCACCTCCAAGTAGCAACCTCGAATGATTCCTCCCCATACTCACAGCACCTAGCATTAGGCACGGCACATGGTAAGTGCTTAAGAATTGTTTGCTGAATGAGTAAGTGAGCATGACCTGAGTTATTCATCAGCAGACAGGATTACTGAGCACCCGCGATGGGCTCAGAAGTCTCTTTAGGTTTCACCAGAGCAACATGGGCATCTGGATAATCTGAAAGTCCTTCATGACATGATCTGGAGTCACCATAGCATGAAGCTCTGTCACCTTCCTCGGCCAGCTCAGCACTTACTGCCAAAGCCAGGCCCTTAACCCAAGAATATTGTGTAGATTATCCCATCCCTCATAAATTCAATAGACTATTTAAATGCAAAAGTGCTATTTTAGCTCAAGTCCTGGACCCATAATTTATATATGACACCAGTTATTACAGACAACAATAACCATAAAAACTAGCATCTGTATAACAAATTATTGTTTCAAAGTGCTTTTATATCCATCTTGTCTTTTCATTCTCACAATAACTGTTCAAAACAGCTCCGATTCACCTCATTTCACATTTGAGTATTCTAAGATTCAGAGAGGTTAAGTGTCTTGCCCAAGAACACACAGATAAAAACAGTAACTTGGCTTATTGGGTGCCTGCTCTGGGCTATATAATCTACTGAGCATATCACTTACATTATCTCTTTTCATCCTCAAAATGGCGTATGATGTAGGTAACATTGTGTTTCATATATTTCATGTGAGAAAAGCAGACTTAAATTTCCCAAGGTTGTGCAATTGCTAAGCAATGAAGCCACGATTAATACTCGGGCCAGAGCCTGCCTTCCTGTCATTTGGCTAGGTTGCCCAGTGTGGTACAACAAATGACAGAAGAAAGATCCCAATTCTGACTTTACAAGCAACAGAAGCCTGGAAGCCTGTGAATTTTTCTCTACTACTATACTCCTCAATTTTTTCTTGTTAGTTGAAACTTCCATTTGAAAATTTCTTGAATACCACCCGGTCTCCAGCAAATCTAAATGAAATTTCTTTTAGTCCTTTTTCTTAAAATAAATGCCTTAATTTCACCTTGCTCTAATCCATCTTATATCATAATGACAACCTCAACTTCCTAAATACAATTTTCATGATGTGACACTAGTTCAGGATGGTGAATGGCTTCTTATTCCATGCTATATGAAATCCAACTTCCTAACCTGGCCTTTTCCTAACCAACTCAACATCTACTTTGTCCTAACACATACCCTCTTTATCAACAAACTCCTCCTTCTCCCAAAAACTCTTCTCTCACTGCCCCTAAAGCACTTACCTCTCTCTGCTTCAAACAAATGATTTTCAGGTAGCAATGGCATTAAAAACAAGAAGAAGAATGTTTTGGTGCCCACAATCTTTTTTTTCTCAAGTATGGACCTTAAAAAACAACTACTTTATAACCTCATCATCATTTCACAAAATAAAGAAAAAATTAAAGAAAAAACCTCAAGAAAAAATAATAGGATCAAAATAAAGAACAATTTGACATAAGGAAATATAGTTAGATACATACATATTTCATAGATACAGATATTTATAAAATGAAAATCAAATCGAGCATAATAATCAGATTATGGACGTTTTACAACACACACATGTATACTGACATTAAAATATTGTCCTTATTTTCTCTCCATTTTGAGATGGTTTGATGAATATTTCATCACTCATCAGCATCTGCCGGAGCATAAGGATTCGGTCTCCTATTCCACTTGTCTTCAGGATCAAGAGCATACTGAATACATCTTGTATTATTTCTTAGTTTTTAGTCCTCCCTTTTTAGCTAAATAAGCTCCTTAAGAGCAGAGACCACATCTTGTGCTTTCTCTACATTCCCCACAGGACTTAACTAGGCCAGAACCACTCACGGGAGAGCGCCCAATATATTCATATGTGAGTTCGTGTATAATCAAGACAACTTGAAATATTGTAGGCAATGCGTTCTGGGGAACAATTACCTCTTGGGTGACAGAAGAACAACCCAGTTCACCCGGTATCAGCTCTCTGCCATGCTGCCCTCCAGTGTAACCTCTCGGTGACCCCCCACTTCCCAGAGCCCATTGATCCCCTGAAGCCTCAGCCTCCTTCACTCGTCTTTCTGACACATCATGTCACTAGCTGTCCCCACTATTCTCTTAGGGAGGGCAGGAAAGAGTGTCCTAAAAGAGACACATCAAAACAAGACACTACTTTAAACCTCAATCATCAGCTTGTGCTCTTTAATAGAACAAGCAGGTAGATTTTTTCAGGCAAGTCTTGCGTCTGTGTCTCTGCATGGTGAGAAAGATATTTAGAAAAAGAATAAAACACTGCATAAGGTTCCCGACAGTGTGTGGGAACCCACAAACTATTCTCACCCAATTAAACACTTAATGAGGCCACCTTGGAAAAGCTGTTGTCTTCGGTTGTAGTTAGTGTTTTCCCCTCATCAAAGCTTTTATTTAGGGGTCATATGCCTGGAAGCATCTTGGCCACTCACCGTTTCCTTCTTCTTCTTTGCTCTCTGATATTACATGTTTGGTTAATGGGCCATGTCTCACAGCTCTCTCCCTTCGTGACTCATGCCCCCTCTCTTGCTGACCACCGAATATCTCTAGTCTTGGTCCATTATTCATCTTCTGTTTAAACTGTAATCTGCCTACCCTTATAAAGACCTAATGCGAACCTAGCTTCGGCTCCTGAGCCGAGCTTACAGGATGGATGAGAGATTTTATATGTACAGTCCTGTGTTGCTTAACGACAGGGATACATTTTGAGAAATGGGTCATTAGGCAATTTTGTCACTGTGCGAACACAATACCGAGAGTATACTTATACAAACCTGGATGGTATATATATTTTTATTTATATATATTTTTGATACGGAAAACCAAGTGTCCTAGCACTGTTACTGAATATCAATCATTTTCCCTACTTGACCTGCAATGCCAATGTCAAGTGCCATGTATCAGATTTCTATATATGCTCTGTGACAGTCTTACGGGACCACTAGTCCATCATTGACTGAAATATATTATGCAGCACATGACTCTGTGTATGTTATAGGATAACTACTTTGCAATGATTATCTGATTTAACCTTAGCAACAACCTCATGAGATAAGTTTTGTCATCCTCATGTTACAGATAAGTTAATCAAGGCCCAGAAAAGTAAAGTCACTTGCCTAATGCAAAACAGCTATGATGAAATAGAGCTGGGATTCAAATATTGGTCTATCTGACACCAAATGTTCTGTTCTCTTTTCTCTAGCCCACCATGTTACACAAAATGGCTAGTTATTTTTTTTAAATGCATAGAAGATCCCTATATGTAAAAGTAATGGGCCAATAACCATCCATCCCTTAGCTGATCACCCATTCAAAGCTGGGAGAGATTAGTGGATCCGCAGTGAAAAATGCTCCATAACAATTGGTTGTCTGTAAAACTGGCTCACACAAGAACTGGTTCAGACTGATTAGGAGGCTAAATTATAGACTAAAACAGTTATGGTGTGAGTTAAGCCAGATTGAAGTTAGTTTTTATTCTACCAACCTCATTCAAGAGTAATTGTACCAATTAAAACAAAGACCGTGGGTAAAAGTACACAGCCCAGTGCTTGGTCCATAGCTGGAGCCTAATACACATTCATTTAATCTACTTGGCATTCAGATACAGTCCTTCACAAAGAACTCCATATATTTGGCCTCCTCTATATTTTAGGCACCATGTTGACACCTTGTTGATCCATGTAAAATAATAGTTATTTGATTATCTGGAAAAATAGAAAGTCTAAAAAACCAGGACAAGCTTGCATCCATGGTAGACTCATGAGAGAGTTCAGAAAGTTATTTGAGTTTTCTGCTTTCATCCACTCTGGAACCACATCTTCGAGTAAGAGCTGAAAGAAAAATGTGTGCAGGCTCCAGTGGAAATGGTGTGCTGCAATTGCCCTCCATAAAGTATTAGCTTTCACTCCAGAGTGACTCAGTGGGCAGCCTCTGAACGGAGAAGAAACAGGTCTACCTGGGATTTATGGTTTGGTGTTCTCGCATTTTTCAGTCAGAGAGAAAACCGATTCACGTTTTCCTCCCACATAAATTGCCTTTGTGTTCTTTCCATTAGGGAGCCTGAACCTGCCAGATAACGTGATTTGGAATGTCTGATTGTTTCCCATGAAATCTCACGAAGGAAAGCATCATTCCCAAAGACAAGTTCCTTGTGGGGGGAATTAATCTGGAAACTTAGAAACTTGGTTGGTGAAAATGGCCTCAAGTGGAGAGTTTAATGGGAAGTGACTGTGCCTCATTTTAATATTGTTTCCACCTGTTATGTCTGTGAAAGGGTGCCATCCATGACCGCGTGGCATGCCATCTACTGACCCTACCAAGTCACTGAGAGAATTGCATCCTTTTAAGTGAGAAGCAACATGGTCCAGGAAGAAGTAGTACAGGAATATTGATGAGAGAAAAGTTGCTACTACTGGGAGATGAGAAAGAATGATCAGGAATGACGTAATGACTAAGTTTAGAACGTGGGGCTTGCGGGCAAGTCACAGTGCAATTCTCCAACGGTCACATGACCTTGGGTAAATTATTTGACTTCCCTTCACCTTGGTTTTGAAATCCCATTCTATAAAAATGAATAGGATAATGCCTATGGAAAAACATTCATGTGAGCTATCATACATATATTTTAAAATCTAATAAAAATTCAGCAACTCAGACATATCAACCTACTTGACCTAAGTAAACTGCTATTTCCAAACACAAAGCTTATACCAAGGACCTGCTACATTTGCAGAAAACAGTTGTTTTGCCTCTGAAGCTTCTGGTTAAACAATGGTTAAAAGGGATAAGGTAGCAAAATCTAACATAATATAGGCCAGGTTGGGAGACAACACTCAGAGTGTCTCCTTTTAGTCGGTTTCTATTTTTACTGGGTGGGAGAGTGTGTATAATGTATTTTTATATTATAAAAGAGAAAATAAAAGAGTAGCTTATTTTTTTCAATTTATGCAGTTTATTTCCTCTGGTATCTTGTGTGCTCTCTCACATTATGACAGTAACAAATATGTTTTTTTTCCATCCCTCTGAAATAACAGCATATTACACTGGCATATTAAAGAAGGACCTCATGATGTGGGGGTGTTTACATGCTTATACTCTTTAAAGTGCTAATTACCATGAGTGTAAAGTTCTAATCAAATAATTTTTAGTACATTTCTAGGGAACATAGAGAAATGCTTCCATTAACAAGAATTAGTAGATGAAAGCAATTAATACATCAATGCAGAAGTTCTGATTACATTTTAATATTACCATAGTGTTAATGTAAAATAAGTCAGTCCCTCAACTGTCTTTATCCCCAGGAAGAACAGACATTTTACATGAGATTGGGCATGGGACAGTTTTCCCATGAACCTTGGGGACAGCTTTAAAGAATAATTATCCCTGCCACCTCCTATGAGACTTTGTAGTTTTCAAAGTTTCCTGGATATCATGTTTAGGAAAGAGGAGATATGTTATGGAAAAATAAACAACTTTCTTTAAAAAAGGTATAGAAACTCTAAGGAACTATAGGGATTTATAAATCTATGCTCTTATCCTTTTTCCCAATACTGCTGGCATGAGTCTTATGACAAAGTTGTTATTCTCCTAGTACTTCTTTTTCATTTCTAGACAGAGAAAACTTTTCAAACTATAGAAAAGAGAGGATAGCATTAAATATAGACTTGTGCATTGCATGGGTTTGCAATGAATTTGAACAAAATCGATTTAAATAATGTTTAGAGTTGTTCAAGTGGATAGAATTTTAATGTTTTGCTTGGTGCTACCATTTTAAGTTGGAAGGAAAAAAAAAAAAAGCAAAAGACTTCAGAGAGTCATAGGATAATAAATCCTAAATCATGAAATTCCAGCCCAGTATGTTTCACTATTAGATAACAAATTTGATATAATGGCTGAAAATTATTTAAAGTTGAGTCTATTGGGGCTAAAATCATGAAACTCTCAACACCTGCCAACGGGGCTGGAAGATCCACTTCTGTGCCAATAACTGGATGGGGTACTGAGGGGCACAGTATGGGTTTTCTAGAACTTTTCTCATACTGTTCTTTCTAATCTCCTTGATTTTGATATTTTGGTTCAAATTTCCAAAAATGAATTAGTGAACTATTTTGAACATCATAGGTGCTCAAAAGATATCCAGGATGGCCTTTTTTATTAATGTTTTATAAGCCTCGAGTTTGCAAAATGTATTAAAATTACCTTAATTGATTATACTTATCAAATTCGAATCAAAATTGTGGACTTTAGAAGCTACAGTTTATTTTAAGAAAAATGATAGTCAACAAAGTTAAAATAAAATATATTAAATTCTAAATTCTAAATATGATTAAAAGCCCATAACCTTTATGATAAAACCACACTGAAATATTTTAAAAGCCCTCAGTATGCTAGTATTAAAATATAAAGTTCACATAATTTAAAAACACACACAGAGAAAAGTCTTATTGCACAGAATTCTAAAAAACATACTTTTCTAACCAAACTAATAAACATGAAGAACTAATATCAGTCAAGTTCTCACTCCAGCCAATGAGTGGTAATTCCGCTTTCCAACGTTCAGGACTCCACATTTCCCATGGAATGAGGTCTTCAGCAACAAAATCCATCATAAAGCCAACTGTGCAAATGGCCAATGGAGTGTGGAATTGCATATATAATTCCTAGTCTCTGCTTCAATTAACAAGAGGGGAAATGATGTGCACTATGTAGAGATGAAACTCCAGGCTCTTGGAGGGCAGGCTGCAAAGCTCTGAAGTTGAGAAGAATAAGGGATGGCCTGAACTAGGGATGGTAAATAAGGTAGAGAAAAATCTTGTGAAATAATTAAGTAACAGAAAAGGAATGAACAGACAAAAGCAAACCAGTGAGAGACAGATCTATAGAAATTACCAAATCAACCATGTGGCCTTTAGAATGAAGGAATCATTCATGTGTTGCAAAAGATTAAGTGAATCTGCAAGAGCCATAAAACCTGGCTTCACTGGGAAGAGAATTCAAAGCTGCACAAAAATTCAACTAGCACACAAACAAATATCCGGTGATACAACCAGGAGCTCAAAGATGATCTTTGCCTGAAGTTGGTGCATTTGGGAGAAATGGCTTAACAGCCTCTGGGAACAAAATAAGTAATAGCAACTCTATAAAAATAAAAAGGTAAGTAGATAGTGAAGAACTTACTGGGGGGGAAACACACCTGACCTAGCAAGTCACGGATGCATAAATTGTTCAGTATGATGAATGTTGACTTTATACCACCTTATTGATCTTGAATACTTTGACTCTTCAAAACCATCAGAGAAGTTGTGCACATGGAGTTTTGCATCCTAAAGGAATAATCTGTTATAGGATATTTGTCATCTTTTTTTTCATTCAATTAGTCTTCTCCTTATCCTACTCACTTTAGAATTTTGTTGAGAAAGTCTACTCCATTAACCATTACTCCACAGAACTGAGGATACTGCTCACCTCAGAACCTCTGTGTGCCTAAGCTGGACTTCCAGAAATTTCAGATGGAGGCCATTAACATATTAGATTTTGCGCCACCCACTGGGAGGTACAACAGATATGGGGTGGAGAAAGTAAAACACACACACACAGAGACATATACACACATACATGTATAAATATTCAAACATGCATATATGTACACACATATACACACACATACACAAACACACATGTGTACATACGAGCACACATAGAAACAGTATAAAAATTCATTTGAGAAACTAAAGCATTTTGATTCTCCTTGTTTTGAGGATTCTAGAAGCATCTCTTGAGAAAACTTACATTAAAAACTCATCTGCCAAGGCAAGGACTAATTATTTTGGAACATAATGAATATAAACAGTGAGGCCGGAGTTCAGATGTAAGAAAGAGAGAAGGTGGGTACATTCCTAATGTCAGGAGTAGGCACGTAGTAACCCAGCAAAAAGAAAAAGAAAGAAAAAAACCCAAAAAACATAATGGCTACAATTAGAGAGAGGCCACCCATGATGACACATCTGGAGAGGAGAAATCAGATGATATGAATAGGTCCAGTCAAGAAGATGCTAAACGATCAATGAGGTTGTATGTGAAAAGGATTTAAAGTTAGAGGATTAAGAAAACCCAGGAATCTCCACAACAACTTCTGCTGTGGACAAAGGCAATGATATGTGCAGTGGTGGTCAGGCTTTCCCCCAGGTTTCCCTTAGAGCTGTCCCCTTAGTAGGAAATACAGGGCACAAACCTATTGTTACAATGACAATTTTCTTGGAGTCCATGGGACCTGGTGAAGGGAGCAGAGGGTAATGATTCCATTTTCAAATTTCTCCCCAACCATTTCAGCTTGGTGTCCTCCTCAATTCAGTCATCAAGCAAGATGAGCAGAGAAATGTCACATCCAGGAAAGGCACAGAGGTTAAATAGCCCGCCACCATCTGTCCGCAGTTAGGAGCAATTGTTAGGGTGCATCTCCAAAAGCATTTGCCTAGGCTGGGCAGTGAATCTACACCTTTGATGTGGCTGAAGCTGCTCTCCTGCTTGGTCCTCGCTCAAGGACATTCTCACAGGAAGGAATCTCCAATCCCACAGGCAGTGATAAATCAGGAGAAAAATCAGTAGTACTGCTAAAGGGGTTTAAAAGTATTTTTCCAAAGACATACTGGACCGATAATCAAAAGGGTCACCCAGCCTCGCACATGGCTAGGCAGTTAACCCTGGGCAGATGACCTATGCCACCACTCAGGCAGGAGGCAAGTTGGGGCTTCAGCAACAAGAGCCCATGAACAACCAGCTGATTGTCATTCTTTTCTAAAATGCCGTTCCTGCACACTCATCCCTTATGGCCCAGTAGTACCCATCCTTCAGGGCCTAGCTCAAGTGCTCCCTCTTGCAGGAAGCCATCTTGGATTTATGCATCTGGATGCTATTTCTCTCTCCTCTCACTCCCTTTGATCTATGCTTCCTCTGCAACCTGTGCAGCATTTTTAAACACTGCAGTGCTTAAGAGCTCAGATCTAAAGCCAAACTTCCTTGGATTGGAACCTGACCTTTGTGTTGCAGTTTTCTTATTTATAAAATAGGATAAGAATAGAACCTACCTCACTGGGCTGTTGTAAGGACAAAGTGAAGTAACCTTTGTAAAATGCCTAGGGAATGGTAAGAGCTATACCGGTGCTTACAATTAACTACTTCTATTACTAGTTCAATAAACTTATAAATCTCAACCACCTCTAATAGAAGTAGCTCCTTGAGATCAGGCTCTGCTCTTGATTTGCCTTTTTGTTCTCCACAACGTATAGCACAGTACTTAGAACACAATGACATAAATAAATAAGGAATATAGCATTCATTACTTTTTTTAAATGTTTGTATTTAAAGGTGGAGGTCCTGGGCAGCAGGGCAGGGAGGCAGGCAAGACCAGGCAGCAGGGGCCTCAGAGACTGACCACTGTCTAGACTGGCTTCTACCAAAGCAAAAAGGTATACAAAGAGCCAAGTCATATGCATTGACCAGATTCAGAAAAATGTCATCATCACGGGGCTTAATCCATTAGAAAGAGAGTGGCAGTGAGAAGCCCCTGTATGAAGAGTAACTCGATGTAAGGCAGGGCTAGGTTCTTCTGGATCTATCTCCTTAAGGTCAACGCAATAGTATGAGAATGGTTTGCAGGGCCTAGGGAGCCAATAATACCCAAAGCAATGCGACAGAGTAGACTGAGTTTTGTGGTCAGAAAGATATGGATAAAAATTCTGCCTTCTTGTGTGGTAAGTTACGTGACCTTGGCCAGTTACATGATCTTATCTGTAAAATGGGAATAATCACACCTAACATCCAGGATTGGTGGATGGATTAGTAATAAGTAGCTAATCAAATGCTGGACCCATAACAGATACTCAAAAATTGACACGGATTTGTGTTACTGTTATTGTTGTACTTGGCAGGCTAGAGAGTGTCCAGAGCATAAGATTCAATCTCAGGTCCTAGGGATGGTGGACGTGGTACAGCCAGGGATGGTGGTGGACCGGCTGGGGTTAGATCAGTAACTGCTGCTGGCAAGGATGGAGAAGGCAGAGGCAGGGGCTTTGGCTCAGCCTTTCCGAGTTAAGATGTTTGCATATGAACTGATCATACCAATATTCTTCAATCCATTTCCCAAGAATAACCCCACCTTCGGGACTGGCATCACCCAACCAGAAAGCATAATCCTGTGGTGCTTCCTTTGAAGGTAGTTTAAGCTGGGGACTGGGACAAAGATAAGACAGAAAAGGGCAAGCCAGTTGAAGAGTGGAGATATTTGGGGGAATGAGAGAATACTTGAGTTGAAGTGATATAATTCCACAACACCTTGCCGAAAAATGAGAAAATCACTCAATACACTTTGCCAAACAGCTGCTTTGATTGATTTTTTTTTTTTTAAAGTCTGAACCAACCAAGTTGTCCAGTTGTCAAGATTGTGTGGCCGAAGTCACAGACTGTGTTGCTTTAAGAAATAATGGATGGCTTCAAGCAAACACTTCAAGCAAGCACTTCTGACAGGCCAGAGAATGGCATTAAGGATTCTAAAGGGAATGGTGGCGGAAATAAAAATAAGCAGATTTTCTGAAGCTACCCTTATATTACTGGAGGAACCCCAAGTTCTTTAAGATTTACATACAATTAAATTCAAGCAAGGAAAGACCCTAAAAAGCTCACAAGAATTACAAGTATTTTTTCAGCAATCACATTCCACAGAGTTGAGGCTATTTAGAAGTACTCAGGGCCAGTGATTTGAAGATATTATTCTTTTATTTCAGGTTTTAGTAGTTGAAGGGCTTCTGGGCTTTTTTCTTCACCTTTTTTTTCCTAAAAAAGACATGAAGCCATGATAGAAATTAGCTGAAGACAAAAATGATAGTTCATTGCTGACACTTGTGAATTAAAATACATCCTCATTTTTAACTGGTTGCCAATAACTGACACTGAAAAGGGAGATCTAGAAGGGAGGACAAGCCTTTAATGGCAGGATGGACAACAGAAAGCCGTCTACTAAATTAGAGCTGCCTCTTCATTCATCTGCCAAGCCCTGAGGCCTCCCTGCACCCTAACTTCACATGATTCCGTATCCCAGGGACAATTTAAAAATATATAAATTTTATTTTTATCAAAGTAATTCATGTTCACATTTTAAAAATCAAATACTACTAAAAAGTCTATAATAAAAAAAAATTGCATTCCTCTGACCCAGCCTACAGTCTGGCCCCAGGCAACAACTTTAAACACCTTGTTTCTTCTGGTATCTTATCTCCACATCTCTAATAATATACTCATAGTGCTCTTTGTCTTGTTTTAGCTTTTGAAGATATTATTTATTAATTTCCTCATATCTTAGTTGATGATTTACCTCTCTTATATCACCTCAGCTCTCCTCCCATCCTCCCAATATAGATATTGTTGCATTTATTCATTTTGGGGGTCACAAATCACTTCAAACTGAGTGGCTTGAAAATAATGATTCCCAGGATTGTGTTAAGTTACATGGCAAAAGGGATTTTGCAGATGTAATTATGGTTACTAAGCAGTTGACCTTCAGATAGGAAGATTATGCACTGTGCCTAACCTTAACATAATCATGGGAATCAAACCAAAGGTCATGGGGTCATCTCAGAATCTTGCATACCACACCACAGGTAGCCATAATGCTCACTCTCTCACTTCCTTCAGGTCTTCACTTTTCAGCCAAGTGTTTCCTGAAAACTATCCCAAATTTCAAGTACCTTCCCTTAAGATAGGGAGATTATGCCTGTGGGCCTAACCCATTAAAGCAGAGTTTTCTCCAGCTGATAGCAAAAAGAAAGTCAGGCTTAGTGTGTGAGAGGAATGTAACATAAGGGAGGCTGTCCATGCTGAGATGGAGGGAGCCACATGGAAAGACTTTGAGAGTTCTTCAGGAGTTGAGAGTAACCCTAGTCTATAGCTGGGAAGAAGACAGGAACCTCAGACTCATAACTGCAAGGGACTGAATTCTTCCAACAACCTGAATGAGCCAGGAAGAAGGTTCTTCCCAGAGTATCAGATGAGAGTCCAGATGGCCTGTACCTAGATTTCAGCCTTGTGAGATCCTAAACAGAGAACCCAATCTGGCTCATCCAGACTTCTGATATTTATAACTGAGATAATAAAGAGATATTTTTTTAAGTGGCTAAGTTTGTGCTCATTTATTATGCTGTAATAGTAAACCAATGTATAGCGGACTAGGAATGAAAGACGCCTGCCCCAGGTTCATGCCTAGCATGTTTGAGAAACAGGGCCAGTGTATATGGAGCTTACTGAACCAAGCATAGAAAAGTGAAGACAGAGAGGTGACAGCACTGTAATGCTTGTGCTTTCAATGATAATTGTATTTTTACTAGCTATACAATAGTCTCATCTATACTACAGTTTACTTAGACTTTTCCCTCTGGTTAATTCTGTTACTTCAATTCATCTTGTCACCAGATACTGCTATAATAAATATCTTCATACACATAGCATTTTTCCTTAGCGTGCTAATTTGTCTTTCAAAAGATTGTTATTTTATAATAATGTTTAGGCCACAGTTTTGCTAGACTCTCACAAGCATTGAGTATTATCATTCTTTTTAGTTTTTTCCTACTTTAATAAGTAAAAGAATAGCAACAATTAAAAATCTTTTTAATGAATACATGAAAGAAAAATATTTCTCCCAATTTATTTCCTCACAGCATTTCTATTCATTGATTTTTAAAATAGGTAATGTTGTTTACTGAGTTGCTGACAGGAGAGGCAATCAGTTGAAAGAGGTTTCAGACTTGATTTTGATCATAACCTGCTCTCCTTTAATACCTAATGTCCCAAGTTTCTCACCTAGGAAATGAAGACAGAGGTGACCGTCATATCAAAACAACATTTATAAAGCATTTATAGAAGTGCCTCCTTGCATTTCTTCCTATTAACCTACATCTATATATATATTTTTTTTAAGACAGAAAAACAGTGCTGCATAGTGCAAAGAACTGCATTGGGATTAGGTAGTCCTCAACTGACTTAGCATGCTATGTAACCTTGAGTAAACCACTTCACTTTTTTGTGGCTGTTTCTGCATCTATATAGTAAGCAACTTGGTGTAATATTTAGCCAGTTCCTGCACAGCATGAGTGTCTATGATCTCCTATGATAACTACCTACAATGCGAGACATGGGATCTGGGAAATTCCACCCTTTCTGCACAGACACTATTAGTCCACATTTGACCCCAAAATGAGTTGTATCTCATCAACTCTTTCAGACACCCCTTTTATCATTCCATATTATAATATATCTTCTTTCCTCTGTCACCTCTTCAAATAGTTACATCTTAGCTTCTACTATTAAGATAGAAAATTTAAGCCTAGGTGTCTTCCTCTTATCTGCAAAAAATACCAATAATCAAAGAATTATAGACATTAAAAATAAGTATTTATACCATTGAAAAGCATAACCCCAATGAATAGCAATCTGAAAAATTCAACCAAGGCCCAAACAGTGAAATCACAAATAAATGAGGAGTGATAAAATTACAGATCCAGAAAACATTTAAAAAATCATAAATGGATAATAAATTCTACTTTATTTCAATATATTTGATATTTTGAATAAGAATAGAACACTGTTTTTACTAGAAATTCAAGGATGGTTTAACATGTGAATTTTATTAACAAGTCAATACACTTTGATGAAAGTCAACAGTATTGGTGAATCCAAACCTTTTATAAATAGAATGCAGAAGGAAAATTTCTTAACATGATATTTTTTAAAATGATTATCTAGCAGCAATTATCACATCTAATGGTAAGATATTAGACATATTTATTTAAATACTATAAACAAGATAAAGATGAGGGTTATCCTTCTTGTATTTCAATATTGGATTAGAGATCTTAGTCAATTCATAGGATAATAAAAATAAATAAGAAAAATGAATCTTGGAAGGAAAAAACATTTAACATTATTTGCAAATGATACGATTATCTATCCAAGGACAGGTACCATGTCTTTTATTTAACAATATTCCCTGAGTTCCTAATGTTTTCTGGAACATAGTAGAAATTCAAATAATTTTTGAATGAGTTCTCTCTTCCTTGTGAGGACACAGCAAGAAGGAGGCCATCTTCTACAAGCCAGGAAGAGGGCCCTCATCTGAACCAAATCATGCTGGTACCTTGATCTCAAACTTCCAGGCTCTAGAACTGTCTGCATCATATCAAAATGCCTGGCTCATGGAAGAACCTTAATAATTATTTACTAATGGAATGAATGTTTGCTGTGGCAGATGTGCCCACAGACTCATGCATGTTTGGGAATGGTATTAAGCCAGAAGGAAGAAATAAAAAGCTCACTATGGAAACACTGGGACTGAGATTTAATGGTAAATTTGATTATAGTTAAAGTTTTCTGAGTGCTCACTGTGCATCAAACACTGTTCTAATCCTTCTGTATGGATGATCTCTTTTGATGCTCATACAAATCTTGTGAGTTAGGTACTATTGTTATCCACTCCTTGGCATCCATACCTGGCAATATACTGAGACATTAGGAAGTTAGTGGCAGATTCTGGAGTAGCATCAGCAAGATGACAGAATAGGAGTTTCTAGCACCCAATTCCTAGCAGAAATATCAATTTGAACAACTATACATGCACAAAAATACCTCAACAAGAGTTAAGAAATCCAAGTGAGAGATCGCAGCACCTGAGTGGAACACAGAAATAAGAAAAGACACATTTAAAGGGGTAGAAAAGGACAGAATACCCACATCAACCCTCCCACAAGCTCACACAGCACAGCACACAGAGAGATACCCTCCACATGGGGGAATGAAAGTAAAGTGAATACCTGAATTCTCTGCAGATACCAGCATGAGGCCTACCCTTGTGAATCCCAGTGCTAGACCAGCCTCCATGGATCCAAGCTCCAGGCCTGCCACAGTGGACTCAAGCACCAGGCCTGCCCCAATGCCAGACTGGCATCCATGAATGCAAGCTTAAGGCCCATCCTTGTGGATTTTTGTTCCAGGCCTGCCTGCCCCCTGACCCAGGCACCAGACTAGACCACCTGAGAACTCCAGCAACAAGCCTGCCCATGAAACCCTCCTGCCAGCCCACCCAGAATCTCTGGACAGACTGACTGGTGAAGAGCTTTCCCTGCCAATGCCAGTTGATAAAGATGGGAAGGGGTGGCTACATCTTCAAATGTGCAGACACAAACACAAGGCCAAAAGGATCACAAAAACAATCAGGATAACATGACATGACCAAAGGAACGAACTAAGAAATAGAGATCTACAAACTGCCTGAAAAAGAATTCAAAATAATCATCTTAAAGAAGCTTAGTAAACTACAAGAGAATACACATAGACATCTAAACAATATCAAGAATACATTACATGAACAAAATGAGATGTTCACAGAGATATAAACAAGAAAATAAGAACCAAATAGAAATTCTAGAGCTTAAGAACACAATGCCTGAACTGAAAAATACCACAGAAAGCTTCAACAATAAACTCAATTACAAAAAAAAAGAGAAAGAAAGAAAGAAAAGAAAAAGTGAGCTTAAAGACAAATCATTTTAAATTACATAGTCAGAGGAATAAAAAGAAAAAAAAAGACTGAGAAAGAGTAAAGAAAGCCTACAAGACTTATGGGACACCATCAAGTGAATCAATATATGTAATGGAAGACTCAGAAGGGGCAGAGGAAAAGAAAGGGGCAGAAAGCTTATTTGAAGAAATAATAATAGAAAACTTCCTGAATTTGGAGAGGGAAATAAATATCTACATCCATGAAGCCTAAAGAACTCTAAATATTTTAAACATAAAGAGATCTTCACTAAGACATATAATCAAATTCTCAAAAATCAAAGTAAAAGATAATTTTAAAGGCAACATGAGAAAAGCAACTCATCACATATAAGGTAACCCCCATAAGACAATAAGTGGATTTCTTAACAGAATTCTTGCAGGCCAGGAGATAATGGTATGATATATTCAAAGTGGTAAAGAAAAAGAAAACTTGTCAACCAAGAATATTATGCCCAGTCAAGCTGTCCTGCAGATATGAAAGAAAGATAAAGACTTTCCAAGACAAAGAAATGCTGAAGGAGTTCATCACCATTAGACTTTCTTTATAAGAAATAGTAAAGGGAGTTCTTCAGGTTAAAACGAAACAACAATAGCTAATAACATGAAAACACATGGAAGTATAAAACTTGCTGTAAAGATAAGAATATAATCAAACTCAAAATACCCTAATACTATAATGGAGGTACATAAATCACTTATAACTACAATATAAAAGTTAAAAGACAAAAATATTTTTAAAATACCTATAGCTATAATAATTTGCTAATATATGCACATTGTAAAAACTGTAAATTGTGACATTAATAGCATAAAATGTGGGGAAAGGAGAAGTTGAGGTGTAGAATTTTCGTATGTAGTCAAAATTAAGTTGTTAGGAGATTAAAATAGTGTTATATCTATAAGATATAACGGTGGTCACAAAGAAAAAACCTATACTTGATAAACAAAAGACAAATAGAAAATTATCAAAGCAGAACATTATAAAAATCAAAGAGTCATTTAGGGAATTTCAAAATACAGCATAAAGCCTCAACAACAGCCTAGACCTAGCAGAAAAAAAGAATTCCAGAACTTGAAGACAAGGCTTTTGAACTAACCCAGCCAGTCAAAGATGCAGAAAAAAGAATACAGAATAATAAAGAATGAACAATCACTCAGAGAAGTATGCTAATATGCAAAGTTGACCAATATAAGAATTATAGACATCCCTGAGGGAGAAAAAGAAAATGCAAAAATCATGGAAAACCTATCCAAGGGAATTACTAAGGAAAACTTTCCTGGTATCACCAGATATCCAGATACAAGATTGTCATTGAACACTGTTAAGATTAATAGCAAATAGAACATCTTCAAGGATACACAGTCATCAACCTGGCCAAAGTCAAAATGAAGGAGAAAATTCTACAACCTGTAAGATGAAAGTAGCAACTCACCTACAATGGAAAATCAATCAGGCTAATGTAAGACTTCTCAGCAGAGACCTGACAAGCCAGAGGGATTGAGGAGGCTCAATTGTTAGTTTTCTTAAAAAAAAAAACACTGCCAGGCAAAAATTTTGTGTCCCACAACTAAGTTTCATAAATGATGGAGAAATAGACTTTTCCAGACAAGTAAACATTAAGGGAATTTATCACTACTAGATCTGCCCTACAAGAAATGCTCAAAAGTACGCTATACATGGAACTGCAAAATAGATACTCACCAGTGTAAAAACACCTGAATGTTAAAGCACACAATTCTTATAAAACAATAACACAGAGGGAAAACAAAACAATAAGGTACCATCAAAAATGATAAACAAAACACTATCCCACATATAAATACTAACACTTAACATGAACAATCTTAATGCCCCACTTAAAAGACATAGACTGGCTGACTGGATGATAAAACACAGGCCAAGTATATGCTATCTTTAAGAAACCCATCTAACTCACAAGGACTTACACAGACTCAAGGTAAAGGATGGAAAAAATATTCCACACAAATGAAAACCAAAAGTGAGCAGGCATAGCCATTCTCGTATCAGATAAAATAGAATTTAAATCAACAAAGGTAAAAAAAAAAAAAAAGATAAATATGGTCACGATACAATGGTAAAGGGAGCAATTCAACAAGAACACATAGCAATTCTACTATATATGCACCTAACACAGGAACTCTTAGATTCATAAGACAAATTCTACTAGAACTAAGAAAAGAAATAAACAATAGCATCATCATTGCTGAGAACTTCAACACTCCACTGGCAGAACTGAACAGATCACTGAAGCAGAAAATCAACAAGGAAACACTGAGCTTAAATGGAACTCTAGAACAAATGTACCTAACAGACATTTATAGAACTTCTACCTATAAACTACAGAATATAAATTCTTCTCATAAGCACATGGTACATTTTCCAAGATCGATCATATCTTAGACCACAAACAAGCTTTCAAAAAAATCTCTGATATACAACAAAAGCAGTGCTAAGGGGAAAGTTAATAGACTTAACTGATTACATCAAAAAGACAGAAAGATCACAAATTAACAGCCTAATGTCAAATCTCAAGGAACTAGAAAAAGAAGAACAAACCAAACCCAAATTTAGCAAAAGAAATAACAAAACTCAGAGCAGAACTAACAAAAGAAAACACAAAGCAATACAAAGGGTCAACAAAGCAAAACGTTGGTTCTTTGAAAAGATAGATATATTCAATAGTCCTCTAGACAGATTAACAAGAAATAGAAAAAAAAGGACTCAAATAAGCTCAATCAGAAATGATAAAGGAGATATTACAAGTGAAATCACAGAAATACAAAATATCATCTGTGAAAACTATGAAAACCTCTATGTACACATACTAGAAAACCTAGAGGAAATCGATAATTTCCTAGAAACATACAACCTCCTAAGCCTGAATCAAGAAGAAATAGAAATCTTGACCTATAAAGACCAATGAGATTGAAGCAGTAATAAAAATTCTTCCAAGAAAACCAAAGCCTTGGACCAGACGGATTCACAGCCAAATTCTATCAGATCTATAAAGAAAAACTAGTACTTATCCTACAGAAATTATTTCATAACACTTAGAAGGAGGGAAATCTCCCTAACTTATTCTACTAAGACAGTTATCACCCTGATACCAAAGCTAGGAAAGGACACAACAAAAAAAGAAAATTACAGACCATATTCCTTATGAACATAGATGCAAAAATCCTCAACAAAATTCAACGGCAAACCAAAGTCATCAACAGCTCATCAAAAAGATAATTCACCATGATCAAGTGCGTTTTACCCCAGGGATGCAGGGATGGTTCAACATACACAGATTAATAAATGTGACTCACTACATAAATGGAAATAAAACCAAAGACAATATGATCATCTTAGTAGATGCAGAAAAAGAATTCTATAAAATCCAACACCCTTTCATGACAAAACCCTCAATAAACTAAGCATAGAAGGAACATTCTAAAAAAAACCCATAAAATCCATATAGGACAAACCCACAGCCAACATCATATTGAATGGGGAAAAGTTTAAACCATTTCCACTAATAACTGGATCATGAAAAGGGTGCCCACTCTTACCACTTCTATTCAACACAGTACTGGAAGTCCTAGCCAGAGCAATCAGGCAAGAAGAAGATAAAAGGCATCCAAATTGGAAAAGAGGAGGCCAAACTATCCTTGTTTGCTTACAATGTGCTCTTGTATTAATATATAGAAAATCCTAAAGACTCCACCAAAAGAATCCTAGAATTAATAAATAAAGTCATCAAAGTCTCAGGTTACAAAATCAATGTACACAAATCAGTAGCATTTCTATATACTAATAACAGTCAAGGTGAGAGTCAAATCAAGGGCTCAATACCATTTACAGTAGCTATAAAGAAAATAAAATACCTAGAAATATACTTAACCAAGGAGTTGAAAGGTCTTTACTAGGAGAACTACAAAACACCGATGAAAGAAATAGATGAGAAAAATGGAAAAACATCCCAGGCTCATGGACTGATAGAATCAACATCGTTAACATATCCATACTTCCCAAAGTGATTTACACATTCAATGTAATCCCCATCAAAATACCAATGTCATATTTCACAGATCTAGAAAAAATAATTCTAAGCTTCATTTGGAACTAAGAAGAGCCCAAATAGCCAAAGCAATCTTAAGCAAAAGGAATAAATCTGAAGGCATCTCATTACCTGACCTCAAATTATATTTCAGTGCTAATAGTAACCAAGACAGCATGGTACTGGTATAAGAGTAGATATATAGACCAATGGAACAGAATAGAGAACCCAGAAATAAAACCATCTACCTACAACCAACTGATCTTCAACAAAGCAGACAACAACATACAGTAGGGAAAGGAAACCCTATTCAATAAACAGTGCTGGGAAAATTGGATAGCCATATGTAGAAGAATGAAAAAGAACCCCTATCTCTCACCACTCACAAAAATTAATTCAAGACGAATAAAAGACTTAAATGTAAGTCATGAAACCATCAAAATTCTAGAAGAAAATGTAGAAAAACTCTTCTAGATATCAACCTAGATAAAGAATTTATGACTAAGACCCCAAAGGCAAATACAGCAACAATAAAAATAAACAAGTAGAACTTAATTAAATTTAGGAAAGGAAATAATCAACAGAATAAACAGACAATCTACAGAATGGGAGAAAATATTCACTTTTTCCAAAAATGAAGTTTCCTTAAAATGTGCCTATGTTTGTTCACTCTTTAGCCTTCAGGTAGTTGTTGTTATATATATAGTTTTTTTAGTTGTTGTTAGATTTTTATTTTGGAGTTTACAGTTGTTATCTGCAGAATAGTTAGTCTGATATGAGCTTACTTGGCCATTAACAGAAACAAAACTCCCAGAGCTATGGATGATTAATTTCTACTCCTACAAAGCTTTTTTCTTCTTCTTCTTCTTCTTCTTTTTTAAGATGTGATGCTTCTCAAGCACATCTCAAGGAAGCCAAGTTTCACAGAATGCCAATCCTTCTCTCTGAACATATTTGGGAAATGTTTCCTGCAAAAGGTACTCCTGGCAACTAGACCTGTCTAGTTAGCTTCAAGCATACACAGAAAATTGCACCTGAGCTCACATTAAATAAGATAACAATGGCACTAGGGGACTAGAGTGCCCAGAAACCAATTAAGTTTGAGGCAAGAGGGGGAATTTCTTCAACTGGCTGATGGAGACTATAAAAAGAGGCATGGATCACAGCAAGTTCAATGCTGGCTGCACACGTTCTTAAATTTAAATAAGGATCGGTGACTGGAAGGACTGATCTAATATAAGCCTTGGATGGCTTTTCCACTTGTACTACTTCATGCTTAGCAACTATCGCCCATCTATGATTCCCTGGCATGAGGAAATATGATACTTTGCAGCTAATAGGTATTTGTCAAGAGCATCATATTTCTTTTGATCTTGAAAGGGTGTTAGAACTTACCTAGTTTAACCCATTATTTTACTTATCAGAAGCCCACAGTCTGAAATAGGGAAGAGCCACCTAAGATAACAGAGGAAAAGGCAGAGCTACAATTACAATGGGAGCTGACTCCCATTCTGGCAATCTGTCTCTCAGCTACACATTCAGTATCTCAGAGATGCTATGCTATATAGACACTCATAAATATATATATATGTATACATATATATATATTTATGAGTGTCTATATAGAGTGTCTTCAGTCTTTCTCAAGGTTATACTCTCAAGTGTTCTGAGTGGAAGAAAACAGTCTGCTTAGTGATGTGATTACAATCTCCTGAATTCAGTGATATGAGAGTGTGATCATTGCATTTAATGGTTGGTTGTTCTGCAGAATCTGGAATGGCAAGTAAGGGCATGTGGTCTCTCCTGTGACTCTGCTCGCCTCACTCCCCCGCCCCCTTCCCGTTACCATGGCTCTGTGTTCACACTCTATGTGAGTGACATAGGATTCAGATATAAAGAGTCTAGTCAACATGTAAATCAAATAGCAAAAAGAAACTAGCCAGGCCAAAGTTAGGGCAAGCCTGACTTGCAAACTTCCTTCCCTATGAAGCATTTGGTTTTTCACATGAAACAATGAAAATCATTCACTTGTTATCTAAAAGACAAGAACATGTTTTTACTCATCAACCTTCCTCAATGATGCTACAGGAAATGGAATTGATCCATTCAATTTGAAGAGAAAGCTTCTCCACATTCAGAAATCCTTACTTCAGACCTAGCTACCAGCTCAGGCAAATCTGGTGGGACTTCAAAGTCCTCAGTATGGAATAAGTCAGAGTAGATGTAGTTTCACATTTTAAGACTTGGAAAAAAAAAAAAATAAAACCTTCCTGTCTTCAATAGCCTGTAAGATCTCTCTTGTCTCCAGGCAGGAGAGATTCCTCAGGTGTTACCCACTTTATCATAGCATTCCACATCTCTCCTTTTATCTTGTGCCCTTCTCCTCTTTCCAAGATCATAAATCAACAGAGACAGGTCTTCATTCTTCTTTGAAAGAAAAGGGGGAGGGGGCGTCTAGACTTCTCCTATTCTGTGGCAATGTGAACAACCTGATAAATTTAACTATCTGCTTCTCAAGTAAAAACTGGAAACTTTCAAAGTCTGACTGGGCAATCTGTATCCAGGAATCTCTGCAGCATCAGTCTGAAGTCTTTTTGACATTCCTCTCCACTGCAACCCAGGAAGGAAGCCCACGTGGGAAAATGGCAGATTGGTTCAAGAGACTTCAGATTCCAGATAGGGGTCAGAGTCAAATCCAAGAGTGTGTGACAGCTGAAATTGTCCATGATTTTCTAATTGCTGAAGGCAGCGACCCGGTCATAAAGAGCAAAGGCCAAAGGGAAGGCTTGGTGCCCATGGCTGGCATTAGGTTTCTGTCTAGAAGAGGAGAAGACAGCCGAAAACTGAATAACATTTGGAACTAATTAGGGAGAATAAGTAAGCTTGAAGCTAAGAGGTGGGGGTGGGATGAGGGCTAAACTATTCCTTAAAATAAGTAATAGTTGGTCAACTTCACCACGGGCTCTGCTTCCTTATCTTTCTTGTCCTCAACATAACTTAAACATTGCTGATTAAAGTATAGCCTCATCTTTCAGCTTCCTACAATATTAAGGATCTTATCTGAAGAATAATACAGCTTTGAAAAATAAAAGGACCTGGCAGATATCACCATGTTTTTCTCAAGGATGGTCTAGACCTGAGATATGAGAATCTCTCTTGGAGCCAGACAGACATGGCATTGAAATCTTCACTGCATACAAGTTGTGTGACCCAGAGAAATTTAGACATCTTCACTGAGCTTCTGTCTCCTCATCTGCATGACTTAGCCAATAGCAATTCATTCACATAGCTGACCTGAGGATAATATGAGATAAAATACGAAAAGGCCTTCCACTCACCATGCTCGGCATAGGTGTGTTCATTAATTAGAAGCCCTCTTTCTTTATGTCTTATACATAAACATTGCAAATACAATAAAAGTCATTTTATCAATGTCATTCCAGAAATCAAGGCATACATAAAAACTACAGTACTTAAAATAATATGGTCCTATTTCAAGAATAAGCATATAGATCAATGGTACAGATTGAGAATCCAAAAAATCATCTGATTCATAGGCAGAAATAAATTAAAGTTGAATTAAAGACCCACATTTGGAGAAATAAAACTAATTTTATGTCAAGAAAATGAAAGAAAATAGCATGACCCTGAAGTGAAGAATCAGTTATGTAGCAAAAGGAAAAAAAAATTTGAAATTTGAATATTCCATATTTAAAACTTCTCTATGGCCAACATATCAAAAACAAAAGTAAAAGACAAGAAATAATCTGGGAATAAATATTTACAGCTATGAAATATTCAGATACAAAACAGACCAAGGATAAGCCTATGAAATTTTTAGAAAAAGTCCAAAAACCAATGAAAATATGGTTGAAAGGACATGAAGAGGTAATCACAAAAGATGAAATCAGAATCACTGTATGAAAAATGGCTCTGCCTCATTAGTAATCAGAAAATGTAAATTAAAATAACAATAAACTACCATTCTGCTACCGGTCTGGCAAAGATTAAAAAGTTTGATGGTATCAAATGTAGACAAGCAAGGGGAAAAGAGTAAAATTAAATGTAGTTTCCCAGGGCCTGGAAATGTGCACAGTCTGCCTGAAGGGCAAAATGTTGGTATCAAATTACTTATCCTGGGCTCCAGAAACTTCTCTCTACATATCTGTCCTGAAAAAAGAGTCTCATAGTTGCAAACACACACACAATATTTGATGCAGTATTGTATTGTTTGTCATATGGAAAAAAAACCAAAACCCTAGAAACGATTTAGATATCTAGTCATAAAGGAGTAGATAAATACAATTCCATAAACACAGGAATTATTGCAAGTGTTCAAAAGAATAAAGTAGATTTACACATATTAACATGAGTCAATCGCCAAAATCCCAGAAACCAATATTTTATATTTCTCTCAATATCTAGTATTATGACAATGTAAAGAATTTGAGAAGTCTTTCATCAGACAAATTTGTCATGGAGTATGTTCTTAATATTGGCAGGAAGATGTCAGTATGGGTGGGTACTAGAGTTTTCAGGAGACTATGGTTTAATCTGTAATGGTCTAAATATTTTTAATTATGACTGGCTTATTTATTGTTTACATAAATTTAAAAATAAGTATGTATAAATAGTGAATAGATAAGAAACAAATATGCCAAAAATGTTGACAGTGATTGATTTGGAGAGGGGCAAGTTATGAGTGATTATCATTTCCTTCTTCATACATTCCTACCATTTAAAAACATTTTTCCAAAGAGAAAAATAGTCCAAAATAGTCACCATTATCCAATAATCCAAATTCATAAAATCCCAGGTTATGACACTAGATACCAAGTTAAACTGGTTCTTAAAAAAAGTACTTAACCAGATCTTCAAAGATTATATTTGTGAATGCCTAGTTTGCACAGTATGTTTTATTCAAGGTCAGCGCATTATAGTTTCCGGAATGCTATTGTTTTGCAAGCACATCTCATTTAACTCTTGTTTTAACCATGTGAAGTGGACATTATTGCCTCCATTTATAGGTAAGAAAACTGAGGTTTCAAGAAGGCAGGCAATTTGTTGAAGTTCACAGTTACAAAGTCACAGAGGTTTTCAGACATCAAAGTTAACGTTTCTCTACCATAATAAGCTACCACAATACAAGCATATTATATTTTTATAAACTATAAAGCCGCTTTACTGCTAAATGAATTTGAAATCTAAGGGGGAGATCAATTAAACAAATTTTAAAAATACAGCCAGGTGGGGGTGGTGGCTTACACCTGTAATCCCAGCACTTTGGGAGGCTGAGGTAGGAGGATTGCTTGAGGCCAGGAGTTTGAGACCAGCCTGAGTAACATAGCAAGACACCATTTATACAAAAATAGTAATAATAATAAGAAGCAGCAGCAGCAGCAGAAGAAGAAGAAGAGGCAGAAAATTAGCTAGGCATGGTGGCATGCACCTGTGGTCCTAGCTACTCAGGAGGCTAGAGTGAGAGGATAGCTTGAGCCCAGGAGTTGGAGGTTGCAGTTAACTATGATCAGGCCACTGTACTCTAGCCTGGACAATAGAGTGAGACCTTGTCTCTAAAAAAAATATTAAAAAATAGACATTTTATAGACATACATGCATCTAAATACAGGAGTTAAGCCAACCTATTTGAGAGAATATTAGTAGTTCTAAATAATGCTGGTGTAGAAAAGAATTTTGCACAAAAGAAAAATCCTTTCTTATAACCTTACCTTCCTACATAGTGTGATGAAGGAGTATGGAGTTCCACAGGCCCAACAATGTTAGCTAGAAATGGATTAGCAGGTTACTCAATTCACCCTAGCCTGAGACAATGAGAATTTATTGCCTTGCCTTAACTAGTTTCAGACACGTCTGCATCTAGGGTTCAAAAGATGTTGTCAGATTTCTCTCTTTT
>VBSM01003204.1:18591975-18623414 GCA_008086735.1 Cheirogaleus medius
CCACCACAGGTCCAGAATGCAGTCACAGCTTTGACAATACAGGTGTGTAACCACTGGAAAGCCAGTAGGCTAACCTACAGAAGATGGGTGACATTCATAACAGCTACCTCACAGGACTCGCCTGAGGATTAAACAATAGCCGTAGACAAAATGTACCTAACATGGCATCTTGCAGGTAGAAAGTGTCTTATAAAGTTTTGCTCCTAATTGAATAATCAAAGGCAGGATGATTCTGAGCTACTTCTATCACCGGAGACTTTATCAATGAATTAGCAAGTCCATTTGAACAATATAGCAATTTCATTGGATGTAAAATAGAATTGTGAGCCTGTCTCACGGTTGTGTTCTTTTTAAGTCTACTGAGGGCCAGGACTTTCAGTAGATGCCGTGTGAACTGGGAGTAGTAACAACCACAATAACAGAAACTTCAATAACTAGCACGTATTGCATGCTGACCATGTGCCAAGTAGGCAGGTAAGTGTATAACATGCATTTTTTCGTATAATCTTTACCATAACTAATGAAGTAGATGTTAGTATCATTTCCATTTTACAGACAACAAAACAGATGTAGCAAGGTCAAGTAATTTGCCCAAGGTGAAGTTTGCGACAAAGTTTGGACTCCCATTCGAGTGTGTTTGATTCCAGAGCCTGAGCTCTTAACCATGCATTGTTCTTTTTCATCCTGCCCTGCATGGCCTCACAATACCCTGAGGAGAAGACTCAACATGAAATAGCATTTGGCTGCATTCCAATCAGTCAACACATTCATCACCAGACGCACAAAGAGAGCAGGTAGGTTGGATTCCCTATGCTGAACAAAACAATACAGGCAAATACATGCACTGACCTCTAACTTGATTTGGAGATTTAGCAACTCCATCTTGAAGACTTTTCTAACATCTCAGCTGCTGTGTTTAATGGGACCTTTTGCTGATGGGCCCAAGATGGAACAAAGAGCATTTATTTATCTTTCTAGGTTCTTTTTCTTTATTTTTTTAAAAATATTTAACCATAATGGTTCTGGGGCTATTTCTCATTGAAAAAATTATGGAGCTATGAGCTGATTCAGGGAAGTGTTGAGACGCTGGGCACAGATGGCTTTAATTATTTGGGCAGCCATTGACAGATGTGATGGTCTAGGTTTCTGCTGCCTTGGACAGGTGTAAGCTATAGGATTTACCCAGAGGGAGTTGTGGAGAGCCAGAATTGGATAGAGCCCTGTGATGGCCGCTTATTTTGTCTTAATCCACCCCTAGGTACATAGTTATCATATTTCTTTGCCTCAAGGCATGGTCAAGTCAGTCAAACCTATCAAACCAAGTTTGTGTGCAGAAAAGAAAATCTCAAAGAGAGAAATACACTGTTAGCAAATGGTCTCAAACCCTGCTCAGTGTTTTCACTCAGAAGCCTTTCTTTCCATTAATTATGGCTTCATAATCAAAAGGAGATATGTTTATATTCATCCTTTTGGATCAAAATAAGCACATTAACTTCTCCAACTGTAGTCCACACAAATAATTTCAAAATATTGAATGTCCTGTGAAAACCTCCACTATTTTGTTCAACAAAGATTTTTTGAGCAATTTATGGAGGATAGGCAGACACACTCTCTGCTCTGCAGGAGCGAGTACATATTGGGAGGAGGTTGCAGACCTCAGCACTTACTACATCAAGGCTCTGTTCTAGGCTCTATGGATATAGTGGTGATCAAAATAGTCTTTTTCCCCATGGAGTTCCATTCTAATTGGGAAGATGTACAATAAAAAAAAATTTCTTTCTCTATCCATGTGTGTGTATGCACACACATACATATAGACTAGTGTATATATGTGTACACACATATGCATATATGTATGTGTGTATGTGTATACATATATCTACACATACACGTGTGTGTGTATATATCTGAATGAGATTGAATGGATGTAGTATTCTAAATATATAAGAAATTGCACCTAGCAATGTATGTGACTTCAACAGGAACTCTGCAGAGCAGATGGCATTGAAGCTGGACTGAATGAATGTAAGAGGCAGATCACACAGTGGAAAAGTAGAGGAAGGTATTCCAGGATCTCTAACTCTTAGTTTTAAAAAGCAGAATTATGACCTGCAATGAGCTGGATTGTGTCCCCACTGCCCCAAAATTCATATTTTGAAGTCCTAACTTCAGAATGTAACTGTATATGGAGACAAGGTATTTAAAGAGGTGATTACTTTAAAATGAAGCCGTTAGGGTAGGTCCTAATCCAATATAACTAGTGTCATTGTAAGAAGAGGAAGAGATACCAGGGATACCCTCGCATAGAGAAAAGGCCACGCGAGGACACAGAGAAGGTGCCATGTGCAAGCCAAGGACAGTAACCAACTCTAACAACACCTTGACCATGGATGTCCAGCCTCCAGAATTGTGGGAAAATAAATTTCTGCTGTTGAAGCCACCTGCTCTGTGGTATTGTGTTACAGTAGCCTTAGAAAACTAATACAATGCCTCATATTCAGATTGAAAGGAGAACAGTATATACCTAGTGCAGAGAAAGCTTTCAGAAAATATTTACTACATTAAAATGTCTGCGAGTTACAAAGCTGACCATACTGATGATGGTTAACACACAACATGTGCAATTATCTAGTTTAAGTCAACAGCCCTATGATGGAGATATTATTGTTCCTACTTCATCCAAGAGGAAACTGAGGCTTGGCAAGCTTTGCTGAGTTGCCCAGTGTCACTTAGCTGGTCAGTGAGAGCATCTCTGGACCCAGACCGTCTGACGTGACAGCACATGCTCTTAGCTCCAGCACTCTGAGAGTGGTAGGAGATGGCACAGAAGGAGAGGGAAGGTCAGCTCACGGAGGGCCATGGTTATAGCTGCGGGGGCTGAATTCTCAGGAAGAGAAAACCTCAGGAAGTCAGTAACCGGAAAACCTGTTATCTGATTACCTATATTTATTCAGACCGACTCTGAAGTTATTCACAATCCGTGCACACAACTCACCCCCCTGTACCTCACATAGACACAGCCCTCCCAACCACTAATCTCCCCCCTTGTGTAACACACATACGCACACACACACTCACGCACTCACTCGCCCCAAACTCCTCAGACAATACAACTTTTTAAGAAGTCCTTTGAAGAATGCCTTAAAGGATTTGAATCAATAATCTCCTCAGATCCTAAACTGGATCTCCCCAGTTTGCTTTTTAATGATATCTCCCCACTCGGCAATCACAACTGCTTCTTACTGTTCACTCCTAGCTAGTCAAGTCTATTCTTCGCGCGGCCCATAGAGTATGTGTGTTTTTTAAATAAAGAAACAGACATGGAATTAAGTCTCGGTATCCCATGTGCTTCATTATCCTGGCTTGTTGGGAATGTGTTAAACATCCAGTGTGAGTTTTCATAAGTAGCAGAAAAGGATCAAAGGAACCTACTTTACCAGAGGTTTTTCTTTTCTCTCTCTCTCCCTTTCTCTCTCTCTCCTATTTTTTTAAACTGAGGTTTGGACGATTCAAATCACACTAGGTAGTTGAGCTGATAAGATATGGGAGGAGAGATCTCCAGCAGTAGTTTTTATTTCAAGAAAAGAAAACTTTTCTAAGTCATAAAATGTTCTTAAATGTCTTTGATTTTTTTTTTCTCGGTTGAATTGCAAACCTGGAATTAGAAGACGTTTTGAAAAAATATGCTTGATGTTAACCCTAGGTAGATATATAAATAGAGTGAATTGAATGAACGTATTATATGTAGCCCAAAGATGACACTTTGCTATGCTGCTGAGATTTTACATACCAAAAACTTTAAAACTTTAAATGGACTACTTAAAATTACTTTCTCTACTGTATACGTGTGTGTGTGTATACATATATATAGCCCCTTTAATAATAAAGTTTTTGTATTTCACTTCTGCAAAACCTTGAAATGCTCATTCCTAGGAGGATACAGTATGCAAGAGACCTTGGATTGGGAGGATTTGAATAAATCACACTGAGATGAGATGTAATGTCAAGTTCATGGAGAAACAGACTTGCTCATTTGATGCTATCTTTGTGACACAAATGGATCTTGTTTCTTAACTTTTGGATTTCCCTAGCCTAATTGAGTTTCCAAAGACAAGACTAGAATCCATAAGATCTCAAACTGAGCAGAGAGCACACGTTTGTAATAATGACTCCTTGGAATCTGGTTTATGTACAGGACTCTAAGACATTTTCCTAGGTAATAATTTATTTTAGAACATTACTTTTGCAAATCTGGCTTTGCTGAATAAAAATCTATTCCTTTTCTCCTTTAATTTTGCAGCTATTATTGTGGTGTCATTTTCACCCAAAACGTTCCTGAATATTTGCAGATTCATACGTCTTTGATATGTATCAGTAGACACTTTTCTTTGTGTGACATCAGTAAAATGCTTAAAATTTCCAATAAAAGCTCAATGAAAAATATTTGTGTATGAAAAAGGTCATGGATAATTATTATACTTAACAGATTTTTTTTGAATTTTCATTTATTATTTTATGCATACTTTAAAAAGTGATAATCAGATTGTGCCACAATTTTTGTATCTTGCTTTTATAGCTTAAAGTGATTAAAGGTTTTTTAATATTATAAACATAAAATATTTTACTTTCTAAATCTTTGTTAGGTGTAATTTATACACAATAAGACTCACCCATTTTAAGTGTAAAGTTTAAAGATTTTTGACAAATGTATGTACTCATGTAAACATCACCCAAGTCAAAATGTAGAATGTTCCTATCAACTCCTTTACAGTCAATACTTGCTGTTCCCAACCCTGATTAACTACTGGAATGCTTTAGTATAGAGTAGTTTTTGCCTTTTCTAGAATTTCATATGAATGGAACCATATAATACACATGTGCCTGGCTTTTGTGTCTGGCTTCCTTCACTGAGCAGATCGACTTTAAGATTCATCCTTATTGTTGTGTCTCAGAAGTTTGCCACTTTTTATGGATAAGTAGTATACCATTTTATGATTATACACCCATTTGTTTATTCATTCAGCTATGGATAAACATTTGGGTTGTTTCCAGGCTGTGGTTATCATTAATAAAGCTGCTATGAACATTCTTGTACAAGGTTTTTTTTGTGGACATATGTTTCTATTTTTCTTGAGTAAACAGGAGTGGAATTGCCGGGTGGTAAAGTAAGTGAATGTTTAACTTTTCAAGAAACTGTCAAGTTGTTTTCTAAAGTGGGGCTGTACTATTTTGCACTCCCCTCCAGCAATGTATGAGAGTTTAATCCCTCCACATTCTGGCCAACATTTGCTATTGTCTGTCTTCTTAATTTTAGTCATTCTGGGGGATGTGTAGTGATTTGCCATTTTGATTTTACTTATGTTCCTTGGTAGTAAAGTTGAGAATATTTTCACATACTTAGTGGACATTTGTATATCTTCATTTGTGTCTGTTCAAATATTTTGTCCTTTTGTATTTGGTTGTTTATCTTCCATTATTGATTTGTAAGATTTCCACACATATTCTGGAAACAAGTTTTTCGTCATATATATACAGATTTTGGATCCTTTTGAGCTATTTTTGTATATGATATAACATAAAGGTCAAGATTCATTTTCCCCCATATCCATATCCAATTGTTCTTATCTAGCTTGTTAACAAGATTATTCTTTCCTCATTGAATTACCTTGGCATATATGTATGACTATTAAGGACAATTTATTCTGTTCCACTGAGCTATATGTATATTCTTTTGTTAATACCATACAGTTTTAATTACTATAGCTTAAATATATCATGAAATCAAGTAGAAGAAGCCCTATAACTTCTTTTCCCAAATTGCTTTGACTATTACATTTTCTGTACTTCCATGTTAAATTTTAGAATCATTTTTTCTAATCCCTTTTTTAAAAAACCTGCTAGGATTTTGAATGGGATTTTGTTTAATCTATTGATCAAGTTGGAGGAATTGACATAATAGCATTGAATCTTCTAATACTGAAATTTATATCTTTCTATATTTAGGTATTTTTAATCTATCTCAGCAATGTTTTGTAGGTCTTAGTGTATAGCTCTTGAACATATTTTGTTAATTTCACCCGTAAATAGTTCCTGCATGAAATCAGTTTTAATTGCTGTATAATATTCTGCTGAGCTAAAGTGTTATTATTCAACCATTCTACCCACTTTTTACTATAGAGGACATTCACAGTTTTTATTCTAATGTAATTAATATGGTAATAAACATCTGAGCATAACTTATTTTTGTATTTAAAATTAATTTCTTTATATACATTTCCAGAAGAGAAGTTACTGAGTCAAAGGGCATGAACATTTTTCAGATTCTTGATATATATTGTGTAACTGGTTTTTCTTGAAAAATGAGTTACAGAAGCTTTCCCAGATATTCCACTTTTTTATCCACTGTAGCCAAGGTAAACAGTCATTACTATATAACCTCAAAGAAAGATCGAGGAAGGCAGAAAAAAATTTAAATCGCTTTGTACAAAGAAATAAAACACATGCATTTTTCTCTCACCAGTAGAATGTAAGATCAAGCCAAGTCATGGAAGATGATGAGTTTAACTACTAAAATAGATGGGTTCATTCTAGTAAGTAACACTTCCTAGGCCTCAGTGTCCTCATCTACAAAATGAGATTGCTAGAAGAACCAGTGGTTTTCAAACTCTGCTCTGTAAAACCTCAGGGTTTGGGAGGGGATATGTTGTGATAAGAGCCTGAGCTGTCAGGCCCTGGGCCTCTCAGCATCTCTCCATGCGGAGAGCGTCTCATGGGTCAGTTTTGTGTAAAGCAGTCCTTTATCAGATTTGTTTTTAAAATAAGCATTCACTAATAAAAAAAACAAACAGTTTGGAAAAGCATTGAATTAGATAAGTTTTCCAATGAAGTATTTCATTTAAAGCTACATCATTTTCTAGTGGGCTTGTCTACATAAGCAGCAGCCCTGGGGAAACAGGGATTCCATACTGCCAAATATGTCACAAAATGCCCTGCGCATACCTTCTGTTTCGAGGACACAGCTGGTTCTGGACCCATTCCAGAAGAGACTGGAATCAGAATTCGGATTCCAATTCAGAGTTCTGGCCACCTTCTGTTACATGCCAGGTGCCCTGACTGGATTCGAACACACGTTTTCTTACTGAATCCTCCCAGGAGATCCGTGTTATTGTCACCATTTTGCCAATGAGGAAATGGGAGCTCAGCCTAGTAAGCAATGGACTTGAGACCTGAACTCGGGTCCCCTGACTCTGTATCACCTCTATCCCCACCCCCAGGATCCCTGACTTGTGAGCAGAGCCTTGGCAGAGTCCCAACACCAGACGTGCCTTGTTAACTAGGTCAAGGGATAAGGACAGGTGAAAAGCTCACAGATTCAAAGGAAGAAGCCAGGACTGTAACCCGCTTCCATGAGGACTTCATCCCAAGAAAATCAAAACCAAAGCTGACCATTTGAAACCTGACTCTGCTCTTTGTTTTGTGACCTTGGGACAATTCTTTAACTTCTCTGAAACTCAGTTTCATAAAACGAGAGCAGTAAACCTCGTAGGGTTTCCGTGAGGATTAAATGAGATGATGAATATGAAAATGCCTGGCTCAGAGTCTACAGATAGAAAGCGCTCACACCCACAGTACCACATGGGCAAAGCACGGACACATCTTCAGCTGCAGCAGTTCTGAATCAGGCCCTCAGCACACACAAGAGAAGAGAAAGGAATGAGGGCCAGGAAAATAAGATTATCGTTTCTAGGCAACCATGGAAAAAGGAATAATGTAAGGGGCATATCTCATAAGGGTGCTATATTGGCTACCTCACAGAAAGACTCCCTGTCAGGTTTTAAAAGTAGGATACAACCATCAACGTACATAGAGAGCCTTTTAATAATTTACAATTTTTCAAAATTCTCGTCAACAATTCTCAATCTCTCTCACCTCTCTCTCTCTCTCTCTTTCTTTCTCTCTCTTCCTCCCTCTTTCTCTCTCCTAATTCTCAAAGTAGCCAGGGAGGAAGATAGGAAAAATATTTTGATTCCAATTTTATAAATGATCCAATTGAGGTTCTGAGAAAGCTGAGAAAATGGTGCAGTATAGTCATCCACTTTGGGCTCACAGCCTCACTGGGCTGAAATCTCATGGAGGCCAGGATCTATACCTTATTCTTCTTATATATCTTCCCAAAAGGTCCTCTGAAAACAACTAACTGAAATGGATTCATCTAAGCCTTGCTCAATCGGGAGCCTCAGCCATTTTGTTCCGAAGCAGAATTTCAGACTACATTTCAAGGTCACAGATGCTGTGGAAAGCTTCTTTACTTGGCATGAATCCATTTAGGAATAACTTATTTTAAATGTCTTGGTACATTGTCATGTCCCAATGCTAATCCATTCCTTCTATTTTTTTTCTAATTTCTGAATAATGCATACACGTTTTTTTTTTCCAAGTGAGAAATAGCCCAGAAAAGAAAAAAAAGAAAAACACTGATTAAAGATAAATTTTCATTTTGCAAAAGAATGTTGATGCTAGCTCATTCTCCTGATTGGCTATAAGTTGCAAGTACAATTAATTGACCTTGGACATGACATGTTTTAAAGCCAGAATGGGTGAAATTTTACTGGGGGCATATTTATCTCAAGTTGAAATGCAACTTGCTGTCTCAGAATATTATCTCAGTCTGGTATTATCTCTGATTGAAGGCAGGAAGTGTTGTCCTGCCTATTAAAAATGTACTTCATTTGGACCCAAAATAAAAATATGTTACATGCTAAGAGACCCATATTTGAACCTTGATTCCCCAGATTTACAATGTCCCATTATGAATATCACTAAAACTGCTCTGTATGTACAGATAAAACAACCACTCTTCCTCCTTCCCTGGCTTGTAGAAATTAAGATAATGCCGCAGAACACTGACTTCCTTAGAAGAAAGGCCTTGCTAGGTAAAAGTGGAGACTCCCCTGGATCCTTGGTACCACTGATCCTTACCGCTAAAGTCATAAAAATAGGACCAGGAAGACATGTTTTGCTTCCGACGATTTGAGGATTGGATTTTCCAACCACCTTTGAACCTTTTGATGTTCGAATTCCTTACTGGCAAGCATTCCAAAGCCTTGCAGGGCTCCTGAAATCTGAGAAGTCTCCTCACTCAGAGACATGTTGAGCTGAGCTGAAGGCTCACAGATGTGGCCGCAGCCTGGCTCCTGGAACTGAATGGGGAGAACCACAGTAAATTATTTAGAGCTCCCTCTCTGCTCTGCCCACCCCAAGGCCTCCTTCTGTTCCAGGCTCCCTTCTTTTACTTCTCTGGGGAGAGGGTTTGGCAACCAAGAGGGCTCTCCCACCTCCAGCCTTTTCTGATGGAGGATGCATCTTCCCAGTCCCAGCACCACCATGGGGGCGGTGCTGACAGCCTTTCTTTGACTGTGTCACTCACAGCTGGAGGAGAGTCCAGCCTGGAGATAAATCTCTCACAGCTTGCTCATTCTTCTCCAGGAGGCTGTGGGGAGAATGATCAATGCAGTGCTACAAGGCTAGTTTGCTCAGTGAACCACACAGAGAGAGAGAGGGAGAGGAGAGAGATTACAAAGAGCCCATTTAAATACCTAAGACCCCTCAGCTCCCTCCTCCTAAGTCATAGACTTGCACTAAAAATTTCAACGGATGGATCTACGAATGATGACCTCAGGGAGATGGCAAAGCCAAAAACGTATAATTCTGGGAGATGACCCAGGCAGTTTCCTGAAAATAAAGCCTTGTATACATTTCGAAGAGGGTGCCTCTCCACCTTAATTGCCTGAGCTGCCAGTTGTTCCATCCGACGGAAAGCAAGCCCTGGGACAAATGAGACTGAGAGATTAGCAGGACATTACTGGGGCAGCGACAGGTGCAAGAAGACTCAAATTCATTTGCTAAGATGCTGAACTCCCGCTGAAGCCCCCAGGCTGGCAACAATTCTCTCTCTCCAAGAACCCAAAGGTATTTCTGGAGTGGCGGGTCATTTTACACAAGCCAGAAGTCTTTGTTGAGCTTTTTTGTGTTGTGCCCTGCGTTCACTGTGCATTCCAGGAGTTAGCCTGTCTCTACGGCAACTGGTCACTAATCTGGCCTGCCTTTATTTCTCTTTAATAGATAGCCTGGAAGAAAGGGTGCAGGCTGCGTCCCTTCCATGCCCACAGCCTACTGGAAACAACATTCAGTAGGTACTATTATGACATATCCTGTCCATAACGCTTGGCGCATGCCTCGTAATTGGCTCCCCTGCTACCAGTTTCTTCCTTTGCAGTTCACGTTCCTTCTACCCTAGCATCACAGTGATCATTTCAAGCTCAGACGTAATAATATTTTTCTCCTCTTAAAAACACTTGGTGGCTTCCCACCACCTATGGGATGAATCTAATTCTTTGGTAGGCTCCAAATAAAAACTGCTCTAGCATCCTGGGTCCTGCTGTGAAAAGGACGTAGAGCCACAGCCAGCCCACGGCGGACAGATAAAGCCAGTGAGAAATGAACCTTTATTGTTGTAAACCTCTGACATCGGGCTTCATGTGTGACCTTGGCCAAACTGAGCCTAAGCCGAGTGAAAGAGTGAGGTGTCTCTAAAGTCAACTTGTTTGAGACATAAAATGACATTAGGGGAATGATTAAGGGCCAATTGTGTCTTCAAGAAGAAATGTTTTTAAACAATACACCTCTAAATTCAAGCCTGGTCAATGCGTCGGTAGAACTAGTAATTCGAGTAATGGACAATGGAAATCTGACTCCTTCATTGTGATTCAAAACGCTTTAGTTTGAGAGTTTTCCTATATCTGATCTGAGAGAAAAAAAAAATAATGTGAAAATCTGAGAAACAACCCAGGATCCCAATATATTATATGGTTTCCAGGACAAGGAAAGAGATCTACATTTAAAAATGTCTACTATGCATCAAACACTATTGGAGCTTCATATATATGCATACAAACAAACACACACACATATACACACATATGCACACATACAGACACACATATATTATATACATATAATATATATATGTGTGAATGACAGGGCTATCAGCCTGAGCCAAAATGGGATTCAGACATGTCTCGACACATCTGACAAGTATGGGGCAGGTCTGCCAGATGCCTTTTTGTACAACTGCATGAGGAGTTTCCTGGGCGAGAGCTCAGGGAAGAGGCAGCCAGCCCAGTGGCGGGCACTATTATTCTGAGGTTGGCGTGGTGGCTGTTGGATCTTCCTCCAAGCCCAGGCCCCATAGGACTCATCACACCCAAGTCCTGTGGAATGAGGAAGCTAAAGGAGACACCTAATTATTGCCATCATAAAGGTCAGCTCTGCAAGGGGACCCTGGGACGGAATGGGACACAAAGCAGAGAGAGGGACTTTCTTTTCTACTTTTCCTGAGGATGTCCCTAAAGCCCCAGGCCCTATCTGCCTTCAGTTATTTTCCTGTTGTTAGTGACACCCAGAAAATGCCCTGCTGGAGACAGGGCAGCAATAATGGTGCCAGGAAGGAGATACCCCTGAAGACAGCCATAAATACTTAAAAAGTCATTGCATCGCGATGAGGTCACGTGCACACGAGAGGCCCAAAGCTGTAGAACCACCATTACTACTGCTGACCTCATTAACATTATGACCTCATTAATACCCACCCAGTCAATCAACAATTGTATTTCCAGTACCCAGTTTATGCAAAGTACTGTGTTACGTGCTGAGCAATATTTCTTGATCTTAAGGAGCTAGTCTCTAGCCCACCACAGGCTGACAATGCTGGAAGAAATTCCATTTAATCTGAAATTATTTCATTTAATCATCATAGTAACTCCCTGATGGAGATTTTTATCTTCTTTATGAAAGAAGGGAAACTGAGGCCCAGAGAGGTTAAGTAACTTGCCTAAGGTAACAAAGCTTATAAATATTAGACAAGCAACGCAAGTCAGGTAAGACTGGAACCATTAATTATCAATGCAAGGCAGCACTCCTGCTTATTATCAACAAAACAGAAAGATAAAGAAACAAACAAAAGCAACTCTGCAGACCTTTTTTCTATGCTTCTTTGGTGGGGCTATGTCACCAGCCCTTACGCCCAGGGGAGAAAACAGCAGCTGTCAGAGGCTGCCCACCTTGCTTTGCCCCTAGCTTGTTCTCCAGTAGCTTCTGCGATTTTTCCCCATGCCAACTCGAGCCTCAGGAGTAATCAAATCAGTAACTGATATTCAGAAAGTAGGTATAGGCTTAGCTGAAGTGGATTTTGTATGTTAATTAAGTGTTTTATGGAACCTCTGAGATCTCAGATGACACTCGGTAAATATTCCTTACTGAATCCACAGAATCTGTGAGCGGGTTCTGTATAATAAAGCAATTTCAATGTCCTGACAGATGGGCCATAGAAATTGGCTGTGTGGCTGTGATTCCAAAAGATTATATACAATGAAAACTCTGGACAATAAGTGCTTTCTCTGATTGTCGTCTGTGTACTGGTTACTTTCTAGAAGGGAAGAACTCGACTGTTTTCAGTTTGTATGACAGGCAGAAGAGGGGTTCTGAGATGTTTGCAGTTCTTTTGTCCTGGCATTAAGTAAAAAAAAAAAAAAATGTACCTCCCAGTTCTGCTTCCTTGTTCTTGTATGAAATACTCAGCCCACTAAAAGCTATTTGTAAAACATTTATCAAAAGGTAGGAGTGATGGCTTCCCCTTCTCCTCTCCAGCTTACAGCCCTCTTTTACCCTATGATTTCTCTGTAGAGAGACTGATCTATGTTCTGTTGTACCTTTAGCTCTTTCAGATCAAGATTGCAAATTCTTGGAATGAGTTCATATACCTAAAAACCCAAAGTGTGCACATGTGCACATGTACACATAGACACACACACACAATTCAAGAATTCTAAGTTTGTGATATTAAACAAATTTATTCAGATACATAAATACCCACTAAGCAAAATATTTTTATAATGTCAACATAGAGATTTTTAAAATTTGAACAGAACAAATCTAGGCTTTTAATCTACAAATTTTGCCTATCTTGGACAACTGTGTTAGAGAATAAAATTTATAATTTTCTTTTTGCTACCTTACCTTCATCAAAAGTCATCATCCTCTCCCTACAAGGGCTGGTGTATGCTCAAATGATGAAAGGAACCTTGTGCAGTCCACAATTAGATAAAGGCAAAATTGCCTATGGAAATGACCGAACCCTTAATTAGCTAATTGCAGGTGCAATTGGCCACTTGCACCATCAGATGAAGGGCAAGTGGTTAATTGAGCCCACAAGTGACCTACTCAATCAGAACTAACAAATGGCTCGTCAGATGAGGTCCCAGCCAAAATGTGTCTGCAAACAATAGCATGTGCAAAAAAGGCACAAATCAGAGGCGGCCGTCAGGCTGCCATCTAAAAATGAAACCCACAAAACACGAGATAATTAGGAAAATAATCAAAATCAGGAAAATTTGATAATGAACCATGATCATGGGGAAAGTGAGGGAGATAAGTGATTCAGCAATTTAGGGAATCAAAGGCCATAGATTCTGGAAAGAGCATCTGCTTTGAGTCATCCTTTTTCATTCCTATTTAAAACTTAGAGGAAAACTCGTTACTTTCTCTCATGGTAGTTTCTTCTGTATAGAGGGTTTCTGAAGAGCTCAGCACAAAATCCTGTACAGAATAGGGCTTTGGGAAATATGAATGAATGAATGAATGAATGTCACTATAATTGCATATAGAGGACTGAGAGCAAAGATACATCCACTTCACTAAATTGATAGTACTGAAAAGTTTCTGTTGAATTTCCACAATACTGAACACTTTTGGTTTGACTGTGTGGCTACCACAAGCAATTCAGAAGACATTTCCTAACTTGGTGGTAGAAGGAAACACCAATGATTATGAAGATGTTGATAGAAGTAATAATATTAATAATAGTTTGTATTCATCAGGATAGACTGTGCTAAGGTAGAAACCCCAAAATCTCAGTAGCCCAAAACAACAAAATTTCTTTCTTGCAAATCCATTCTAGATAGGCCTTTTTGGGTTATTATTCCTTCTCACCAATAAAGATTCTTCCACTATGTGATTCAGCTGTCTTGACAAAGGTCTCGGCACAGGACAGAACAGCAAAGAACTGTGCAAAGTAAATGAAATAGAACTTTTCACTGACTCAGCCTGGACATGTCTTCTGCTCACATGTTATCAGCCAGAATTAGTCTTGTGTTCTTGCCTAACTGCAAGGACTGGGGAGAACAACAAGCTTCCACCTGCTCAGAAAAAAGAAGATCTGAAACAGGGTTGGGTGAATCTGTAGCATTTTGTCCATCACAGACTCCAAAAACAAAGAAGAATAAAAAATAATCCGTCCATTTGGAAATTTAGGCATACCCCTTGATAGAATGCTAGATTAAAGAAGCAATCAAAATTTAATGTGCAAATGATTTTTTCATAATAAAACATGCGGGCAGAGGACAAAGTGGTACACAGAAGGCAATGCAAAGCCATAAGACTCTTTAAAAGAAAAAAGGTAGACTGAAAATAAATGAGTCGGACCTTCACTCAGGAATCTTAAAGAAGAAACGAAATAACACAAGAGAAATGTGATCTAGGAATTATTGAAGATTTTTAAATCCTAAAATAAAGTCTATTTTAAAAAGTAGATGATATCATTAAGAATTTTAAATGTGTTCTTTGTAAAGACTGATAAAGTAGACAGATTTTTGGCCAGTACTATTATAGGAAAAAAACAACAGAAAAACCTTAGATTCTTATGAATAGTCCTATGAACAACATAGAAGACATGAAAATAGGTGTTGAGCAACTAGTAAATGTTATTATAAGAGAATCCATTCAACAATGTCAACGAATAAATTTGAGGATCTAGAAAATTAATGAATATTTAGGAAATCAGTAATTATTAAACCTAGGAAAATGACTTTTTTTTACTTCAAAATTTTTCTTTTCCTTAGTTTCTTTCTTTAAAAATTAATTACTTACTCCAGAGTTTGGGCTGTGCTCTGGAGTATCAGCACCAGGATTCAAATTCCAACTCCACCACTATTAGCTCTGTCACCTTGGCAAACTGTTTAACCTCTTTGTGATTTAGGTTCCCAATCTATAGCCACTCAGATTATTGTGAGGATATGGTTACTAGTAAATCACCAATGAACATTGCTATTATTCTTTAAATAGGACTTCAAGTCCGTGGTTTATAAGTGAGTTGGGAAAAGCGTTTAAAAAAAACCCCAGATAATCTGTATTTACACCAGTTACTGCAAAGCATGAAATATATTCTATAATTTCACAGTAATTTAAGAAATGTGGTGTGGGCACAGGAATAGACACACAGATGAATGGACCACAAATTCAGAGACCTAAAGAGGCAAGCAGGAATATAAATGACAGAAGTAGGCTTGATGTCAGAAAAACCACAAACGCATTTTTTTTTGGTTGACCTTTGACATTTTCAGTTTTGATAGAGATACGGCACCAAGAAGCAGCTCTCTCTTATAAGAACAAATGTGTAACCATGTTTCAATCATCAGTGGCTCATTGGAGGTGACAGGGAGCATGACAGGAAGAGGACACAGGCCCCAATTAAATGGGGCATTGGCCTCTGAGCTGCAGCCAAATGCTAACACGCAGAATTAAACTCCAGGTGTAAATTGATCACCTCATGTTTTCAACTTTTTGCTTAGACAACTTTTCTAAGCAAGGAAGGCTAACAACGGAGCCGATAAAGAAAAGATTAATATATTAAACTAAATAAAATTTAAAATATTTGCATTACAAAAGACACTAGACATCATAGAAGGCAAGCAACACTCTTGGAGAAATCTATGTCAAGTATAAAATCAGAGATTGCTATCTAGAACAACACCGTCTAGTAGAGTTTTCTGTTACGACGGAAATGTTAACAATTTGGTTTCTATTCTTCTGGATATTTCTCTCTACTTTATGTGCCTATGCAGGTACATACAAATATGTAGTGATGATAATGCCAGTAATGTTAATAATAGTGATAATAATATTGCTTACTTTGTTCCATGCATGGCTCTATAGGCTTTTAATACATTAACTTATTTAATCCTCATTATAACCCTGTGAGGTAGGTGCTATTGTTATCCCCATTTTATAGATGAGGAAACTGATGCATAGATTGTAATTTTGGCTTAGTAGGCCTTTAATTACTAATAGGTTTAGTAATTTTTCCAAGGAAATACAGCTAGCAAGTGTCAGAGATATGGTTCAATCTTCATTCCAGCGCCCATACTCTTAAACTTTATGCTAAATTTTCTCTCATATAATTTTGGTTTGTTTTATTATTTTTAATGTTGTTCTGTTAAACACAAGTAGGATTTTATTGTACATTTACTTCTACAAATGATTTTCTTCACTATAGTCTAGTTTGCATATGTCCACACCGGTACATATAGCTCTAAGATTATTTTTACTGTCTGCCTGATATTCCATAGTGTAGATAAGATGTACCATAACCAATTTAACCACTTCGACATTGTTAGACATATCAGGATTTCCAGAGGGTATCACCCAAAAGACATCATTCAGACAGACCACAAGGTAAACAGTACCCCTCTAGAGTTATACAATGCATTGACCATGTGGCCCCACTTTTACGAAGTTTCTGCTTTTTTTCAATAATATAAATGGTGTTGCAATGAACTTTCTTGTCCATCTCTGTGCCAGTATTTCTATAAACTGGATACCCAGAACTAGAATTACAAAAAAAAGGACATAGTGAGTCCAAAATGACCTTATCATTACCCTTCTACCAAGGGTGTAGGAGAGAATGAATTTTCTCCCACCTTCAATAAAATGTATATCACCAATCTTGTGTTTCTTGTCAATCTGAAAAGTGAAAGATGATATCTGAGTTGTGGTTGCTAGTGAGCTTAAGAAACTTTTCATGCTTACTAGCCTTTTGAATTTTTCTTCTATTGATTATTTTATATTATTAATGTATAAAAGCATAAATATTCTGTATCTACACTGTCTGATACAACAGACACTAGCCACATGTGGCTATTTCAATTTAAATAAAATTAAATATTAAGTTCCTCAATTTCAAGTATGGATGTTCTCTGATAGAAAGGAGGCAGTGGAGAAGAGACTAAAAATAAAAAAAAGTGAAGAGATAATTAGAAACTAGAGAGAAAAAGGAGAAAGTAATATAATCACAGTAAAATACTCATAAACACAGAAAGCTAAAACTGGAAGGAAACTTGAGAATTGTCTGATCTTATAGTTTTATTAGTGTGATGCGCACCAACGGGGGATGGACACGCTTTAAGCTCTGACTCGAGGGGGGAGGGAGCAAGGGAAATATACATAACCTTAACATTTGTACCCCCATAATATGCTGGAAAAAATTTAAAAAGAAAAAAAAATAGAAAATAAACCCTGTAATCTACCATATCAACAGAATAAGATGAAAAATGATATAATTACCTTGATTCATGCAGAAAAAGCATTTGACAAAATTTTATACTCATTTATAATTTTTTAAAAATCTAAGCAGACTGTGAATAAAAGGCAACTCCCCTCAAGCTGACAGAGGGCGTATAAAAAAAACTTGTTTTGTACTATTGACATAATTAATGATAAAAGACTGAATGCTTTACCACTCAGATCAGCAACAGGGAAAAAAATGTCTGCTTGTATTCAGCATTGTATTGGAGATCCTGGCCAGTGAAGTTAGGCCAGAAAAAGAAATAAAAGACATATATATTGGAAAACAAACAAAAAAATTCTAATTTGTGAAGTCCTGGAATTCGCTTGGTACCGTTTTCTGTTGATGTGTTTAGAGGAGAATAAAATCCTTAACATCCAAAATACAGAATGGATTAGTGAAAGTCTTTTTGTGACCTCTTTGGCGGACTTTACCATTAATATTGTAGCTCTCAACATGATTCTTATTTTTCTATGCCAGGTTCCTGCAGATGAAAACAAAGAAGATAGTTTACATTAAACTGGCCAAAGTATAATAACATCTATACAGATGATATGAAAGTCATGTCTGGGAAAAGCACAGAAGTACAACTCACTTTAAAACTATCATCACAATGTGTTCAAGTAGTGTAATGACTGTTTAATGGTATTGGATAGTCAAACACTAGGTGTTAACTTCTCACCAACATGTAAACATCTTTCTAAACAGTGTTGGATCAGGCCAGATAAATAATCAGTTGCATTGAGATGCAGCCATAGAATTGAAATTGTTCAATGCAGCCATAGAACTGAAATTGTTAAGAGTTGTTGGTAATTACATAGGATAGTATGTTCCAGAATAGCCTTTTTTTTACAGAAAGTTTTTTATGATGAACTGAACGCAAGGGGCTAGTACAAATATTTCAGAGATTTTAAGGGAGAAAAAAAACTGTGTGTGTCAGTGAAGGAACTCCACTTATTAAGTAGCTAACAAAAATATAACAGCTTTTCAGAATCCTGGTATTTTCATGCTTATAATTGCAACTAAGGAGTCAGTAAGGAAACTGAAACTTGAAATTTCTACTGAATGGAAAACAAAGTAGATTTTTACAGCCTTGAAAAATGACAGAGGTACTGAGGCATCTGAAATTTTTTTTTTAAATAAAATCACGGAGAAATTGTATATTGTTTTCAGATATATTTGAAAAGTATTTCCTGACAAAGATATCTCAACCTGCTGTGTAAGAGCCTGTTTATTAACACTCCCAAAATGAAACAATTACTAACTAATGAAAGTGAGCAGCTATTAGATGCTAGTGAGTCTACCTTGAGATTAAAATATTCTGTTTCTTTTTCCATCTTCTCTAATTATTAATGAAAGAGTAAGCTTAACCATTAAAAATTATTAACCTTTGTAAAAAACTTCTCTGTGTGAATCAGAATTTTTATACCATCAAACTAGAACAAATCACTATAATAATTAGAAAATGACAAATTTTCATCCATAACCCCCAATTTCAAAATTATGGTTATTGACATATAATTTTGAAATTTTTGATTGACTTTATAATAATATTAATAAGTATATATTAAATAAATATATGTAGTAAATATACGCAAATATACATTTGAACTAAAAGAGTACACTAACACTGCTTTTTCTCCTTATATATGGGTTCCTCATATCATTTTGCTTGACAAGAAATATTGCTAGAAATGAAACAAAGCTGATTGATCCAACTCTTTTATTTTACAGAACAGGGACTTCAGGCAGGGAGACCACTGTTTAGAGCATTCATTACGTTCTGATAGATTTGGGGCTAACTCTTGACTCTGTCACTTATTTTCTGTGTGTCACTGGCTAGATTTCTTAATTTCTCAAAGTTTCAGTTTTGTCATTAGTATGATGAAGATAATAATAGCACTTAACTCAAGGGTTGTTATTATAGTTAAACGAGATACAATGAATTCTCTTTAAAGAGAAAAAAAATACAATGAAAATTGCCCCACATGGGAGAGTGAGCCAGTATCCCAAGAAGATGACAGTAGAGTCTAGACACGCAGTCAGTGATCCTAATTCTGATGTTCTCCTCATTAGCCTAGGCTACGTCAAACCCAGTGGGAAAGTTCACTTTAGGATGAAGACTCACGGCTCCTTTTTCTGAAAGGAGGAGAAGGGAAAGGAGTCCAGTGTGGGTAAAGGAAGAGAAATTCTGAGATGGAATATGAGCAATGGCTGGAAATCCTTTTTAAAAGTAAATGTTAAGTTCATCTGTTGAAAATTTGGGCTTTTGAGAGGCATGGAAAAAGGCAGAAGCAGGCTTTGTAGGCAGAGAGTCAGTTAAGTAGGAGAATAATAAAATTTACTGAGCTGAAGCTTTGGCTAAGTTTAGAGGCTGGAAAAATATGAAACTTTCAATTTCAGTAGAATTGCTATAGGTTTAAGTTTTGCTGCATAGGAAATGTGTAGCATTTGGCAAGTCTTTAATCTCTACATACCCTTCTTGCAAGGTTACTGTCTGGATTACATTGAATACATTAGATAAAGTTGTAGGATGGTCGCTGAGGTCCCTAGGCCAAAAGGCAGACATGTGACCCAGGCCCTCCTAGACCATAAGCTCCTTGAGGACAGAAACAGTGTCACACTCAAGTTTGCTGAGTGTTGAATGAACCTTGAATTCTTGTTTCTTATACTCTTTGATCTGAATACTTGACCTTTTGCTCTGCTAGTGGTGACCCAACTTATAAAGACTTACTGCTCTGCCCCTTGGTCTCTATTACTATTCTGAGCCTCTGCTTCCTGGGGATAAAATGAGAATGATGACTACTCTGTATAGGTATTATGGGGTTAGAAGTAATGCATGTACATAGTCAAAAATTCAAGTTTCAGTATCTTATTTTCTAAGCATCTTCACCTGTGAAATGGGATAATAGTGCAGTTTTTCTGAAGTCTAAATGGAATTTTTAAAACATGAAAAGATTTTGCAAATTATAAAGTGCTAAACATTAACATGATCAGTAGAGAACAATTTGTGTATCTTTAATAAAAGACAAAACAGAAACATTAAGCACTAGAACTGGAAGCTGTCTCAGTAGGGTCTCAATCTGAAGGATATTCTTCCTACTAATTTTTTGGTCGAATGAGATTTTCCCACCTGCACTATGGAAATCATTCCCTCTACCCTTTTCAGGAAAGTTTTTCTATTAATCAGTGAATTGTAGGATCTACAAGATTAAGCTGTAGCCAGTAACATTCACATTTAACAAATAAACACTCAAAAAGAAAAATTGGCTAGGGAGCTCCATTTTCCAAGGATGCGATGGAGGAAATTCCTCTGCTGGGTGGCAGATAGGACTAAAGTGATAGGAATGTTGAATTGGAAAGGATTTATAGTCTAGCTCCCACCCACAGCAATCCACCCAAATGGATATTTATCTACGTTTTGCACAAGCACCTATAATAACGGGAGAAACATGACCACATCAGGCAGCTCATTCAATTTTCAGAGCACCTTCATTTTTAGAAAGATATTTACATTGAGCTAAAATCTACCTCTCCTTAGCCTGCATGCTCTCCTCCAGAGCCATCAAAGCCAGTCTCGTCCATCTTCAATGTGAGGCTGTCAAATATTTAGAGATCGCGATCAAGCCTTTCATCACTTAAGCGTGTCATTTGCCATCACTCGAGGCCGCTGGAAGAAAAGGTGGTCGGCGGGTTTAAGGAGAATCTCAGGCAGGGCTTTGCAAATCCTCTTAACCATAGCCTGTCTCTTGATTGGCCATATCAGGCCCAAAGGAAGCCACAGGATGTCAACAAACCACCCAAATCTGCTCCTTCTCTTAAACTTCTCTTGATCTTACTCATACTTGTGAGTCTTTCTCAGTTTTTATGGCTGGCCTTTTGTGGGGAAAAGCCTCTTCTATATTGAATAGCTGCAGAGATTATGATTCCATCTCATTTTTTCCATCTCGGGCTCAAGTGTCTTTTTGTCGACCTTTCAGTATCCAAGAGGTTGACAAAGACACTTCTCCAATCCCCTGTCATTCCTCATATTCTCACTGTATGATTTTTTTTTACTTCCTAATAAGCCATTTGTGATGTTCCCTCAAATAGGCCGAGAAATTGGCATGGAACACACACCGAGCCAGGGGGGCCTCAGGCAGGAAGAAAATCACAACAGGACGGTGGGACACGTCAACTTGTATGCCCCTTGGTGACGGGAAGGCTAGGGCTAGATTCTGTAGTGAACCACAATCCTGTTGTCTAATCCCAGGTACTCCTAAATGCTACAAGTGAGTAGATTCTGGTTTCCTGCTACTTTTAAGCCAGTGCATATATTCTTATATTTTGTCATCTTACTCTTAGTTGCCCAGGTATGAAATATAGGTCACTTCCATAGGTCTCTACAGACCTAGCTCCAGATGCTCAGCTAGATGTTTATTTAGTTTCTAGGAATTCCTCATTGGTACCTATAAACTGGTAGCAATCATATACTTCATGTTAATGGGGTTTCATTCAGTGTTTTTTTATTTTTATTTTTATTTCAGAGTATTATGGCGGTACAAATGCTTTGGTTGCATAAATTGCCTTTGCACTGCCTGAGAAGCGTGCCCATCCCCCAGACAGCACACACTGTATCCCTTAGGTGTGGATTTACCCATCCCCTCTTCCCCCCTCCCACCTGCCTGGTACCCTATGAATGTTACTTCCCATATGTGCACATTTAGTGTTGATCAATTAGTACCAATTTAATGGTGAGTACATGTGGTGTTTGTTTTTCCATTTTTGTGAAACTTCACTTGGAAGAATGGTCTCTTGCTCTATCCAGGATAATACAAGAGGTATTACTGAGGTTCACTGCTTTTTTATGGCTGACTAGTACTCCACGGTATACATATACCACATTTTATTAATCCACTCATGTATTGTTGGGCACTTGTGTTGTTTTCATATCTTTGCAATTGTGAATTGTGCTGCTATAAACATTCTAGTGCAGGTGTCTTTTTTATAGAATGTCTTTTTTTTCCTTTGAGTAGATGCCCAGTAATGAGATTGCTGGAGCAATGGTAGTTTTACTTTTAGTTCTTTGAGGTATCTCCATACACATCATGGAGATCCTTATAACACTTCCATGATGTATGCAGAACAGGTATTATTAATAATTATCACTTGAAGGAGCACAGGGTCTGAAAGATTATGTTTTTCTGCCCAGTTTGTAAGTGATAGAGCTAAGAATCCCATGCAGGTCTTTAGACCCAAAGTCTTAGTTTGTTTACGTGATAATGTACTACTGGTACTATTTATTCCTAAAAAGAAACAAAATAACCCACTGTGGAAATTATGATTCTCTAAGCAGAAAAAGTTTCCACTTGAATTCAATATGTTATATACTTCCACGTTGACTTTAACTCATATTTATTCATTCAATATTTTTTAAATATCTTACTTGTACCAAAGCGCCAGACATTGAGAATTCAAACCTGAGTAAGATATGGTTCTTGCTTTTGAAGCATTTACTTTGTAGTGCAGGAAACAGGGACACAAATCAGGAATTTCAACCTGATTTTTTAAATGATATAAAAATAACAATGTTTATAACAATAATGGCTAATATTTATTGAGCATTTACTATGTGCCAGGCACTATTTAAATACTTTAAATATATATGGTAAAAGTATACACAGAGTATATTAAGATTTAAATTTTCTTATGAATACTCACTACCTGCCCAACTTACTACCTTGCAAACTCATTGAGAACAAGAGCCTTTCTCCTCAGTGTTTTGCTTACCTTGTGTATATCCTCAGTTAAACCAAAATGAACCAGTTTGTGGTAGCAACCTGGGAATTGTTAATAAACTAAACTGGGATGCAATCAAAGAATTTCCTGCTTATTTTAATGACAACTGTTGCCAAGGGACACTTTTATTATTAGAAACCATTTTGTCTGGGTTGAGTGGGGATCATGAAAGGACAAATTGTAATGGCGTTTGAACTGAATGATAGTTTTAAATACATTTTAAAAAGGTCAAAAAGTGTTAGGATATAAAACATAATGTTTCACAGATCAAAAATATATATGGAGAATTAACCTTACAAGGGAAGGAGTAAAAGACGAAAGCAAGGGATTGGGTATGCACCAGTCTGAGCCAGGTTATACTGCAGTAATGAACAAAAATCTCAGTGGCTCAAAAGAGTTGTTCTCAACCAGGAGCAATTTTCCCCATAGGGAACATTTGGCAAGGTCTGAAGGCAGTTTGAGTTGTCAGAACCAGGGGAAGGAGGTGCTTCTGGCAACAAGTGAATAAATGCCAGGGTTACTGCTCAAAATCTTATACACAAGAGAGCTTCCCCACCCAACTCCACCCCCAAGGAAGAATTATCCAACCCCAAAGGTGACTAGCTAGATTGAGATCAAGAAACTCTGGATTTAAATAACCAAGAGTTATTACTCATAAGACATGGCCACTGTGGCCACTTGGAGTTTTGCTCTAGTATCATCATCATCCTCAGGACTCAGACTAACATAGTAACATGGCTGAGCAAAGAGAGAGCTTTTGGAGTATCTCACAGTGACAGCTGAATGATCCAATTCTGAAATGTTATACGTCACCTCCACTCAAATCCATTGGCTAAAACTACTCATACGGCCTTGCCCAAGTGAAAAAGAACTAGGGAGTGCAATTCTACCATGTGCCCTAACAGGGCAGAATTGGTATGTATGATAAATAACACAAATGAATAGTTTGGGGTATGTGGGCAAAGAATAAGAATAATACTGGGTAGAATTATTGCTATTCTAATGATATTCCAAAGTTTTGAACTCAATGCAGTTTCCACTTTCAAAATAACGTCACATAGAAGGAAATATATCCACAACCAGTGTGGCTCAGGGATTGTTCATCCTGAAATGGTTATAAAGAATGCCTATCTCACAATGTCATTAACATGTGAAAGTGATCAGTATAGTGCTTAATTTCTGAGAAATGCTCTTTAAGTCGTCGTCCCTCCTTTTCCCTTTGTAGAGTAGTTTTAAGAGCGATAGCATAGCTAAAGAATAAGCCTATCAAAAATGGTTTACTTCTTTCCATTATGTAAGAGAGGAAAACACAAGTTTACATATAATATATGATACCTGTGCCCTTTCCTCTTTCTTGAACAGGATTGCACCAATTACCTTATCAATTCCATAACTCCACTATCTCTCCTCTCCTCTCCTTCCTCCAAACTATTGTTAGATGGGGCTTTCAACATTTCAAATTAGTCCATGTGGTTTCCTTAATTAAAACTTTTCAATAGTTTCTCATGACCTTCAGTGTAAAACCCTAACTCCTCACCTTTGTGATTTAGTTTCTGCTTACGTCGCCATCCTCATCTTTCTCCCTGTGGCCCAATTACATACATTCTTCCAAACACAATGTTGATCTCCCAAGATTCCTTGCAAGCTTGCCTTCTTGCAAGCTGACATCCTCCTCTACCCGCTGTCCTGGAAAACCATCCTCTGCCCTTAAAAAGCTCTCGGCCATCAGTCTCCTCAGGAACACTTTCCATGAGTCCTCTCACCCCTGTATTCATTTCCATGATAGTATTTATTATATTATTGACTGTTTATGTAGTTGACTATTTTATGTAAACGGCATCTATCAAGGGCCACATTTCATGTCCATATCCACAGAGTCTAGCACAGGACCTAACATAGAATAGGATCTCGGTAAATGTTTTCTGAGTAAATCATTAAAATATAAATTTCATTTCACTATGTCTTCATAAGGATTATTGTAATAACTGCATATTATTTAGTCAAATGAATATCCAACTTTAAAATAATTAAGATATCATTTTCCTTTAATAAATTGGGGAAATATTCATATAAAGAAGAAAAATGTCAAATACATAGATATTTCCTATAGCATTATATAAAAACGAAATTATTGACTCCTTTATCAGAAGTAGCTCTTAGGGGCCAGGTACAGTGGCTCATGCCTGTAATCCCAACAGTTTGGGAGGTCCAGGCAGGAGGATTGCTTGAGGCCAGGAGTTTGAGATCAACCTAGACAATGTAGTGAGACCCCATCTCTAAAAAAAATAAATAACTAGATGTGGTGGTATGCACCTGTAGTCCCAGCTACTTGGGAGGCTAAAGTGGGAGGATCGCTTGAACCCAGAAGTTGGAGGCTGCAGTGAGCTATAATGAGGCCACTGCACTCCAGCCAGGGTGACACAGTGAGACCCTGTCTTGAAAAAAAAAAAAGTAGTACTTAGATAGGAAGGGACTGAACTTAGATATGAATGACTGAATAAAGTTAAATAAGTAGGAAAGAAAGGGTTTTTACTTTTCTTTCCTCGAAGAGTAGTTTCTAACGCCTTCACCACAAAATTCTACTTTTATTATTATTTATCCTAGGATGGTCAGACCTGGACTTGAATTCCAGGTTTGTCCCCATTACTACCTTTGAAGACTATATAAGGAACAAGCATCTTTAAGCAGAGCACCATTGGTTTAGTCCAAATCTGTCATTTTACACAATCCTCTAAGATGGGTCCTGCTATACTCCCATTTTACAGATGATAAAATGAAGACCTCAAAAGCCTAAATAAAACCAGCTAGTATACTAGATCGGGCAGCCTGATTTAGTGACCGCACTCACAGCCTTATACTACAATATGTCCTGTAACAAAACATACATATTTTAATGGTTTGACAAGCTTTATTCCCAAAAGAAGGGCTCTTATAAAATAGGTTTGAAAAATATTTGAAGGGTAGAAGAGTGTCTGTGGACATTTGTCTATTATTTTGGTCATCTTCCATCTGAGCCCTCATCTTTTCTTGAGAATTCTTTATCTTAAGAAATTTGGCGGGAGACAAAGATTGCCTTCCATTATGGTGAAAATATTTCCCGTTTCTTTTTAGGGCAGATGGAGGGCACAAAATGGAACAAGAAGGTTCACCTTGGGAAAATTATCTGTATAATTTTCCAGCGATTTAAGTTTTCTTATTTTTATATACAGAGAGAAAAAGTTATAAGTCAACTGAGGTCATTTCTTTATAACAATGACTCATATGCCATCGAAACCATAAGTTATTAAGTTGAAATCTAAGAAGAAGTGGCCTGTTTGTCAGCTTTACCTGAAGCACAACTTCTTTTCAATAGCAGCCATCCTTGTGTACTTATTATTGAAGTGAATTCACTCTAAGGACCTAGCCTCCTTCTGAAAGAAAGATTCAGGAAGGCTTGTTATTTAAAGATGATAATGGCTTGAATAAGGAGATAAGATAACTCTTATATAACTCTTGCATGTAGCTGCTAGTAACCACATGATCCTGGGGAAGAAGAAAGCAAAAGAATAATAATGATAACTTTAGCTATCAATGTTTTAGTGTCTTTTCCCTGTTCTCAAATTGGAGGAAGGACATACTGTCTAGTACCTGCAGCAGTGAATCAGTATCTGGGAAGACAAAGCATGTCACAACTTCCTGGAGGGACCAGTTGACTCATCGATGATTATTTTGGACAGTGTGTTTTATTTCAAACAACTATTTAAAAAAGTATATTATGGAAGTGAATAAAAAATTAGCATGATTTTTCCAGTTTGACTTATTTATTGAACAAATATTTACTGAGCATTGTGCAAAGTGTTGGTGTTCCAATGATAGGCAGAAATCAAAATGACCCCTGAATGCAGGAAATTTAGCACCTAATGAGGGAGGCTGATGAGTTACTGGCAAAATCTGGGTTAGGTGCTTTTGAAAGAAAACGATGCAGTTCTTAAGGAGCCTAACCCTACCGCAAGGGCCAGCGAAGCATGAGCTGAGATCAGAAGGATGGGAAGGAGCTGAGTAGGCTTGAAAGTGGTGATGGTTGGCAGAGATGCAGGATGCGGCAGCATGGGCTGAGGCCTTGAGGTGGGCAGGGATTAGGAAGAAGACCGGTGAGGCTGAAGCTCACAGAATAAGGGAAGAGGTGATGGGCCAGGCTGGAGAGATTGCTGGGGCCAGACAGTACATGGACTTGTGAGCTCATTAGGCTTCATAGAAAACACAGAAGTGAGTGCCAGCTTCAGACCACTTTGCAGGTAGCTCTCTGGTCCTTCCAGAGGAACAGGCACCTTCTCCTCTGATATTGGGGGTATGTGGATGGAAAGTGTGAAACATTAGCTTATTCCATATCTTACAAGGTCAATTGGACTGCCTCTAATTTGCAGATGAGACACTGAGGCTCGGAGACATGAAGTGAACAGGAAGGAATAATTTGGAATGAACAGAGGTGGATTTCAATCTTGGTCTATTGGACTCATCTCAGTGGGGAGACTTTAGAAGCTATATAACTTTGTCTCCTCCACAATCTTGCCTGTGATCAGTCGGGGCTAGGTATATTTATTCTATGGGCAATAGTTTCCATTTTTATTGCTTTTTAAAATTGACTTCAGCATGATTTCTTTTAGGCCTAGCCCTTTTGTGGATCTCCAATTCAAGGCCAAAGCAAATTTGCACGGTTGGCTTAAAATGATCCTCTTCTTGTCACCCCATTAGTCATAGGTACAGTCCACGCTCAAATGCAGACAACTTTCCTTTTGCCCATCTGAGATGTGAATCACTGGTCCATGCCAATCACATTTTGCATAGTAAATTCATTGTTCTATCCTCAACAGGTTACTCTCATCCTACCTCACTTCTCTGGAATTTACAGAGAACTCAGAATTTGTCAGAGCTGAAATTGAATCACTGCAAAATCTCAAGAAAAGAGATTTAGTTAAGATGAACCCTTGACACATCCAAGGTCTTAGTGAATCAGCACATTCGCAAATAACACTCTAATATAATTTCTCCCAGAAAAAGAGATAATGAAAAACTGAATCATTTAACTTGCACTTTCATAATTTGCCTAATGAGCAGTATTTGCACAGAGTAAAGTGCTGCCTGAAGTGGAATCACAAATATCTTTTTCTTAATGCTGTAAAGAACGTCTGGTGGACTCGTTTGTGTCGTAGAACCAGAGCACTGCCAAGTGCGGCATTCCTTGCCTTAATGAATCCAAGGGTTCAGCATGCTGGCAAGGGACTATCACTTAGGCTTCTTATTTTCTATTCCCTTTCAGCACCAGCTCTTGCAGTTGATGTTCTTCCCTTAGCTAGTTGTTTTTGTTTTGTTTTGTTTTTACAAAGAAACACAATTTATCACATTATGAGAATTGAGAATTACTAAGTTCTTGTCCAAAAGTGTGGAACCACAAAACTGATTGAAACACAAAAGCTGGGTGTTTGGCTAGATTCACAGATTGAGTGGCTTAGTCAAAACCCATGTGATTCAAAGGGCTATTGCAGCGAAATGATAAATCACCCCATATCCTGGCCTTGCAAGGTCCCTTGTGAATAGTTGAATCCATGGATACTAAATTCACAAATGCTGATGGTCTACTCTGTTTTCTTAAGTTTTCACCTAACTTGCATTTTGCTTTCTATGTAATATTTACAGCTCTTAGTCCTTTGTGTGTGCTATGTCCTCAGCTCAGCCTGTCTTGTGTCTCTCTTTGAGCTTCTGTCTTTGACTGTGAACTTGCCACATGACTTTAATCAATTTATCATTGACACTGACCTTAAATAGCACCCTCAAAATCCCCATAGCCATTTCTGATTATTCTGTTCATCTGTTTCTACCAAACAAATTTTGTTGACCAAGGTTATAAAACGAAACTCAGATTGTCTAAAGGTCTAGTTTATACTACTCTGGGTGAAACAAATGCCCACTAAATTTTTAAAAAATTTTTTAAGTAACTAAGTCATAAATTCAATAAACTACTATATGTTCACAAATATTATGAATAGTGACACAGGGAAATGATTGTGATATAATATTAAATGACCAGACAAGATATAAAATTGCAAGTATAGTGTGATTTCAGTTGTATAAAATAAGTGTACCAAAAGTACTACAATTAAATATACCAACAAATTAATAGCAGTCATCTTCTGGGATTATAAATAATTTTAATTTTTCTCATAGTAATCTGGATCTCCGAATTTTTAATAATCAATGAAAAACGTTCTTCAAAACATCAATCGTACCTATAAGGTACCTTAGTCTTAAAAAAAAAATTATAGACCCACTCCTTAAAATACTGCTCAAATTCCTCCATAGTTTCAAAGGCTAAAAATCGGGGCCAGCAACTTGAGGAATTTAATAAAGAACAAGTTTAATTCCCAACTTCAATTCCCCTGAAAATATGACAGGATTTTTAAACGTGCCTGGAAAACTGCATCTGGGGTTTTGCCAATCCCATAACGTTTGGGACGTTTGCTGAACCCAAAACACAGCCGGGCCCACCCATCCATAATTAAAGCCCTCCCCCCAAATGAATTCATTGCTTTGTGGCACCATCTGTCTCATTCCCTTATTTACATAATAGGGAACCCTGCTCCCACTGCAGCAAATGAGAAGCGACAAAAGAATCTGGAGTGAAGATGAAATGCATACATGGAGACATCAGATTATGTATAACATGGTTGAGTCCTTCCAATTTAAAATTTTTTTTTTTTTAAATCTCAAAACCCATCACAATGTTCACCTCGGCCTCTTTCCAGCTCTCAGAACCTCCTTCCTCCTTCTGCTGCATCTGCAACCCTCACTAATCTGGCTTATTTCACTCAAAGAGTTCATTTGTCACATTTTATTTGATTAAATATTTTATTTTCCTCTTGTGGACCCATTAGAACACCAGCTAGAGAAAGTGGCATAAATCGGCTGTGTTTGATACTCACTAAGGATGCAGAGGATATAAGTAGGTTCATATTAACCTGAAATTTAAAAAATAAAAATTGTCCCCAATATAGAGCTTCTTTGAATCCTTCTCATTTTCCTCCTGGCCCTCTCCTGGGAAGCTTCTGTCCTAATAATGGAAGCATGAGCAGTGGATCTGTTCAAAGTCAGACAAAGGACTGATTTTTAATATGCAGCCATCGCTGTAATCCCATGTTTTGTGTCCCTTCCCACAGGAGCTGGGACAGGGACAGCTTTCCCAGTCCTCACTGAAGCTGTGGGCAGTAGTGGAGTGAGTGCTGGTCTAAGAGTCAAGTGCCTTGGACTCATTCGGGCTCTGCCACTAACTTTCAGTGACCTTGTACAAGTCCACTTCCTAGAACTTCAGTTTCCCAGTCAGCACTCTGCTGACCCATAAATGCATGAGATGATATCTTCCCTGTGGATCTGGGGTCCCCATTTACATGTCTGCAGACACAGATGCAAACAGTGCCAGCCAAGTACACTGAAGGCACAGGGCTGGGGATGGGGGTGCTGAGTTCCCTCAGCCTCAGGGCTCACCTGTCTCCAGGACTGAGCACCCTCAGGCCAGAGGGGAAAAGATGCCAAGGTTTAGAGGCATACATTGTCTTCTACACCAAGCCAGAGATCATCAGGGAGCTACCTCAGCCCAGCACTAAGAGCTGTGGGAGCAGTTATACCTCGGGTTAAAATTGTTAGAGGCTGACCGTGAGAATGGTGGCTTAATCAGTGCACCACAGAGAGCCTGGGTATCAAGCTGGTCTGCAATGAACAGATCCCTCATGCCCTCTCCAGGTCTCTCAATCAGAATTTCTAGGGATGGGATCCAGGAATCAGTATCCTTATTATGTTCCCGGGTAATTCTGATTCATAGCCTATGCTTGGGAACTGGATTCCATAATTCTTACTGTGATAGAAGGAAGGTTAGCACATCTTTAGGGGAACCAATTCCTTAGTTCTAAACTCCAGATAGGATTTGCCATATATGTGCCTTTATTTAGAGATCAATGAAGAGCAGAACAGACAAAACCAGAAGTGATTCCATTTCTTACATGCGGAAATGTTTATGTGGACACATCTTATACCCATCTGCAATCAACCTGAAACCAGAACCCTGAGCATTTGCCTGGTGAAAGCATTTCTCCTGGGGCTAAATCTACATACAAGGTTTAGGCTAAGCTTCTAATTTATGTCTAACAATGCACTAAGGCTGATAGCAGCCCCCACCAAA
>VBSM01003204.1:18623461-18640328 GCA_008086735.1 Cheirogaleus medius
AAAAAAAAAAAAAAAACCAAATGACTGTAATGATGACAATGTTTTTTCTGATATAAACAGCTCAGATTTTCTCAATTTTATATGACATGAGTAAAAATAGCTTCAGAAAACGTTACAATTTTTAATGATGTATAACACAATCCAAACACAACCTCTGTTCTTGCCTTGAAAATGCAGCTTGAAGGCAAATCTGCTGGATTGCGCTTCCAACCAGATGCCCTGTGCTATCTGCTGCTGTTGCAAACAGTAAAGCAGTGTATTAGCAAACAGTATGTGGCAGTAGGGACACCTGGGATGGACCTCTGGGCTTCCACTTACTAACTGCACAATATTAAAGCATTAGGTAGACCCGTCCATTGTCTGTAAAATGGGATAATGTGACCTCTCTGGCAGCACTGGAGGATCAATGAGACAAAAGACACAAAAGGTCTAAGTAAACAGTAAGCACAAGGTGTATATTATGTGACATGGTACTGTGCTCCCTGAACTGGCAGTCTAGTAGAAAAGATGAAAACTCAGGAAATTTAGTGAAGTTCAAGTCCCTATGGAAGCCCAAGGTAGAAGGGCTTAGTCCTGCCTGGAGAGATATCAAGGCACGTTCCTCAGGAATGTAGATTTGGACTGAGTTTTTAAGATCGGGCAGAAATTTTCTAGGAGGACAAAGGGAGATAATATAGTCTATGTGGGAATAAAAAGAAAAGATGATTTCAGGAAATAGGCATGTCAATGAATGGACATGATTGGTTCGTAGATTGCATTTTGAGGGGTAGGAGGCATAATTATAGAAATAGGGGTGAAAATGAAACATTATTAGCATGAACAATCTGCTAATAAAGGATTTTTGTTGTTCTGTGATGGAAAGGAAGGCCTTTCTGCCGAACACACTGATGAAGGCCTTTATAGAGGGGAGAGATACCAGATTTGCAATGCAGAAAGGTCACTCTGGAAAAGCTGATTAAGGTGGGCAGGAGCAGGGTAGGACTGGAGACACAGGTAGAAGGGGTGTTGTAGGGATCCCTGTAAGGGAGGCTGAGGCAGTGAGGAGAGAGTGGATGCTGCTTATTTGAAGGATGCTAAGAGGCAAAAAGGGCAGGACTCAGTGACTGATTGGATGGGGCAGGTAAAGGAGAACGAAGAGTCAAGAATGTCTTCCAGGTAACAAACGCGGTGAATGGGCAAACGACTCACACGTTGACCAAGAGAAAGAGAAGAAGATGAGCAAGTTTTAGCATATGTGGATGTGGGAAATAGTGAATTTGGCTTGAGACATGTTGAATATAAAAAAGAATTAAATTATGTCTTTTGCAGCAACTTGGTTGGAACTAGAGGCCAATATCCTAAGTGAAGTGACTCAGGAGAGGAAAACCAAATACTGCGTGTTCTCACTTATAAGTGGGAGCTAAGCTATGGAGACACCGTGGTATAATGGACATTGGAGATTCAAAACGTGGGAAGGTGGGAGGGGGGTGAGGGATGCAAAACTGCCCATCGGGCACAATACACACCATTCAGATGATGTCTACACTAAACGCCAAGAATTCACTACTATATAATTCATCCATGAAACCAAAAGCCACTTGCACCCCTAAATCTATTGAAATAAAAATAAAATAAAATAAAAAAGTACCTGTGAAAATCCGTATGGATAAGTATGTCTTTAGTTTATCAGGTAAACACCCAAGGGAAAAGAATCTTATTATGTGGAAGCTAAGAGTAGTTATTTGATGTCAGGATGTTCTTAGAAGAAGTTTGTTAATGGCAAATACATTGGTTATGTTCAGAAACTGAACTGCTTTGAGGCTGTGTTTCTTTCCTCATTAACCAAGCTCTGTGTCTGGATCCACATACCCAATTCTACTCAATAGTAATATTAAGGCTGCAAGTAAAACTCAAGAACATTTCATCTACGGCACGTACAAGTGAAATGACTCTACAACATGGTGAAAGATATAAACATAGTCAAATAACAATGGATGTGAAATTGCTTTGATGTTACTCAGGAAACAGAAATTTCTTCTCTCTTTCTTTTTTTTTTATTCTTTTTAAGTTTATGGAACTGAACCACATCTTGGGTAAGTTCTGGACTTTAAGATGTGGCCTATTATCACATTAAAATTTTATTAATTTTTATTTATTTATTTTTTCACCATATTACAGGGCTACAAATGTTTAGGTTACATACATTGCCTTTGCCCCACTCAAGTCAGAGCTTCAAGTATGTCCATGTCCCAGAGGGTGCGCATTGCACCCATTAGGTGTGAATATACCCATCTCCTCCTCCTCCCACCTGTCTGACACCCGATGAATGTTACTACTATATGTGCAAATAAGTCTTGATCAGTTAATACCAATTTGATGGTGAGCACATGTGGTGCCTGTTTTTCCATTATTGGAATACTTCACTTAGTAGAATGGGCTCCAATTCCATCAAGGATACTACAAGAGGTGCTAGATCACCATTATTTGTTGTGGCTGAGTAGAACTCCATGGTATACATGTACCACATTTTATTAATCCACTCATGTATTGATGGGCACTTGGGTTGTTGTTACATCTTTGCAATTGTGAATTGTGCTGCTATAAACATTCGAGTGCAGATGTCTTTTTTATAGAATGTCTGTTTTTCCTTTGGGTAGATGTAATGGGATTGCTGGATCAAATGGTAGTTCTACTTGTAGCTCTTTGAGGTATCTCTATATAACTTTCCACAGAGGTTCCACTACTTCACAGTCTTACCAGCAGTGTCTGAGTGTTCTTATCTCTCCTCATCCATGTCAACATTTATTGTTTGGGGACACTTTGATGAAAGCCATTCTCACTAGAGTTAAGTGATGTCTCATTGTGGTTTTGATTTGAACTTCCCTGATGATTAGAGATGTTGAGCATCTTTTCATATTTTTGTTGGCCATTAGTCTGTCTTCCTTTGAAAAGTTTCTGTTCATGTCTTTCACCCACTTTTTAATGGGGTTGTTTGATTTTTCTTGCTGATTTTCCTGAGTTCTTTATAGATTCTAGTTATCAGCCCTTTATCAGATGTGTAGCATGCGAATATTTTCTCCCATTCTGTAGGTTGTGTGTTTGCTCTCTTGATAGTTTCCTTGATGTGCAGAAGCTTTTTAATTTGATCAGGTCCCATTTATTTATTTATGTTGTTCCTATAATTGCCTTTGGGGTCTTCTTCATAATTTCTTTGTCTAGGCCAATGTGTATAAGAGTTTTTCCAACATTTTCTTCTAAATTCTTATAGTTTCATGTCTTAGGTTTAAGTCTGTTATCCACTGTGAGTTGATTTTTGTGATAGGTGAAAGGTGTGGATCTTGTTTCAGTCTTCTACATGTGGCCATCCAATTTTCCCAGCACCATTTATTGAATAAGGATTCTTTTCCCCAGTGTATGCTTTTGCTGCTTTGTTAGAGATTAGATGGTTATATGAGGATGGTTTTATATCTGGGTTCTCAGTTCTGTTCCATTGATCTATGTTTCTGTTCTTATGCCAGTCCATGCTGTTTTAGTTACTGTAGCCTTGTAGTATAGCTTGAAGGCTGATAATTTGATGCCTCCTAATTTGTTCATTTTGCTTAAGATTGCTTTTGCTATACGGGATCTTCTCTGGTTCCGTACAAAGCATAGAATTCTGTTTTCTAGATCTGTGAAAAATGATGTTGGTACTTTAATAGAGATTGCATTGAATCTGTAGATCCCTTTGGGTAGTATAGACAGTTTAACAATGTTGATTCTGCTGACCCATGAGCATGGTACTATTTTCCACCTGTTTACATCCTCTGCTATTTCCTTCCCCAGTGTTTCATCATTCTCCCTGTAGAGGTCTTTCACCTCCTCAGTTAAATATATTCCTAGATATTTTATTTTCTTTATTGCTATTGTGAAAGTTATTGAGTCTTTGATTTGGTTCTCAGTTTCACTGTTGTTGGTGTATAGCAATGTTACTGATTTTTGGACGTTGATTTTGTAACCTGAGATTTTGCTGAATTTGTTTAGCAATTCCAGTGGTCTCATGGCAGAATCTTTGGGGTTTTCTAGATATAAGGTCATATTGTCAGCAAAGGGCAATAATTTGAACTCTTCTGCTGACATTTGATTCCCTTGATTTTTTTCTCATTTGATTGGTCTGGCTAGGACTTCCAGCACTATGTTGAATAGGAGTTGTGATAGAGGGCAACCTTGTCTGATTTCAGTTCTAAGTGGGAATGCTTTCAATTTTTCTCCATTCAGTATGATGTTGGCTGTGGGTTTGTCATATATTGGCTTTAATCATTTTTAGGTAAGTCCCATCTATGCCTATTTTGTTAAGCATTTTTATCATAAAGTGGTGCTGAATTGTTGAATGCTTTTTCTGCATCTATTGAGAGGACCATATGGTCTTTGTTTTTACTTCTATTTATATGAATTACATTTACAGATTTGTGTATGTTGAACCATCCCTGCATCTCTGTCATGAAGCCCATTTGTTCATGATGGATTATTTTTTTGAAAATAAACAAAGAAACAATAGACTTAAACAGGAGTCTAGAAAAAATGGGCCTTACTGACATTTACAGAACATTCTACCCACAAGCACTGAATATGTTTTTCTCATCAGCTCATGGGACATTCCCTAAGAATGACCATATCCTAGGTCACAAGACATGTCTCAAAAAATTTTAAAAAATAGAAATTATATCATGCATCTTCACAGATCACAGAGGAATAAAATTAGAAGTCAACTCCAACAGAAGCTCTCATCTCTACAAAAAGTCATGGATCTAAACAACCTTCTGCTGAATGATTATTGTGTTAAGGAGGAAATTAAGATGGAAATCAAAGGATCCTTTTAACTAAATGATAAAGGAGATACAACTTGCCAAAAATCTGTGGGACACAGCTAAAGCAGTCCTGAGAGGAAAATGTATAGCCTGAATGCCTACATTCAAAAGACAGAATGATCACAAATCAACAGTCTAATGAATCATCTCAAAGAACTGGAAAAGGATGAGCAAACCCAGCAGAAGAAAAGAAATCACAAAGATCATAGAAGAACTAAATGAAATCAATAATAAAAAAACTATACAGAGGATTAATAAAACAAACAGTTGGTTCTTTCAAAACTAAATGAAATTGATTAATGAGAAGCAGAAAAGAAAGGACTCTAGTAAGCTTGAATGAATGAAAAAGGAATGAAAAAGGAGAAATTACAACTGATGCAACAAAAATACAAAATATCATCTATGAATACTATAAAAACTTCCATGCACATAAACTTAAAAACGTGGAGGAAATCAACAAATTCTTAGAAACACACAGCCTCCCTAGGCTCAGTCAGGAAGAAATAGAATTCCTGAAGAGACCAATATCAAGTACCAAAATTGAAGCCGCAATAAAGATCCTTCCTAAAAAGTAAAGTCCTGGACCAGATGGTTTCACACCTGAATTTTACCAGACCTACAAAGAAGAACTGGTGCCTATCATGCAGAAATTATTCCATAATATCGAGAAGGAAGAAATCCTCCCCAACATGTTTTATGAAGCCAACATCACTCTGATATGCAAACCAGGAAAGGATACAACAAAAAAAGAAATGACAGATCAATATCCCTTATGAATATAGATGCAAAAATTGTCAAAAAAAATCCTAGCAAACCAAATTTCTTCTCTCTTTCCTTCTCTCCTTACAGAGGGGCAACCCACAGTAAGAGGGCTAGCAGTCGAGGGCCTCATAGTCAGGCCTTGCACATTCTCTGACACACAGTGGTTATGCAATTTAATGTTTGGTGAATAAATTGCTGAATGAAGGTGCACATAAATTAAACAGAATAAACATTCCAACAGACCTGTAGGAAACTGCAAGAGTTTTTTTTTTTCTAGGTAGAAGTGACTTCCTAATGTGGAACATTCAGATTATGTGACCTTGCCACATTCCATGGGGTGACCATTAGGAGGTTAAAAGTGGGAACTTGAAATTTCCTTTCTTTCAAATAGGAAACTAAATGTTCAAAAAAGGGGTGAGTGAGTGAGGCTTCTTTTAAACAAGCGAAATGCTACATCAGGCCATAAACCTGTGGTATAGTTTAGTGACTCTGTTTAAATGGATGCTTCCCATTGCCTTATGAGATCTGGGAAAGCCATAAAAATTCATGGCCTACTTGTGGCTGAGCTCTAATAAAGGAATAATCGGTGCTTTAAGTGAGGGGTAATGGGAGGTACAGTGGGAGATTTACTGGAGCAATAAGGGCTGCAGAAAGAGAGTAGGTTTCTCATGCCAATTACACTGACAGACTACAGAGCAAGACTTTGCTGACACACACTTGCAATCCTGTTCCATTAAGTGACAAGGTGGGGTCCTCAGTTCTTCCTCCTCCTGCACTTCCAGGAATCAAAGCCTTGAAGTTTTACTCAAGGGCTCCTGTCACCAAAGTGAATAAAGCTCCAGTGAGCTTCCCATAGCAGACCACTTGGTATGGTGGATAAAACATGGAATTTGGGTTAGGAGGAAATTCATTTTTAATCCCAGCTCTGCCAGTTACCAGGTAATTTTATTAATGCCCCTAATATTTTTTCCCAACTATTCGCTCCTATTCATTGCTATGAGACTTGAGGTGTCACACTATAGGAGAGGCACACACTCCTACCCACTTGACTTCATGCTTAGCCACGTGGTTCACTTTGGCCAACGGAATGTGAATTGACGTAACATGTGCCACAACCCAGAAAAGCTTCACAAGCCTTTGGGAGGTTGACTACTGCTCTTTTCTCTCTGTGATGACAATGACAGATTCCAAACCAGGACTGTTTTTCAGCCTGAGTCCTGAAATAAAAAAGACACATAGAGCAGAACACAGCCAACCTCAGACACTGTACTAGACATACAATATGAGCAAGAATTAAAGCCTTATTGTTCCAAGACACTGAGACATTATGGTTTTTTGTTACCTCAATATACTACAATGATAACTGACTGATACACAGAGTGATCTTGGAAAAGTCACTTAAACTGACTGAGGCTTGTGTTCCCTAAAATGATGACAATCCATCCACTTGCAGGATTTTGTAGAGATCAAATGAGATTTTAGCACTATGTACAGCACACAGAAGTTGTGTGATTAATGGCAGTTGTTATTATTTCTAATTTGCTACTCAATCAGGAAGATAAAAGAGGTTAAGTTACTCTCTCAATGTGTGCACCTCTGGTTAGCTATTTCAATGACTTGTTGCTGTGGAGTCCCTGGGCCAATGTGGCAATCAGTGGTAAATTGGACATTTATGATACTCTCTTCCAGGACCAGGGAGAAAGAGTCTCTCAGATCTTTTCATTACAGCCTTCACAAGCTGTGAAAGAAATAGCAGCAGGCTCACTTTCACCCCATTAGATGTCCAGTCAATGGAACGCTGCCTTTTCCTTACCTGGGGTGACAGTCAGGCAGCTGAAATCTGGCTCTTGTGGCCCTTTGCACGTGGCCACACTGCTATGAGAGCCAGGAGACCGTGCTCGTTGCAATCACAGTAATGCTAGCAACCCTGGGCTCAGCCATTCATTGTTCACAAAACCTCCATAGTTTTCATTTTGGTTTTCACAATAGCTCTGTGAGGCTGTCATTCATTCACTCATTCAACCACCAGATTACCAGCTACATGGTCTCTGCCTTCATAGAGGTAGGTATCATTGTATGATTATCAATTTATTGACTAGTTTTCATGTCTACTCAGCAAACATTATTTTGCATCTACTTTGTGCTGTGCTCTGTACAAGTCAATGAAGATACCAAAATGAACAAAACCTGGTCCCTGCCTTCAAGGAGTTCTTAATTGCAAAGAAGATATGGACATATAAACCACCATGTCTGAGAGGTCATAGCAGAAGTGCCACCTTCACACACATGAATCAAGTGTGTCGAGAACAAGGAGAGAGAATCAGAGCCTGCCTGAAGAATCAGGCAACCCTCATTTGGGCTGTGTTTAGGAAGGTGCATTTGGGCTGTGTTCTCAGAAATGACTAGAGTTTGTCAGGCAGATGAAAGTAGGGTGGAAGGAACAGTAGTGGAAACAATGTAAAGTTTGGGAAGAGCATTTGTGTATAGCTAGAGTATAAGGTCAGTTGGCATTCACTAGGTAGGATGAAAGTGGGTTGTGAAAACCTCAAGGTGCAAAGGAGTTTGTCTTTATTCTGTAGGTAATAGTGAAGCTTCACATAAAGTGTCATAAACAGAAGGTTCTCATGGTCTCGTTTTTTAAAAGAGATCACTCTGGCAACAACATAGAGAATCTATTGGAAATAAGTAAGACTGGAGTGAAGGAAACCAGTTAAGAGGTTAATTCCAAGGTTCAGAGTTCCAAAGTCATGGGAGCTGAGGACTCACATTCACAGGACATCGCTCTTATGTCTGTCATGTCATTTCTGCCTTTCCTTTGGGAAAAATAAACATTTAACAAATGATCCAGCCACTTAGTTAATTATATTCTTTTGTCAGAGGGACAATTACTTCCCAGATTTCTCAGACACACCCTCTGGATGGTGATCTCAAGGTCATCACCAAGGCTGCATTATCCATGGGAGACTAACATGTTCTTTGAGAACCAGAAAAGCAAGGAATTAAAACAAACAAACAAACAAAAAAACAGTATGTATCGACACATTTTTAAGGTATTATGAAAAAAACAAAACTTTGTTGGACTTGGCTGCATTTCTTTTAGCATTTGTTTTTAATTGCACATAATAAGAGTGGTGGGGTGGGACATTGTAATCTTTTTAGCACCTAAGCCTTCTAAAGTCTTGATCTGGTCGTGACCATGCCCTCTTTTCTCTGGCTACACCGTTGGCTGTCAAAGCCATTTCCTTCATGGGAACCCATCTTTGGAGTTTTCAGACATTGGCAAACAAGAGATGTGCAATGAGTTAAGCTTCCTATTCATAGCAATGCTGAAGATACTACCTTTGCCCTCGGTAAGACTGCAACAAGAGGATATGGTTAGTAATTCCTGCAGGCTAATTCATGTTTGAATCAAGTGTAAGTTTATTTGCATGATAAGATTAGAAACACAGTATTTCAGACTCTGGTTAACCAACAGCAGTATCAAATTAGGATCCTCTATATTTTAAGTGCTTGGAGATCTCGATGATGAATGTAGAGCAGGACCCTTAAGCTGCAGGCAAACTACCCCATATTAAAGCAATCCCAACACTTTTCCAAGGAGTGCTCATTGGAGGTCCCTCTATTCCAGGGAAGGTCAACTTCACAGAGAGAGACTCAGAGGTGTGAGTGATTCCAATAACAAGATAAGTCGTTGTCTTTCCCAACATGGTGCCCAAATGTTTGAACAACCTAGTAGTCTATACCCCACGAGATATAGAAATCTGAAATATCTATTCAAGGTCTCTAGGCAAGAATAGTTCAAAATCACACTTCAACACTCCTCTGCTAATTCAATCTTTATTCTCTCATCATAAGTTGTGAGCATTCCAACAGAGTTCTCTGAGATAATAAACATACATGTTGAGTACTAAGTACCAGGTACAAAGCATTTTATACATATTCTTTCATTATTCTTCACATTTATAAGGCATAAACTATTATTATTCTTCCTACTTATCAGATGAGGAAACTGAGATACAATGATCCTTGTAACGAAGGCCAAAGTCATATAGCAAGTAAGTTTTAAAGTGCATGTTGGAACTTAGAAAGTCAAACTCCAAAGCCTACCCTCTTGACCAATCTGCTAATCTGCTTCTTCCTGCCTAGGAGTTCAATGTACCATTTTATTCCAATTTACAAGTATTCGTGAACATCAATCTCACCCTCAATTTGTTGGTGAGAAAATGGATGTGAGAGAGGTTAAGTGACTCCTCTCAAGTCACACCGTGAGGGATGGCAGAGCTGGAACTGGCATACAAAGCTTTCTTCCTTGATTTCTTAACTTGAAATCTTCACTTTAATTTCAACTAGGCCTAAGCTTAATTGATCCCCTCAAGTAGAAGAGAAAAGGGTGGCAAGGAGGAACAAAAATCCTCTTTTGAGCTCTTCGTAAGCATCAAATAATCTGCTAGACATTTTATAGCCAATATTTCATTTATTCCAGCAATAACCTGGTCAGGTGGGTGTGGTTGCTTCCCTTTTCCAAATGGGAAAACCTGCCTAAGATTACTCAGCTCATAAGTGAGGAAGCTGGGACTCCAGCCTGGGTCTGTGTGGATGCAACTCCCATGCTCCCATGCTGGGAATTTAATTGTAGACTGGCCTCTTGACTTGTGGGTCCTCAATAGGATTAAGGAGGGAATGGGTCTTGAATCAGCACAATCTTCCATCATCCCTTCACAAGATCCAGGCCACCGTGATTCAAATTGAATTTTTAAGCAGTTTTCACCAAGACTCTGGGTCAAACGGTTTGTGATGTTCAGGGAAGATTTCTCCCCCTGTTTCTATTCCCTGAGTCTTCTCACCTGGGCACAGCAATGAGAAGCCTCACAATTTATTTAAAGGTCACTCACCAGAGAAAACATCTCCTAGACCTTGGTTTGAAATTGCTGGGCGAGACAGGTCATATTTTAGGTACAGTGCATGTGTTAAATTACTTCCCAGGTATTTGGGATTTAATACAGCACCAGGAGTCTCACCAGAAACCTTTCCCCCTGACTTTGAAATGTGTGTTTACTACAGAGACAATTTTTCTGGTTTTGATGCCCTCATACAAATTGTCAACATACTGTATCTTTTCTTTTTTTTTTCACAGCTCTTTGATGTACTCAAAAGGGTTTTCTTCCTTGAACAAGAAGCCACAACTCCAAATGTTTTAAAACAGAAGCCCCTAAACATTTGAAGTTCAGTTCAGAATTCCCAAGCAGAAACTTGGCAAGAAGTCCTAACTTAAAAGAAAAAAAAAAAAGAAACCAAAAACTTCTCCCATCCTGAAGTATCAAATGTATACTTTCCAATAGAAAACAGACTTCATATCCGTGTGGTGCTGGTCTACCATTATTATTCATTGCTTTTCCCCCACAGAACATAGATTTTTCAATTCATTCAAAAGCACAGTAAGACCATTTAGATGTATTGCTCTCATTTCAAATTCAACAAGCCTACCTCTCCACTTCTAATCTTTTCTCCACCCAATGCCCTTTGCTGTCTTCTTTTTTTTCTCTGCCAACAGCACCAGTCACATTGGTTCAAAACGTAGACATTGACCCCCTAAAGGGCAGGAAGCATGCTTTGATCATCTTTATACCCTCACTGCCTAGGGCAGTGCTGGTATGTTGAAGATGCTCAATAAATGTTTGGTCAATGAATAGATTTAAAAGTCATGTTCTCCTCTTCCTCCTCCTTCACCTGTGTATTATATGTCCTCAAAGCCTTGTCCATTTGTGTTTTACAGTATGACTACCCAGGGGCTAGATATGACCCATTTGATAAGGGATGCAGCCTATTTAAGATTTTTACCGAAACATAAAACAAACAAACAAACCAAAAAAACAACCTACATATAATCAGCCAGAATGGAAACTAGGAGTTGAGTGCTTCCGAATCGTCATGTGTCTGAGTGCAGATAAGGGTCGTTCTAACAGAGATGGACCAGATATTGTCATGAAATCTAGATAAAATTTTAATATATACATATTAAATTCCTTTATGATATCAAGATAAAATTTGATGGATCATTGCAAAGGCTTTATTATCAAAGGATAAATATGAACCATATCATTAACATAAACTTCTTAGGCATAGAATCTATAAAGCTATTAATACTTTAAATTTCTTAACATGCTTTGTACGTGGAAGCTACTTACTAAATCTCTCATATATACTTGAATCTCATGTGGCTAAGCTAAACACAAGCCATTAGCCCTTTTAAACTAAAATTTGTTGTCAATAACAAATCAGTGGGGCTTCATTCAGATCTATTGCTGATTATGAGATCCTCTAAAAAAAATAAAAACAGATATGTTTATTTTTTCTTCAGTTATTTATCCCTCTCTTTTTCTTTTCTTTTCTTATTTCAGCATATTATGGGGGTATAAATGTTAAGCTTACATATATACATAATCTTTTCTTTTAATATGTATCATTAATTCCATGGAGCCCACTCTAGTTCTGACTTTCCACTGCCACTAGATCAGAAGCTCTTAACCAGAGGTCTGCAATATAGAAGAGAGGCTGTACTTCCTATAGGTAGAGGTAAGGGCCCAGAAGCAAGACAGTAACATTGATTTCATGGCATGAACTTGGAGAAGCTGCAGACACACTGCTGAGCATCAGCAGATGCTGACAGCAGATGTGGAAAGCTCACTGTGCACCAAGCATAGTTCCAGGTACTGAGGACAAAGCAGTGAACAAAGATCTTGCCCTCCTGTGGCTTTCATTCTGCTGAGGGAAACAAATGGCTAGCAGACAAATAATTATACAGTCTGTCAGGTGGTCATGAGTGCTATGGAGGAAAATGAGAGAGGGAGTTCTATAAAATTGTCATTTTCAATAGGGAGGACCTCAGGAAAGGCCTCGTGAGCAAAGATCTGATAGAAGTGAGAGAATGGACCAGGCTGCTGTCTGGGAAAGAGCATTCTGGTGGGGAAACCACCAGTACAAGTGCCCCAAGGCAGAGAGAGGCTTGGAACAGTTGGAAGAGCAGAAAGCAGCCAGTGTGGTTGGAGCAGAGAGTGGTGAAGATCATATAGATCCTTGTACTTTAGACTTAGACTTTCACTCTGAATGAGTATCCGTTATAAAATACCAGTTTTTCCCTGACTCTATTCCACCAGCATAAACTAATAAGGTCTGGAAACACAAGGTATTAATAAGATTCAGTCCTTCTTCAATAAGGAAACAGATATTTAGACAACTCTAACAGAAAGTGGAAAGTGGGCAGGTATTAGAAGAGAAGAGTAGACTTCTGGGGAGCTGAGATCCCTGCCAGCTTCGAGGAGGAGGCAGTCAGATATGGCTCATGAGTTCCTTTACTACGGTCTTGAAAAATGGGCTGAATTTGAACACAGGGATCTCTGAGCTATAGAACTTTCTAAGTTAAGGGGCAGGTGTAATGAGATGCTTGACATTTTCAGGGAATTTTGAGAATTGACTGAACTAGGAAATGCTTGAAGACAAGTAATTGAAGATAGGGTTAGACAAGGAGATTGAAATTAGATGCTTGAGGTCCATGGATGCAAGACAGAGAATTAGTGAATCTTTATTAGCTGAAGGGTCTAATATGCCTTCTACATCATTTCTAGGTATGTATGTTTATATCCATATATATGAAAGATTTTGTAAGAGAAAAGTATGCAATAGGTATGCAGGAACTAAATTGAATTGTCTTTTGGCTATTCAATTAAAAATCTAAAATTGGATAGGCTCTTAGAGTTAATCTGTTAAAAACCTGTCTCCCCGCCCCACAACACTGCACTGATGAGAAAACTGAGTCCTAGATGTTTAATAGGCAATGAAAGGTCATGCTATTACTTGGTGAGTCAGACTGATGTCCCATTATATTTCTACCAGTCTTTCTGCCCACTTCAATCACATCTTCCCAATATTCTACCAAAGTAGGGTGGGAGTGACCCAAAATTAGTGCCTATCTTATTGTAATATGCAGATAATATTAATGATTCAGTTGATATTCCTTCCCCATCTGAAATGGAATCTACCTCCCTAGAATTCTTCTCATGCTGTTAATGAGATTTAGCTACATTGCTACAGGCAAGATCTTCCAAATACCTGAAATCAGGCGGTCCTCCACCCCACCTGCTTCTCTGCAGGACAAAAAATAAATAAAATGTCCCTTCACCAAGAGATATTTATCACCACCACACCATTAGAAACTTTTGTCCCTTTTATTTATTTGCTCAATAGTCTATATGAGAAGATCTCGGCTTTTATTTTTTCAATAATTGAGCTTAACAACCAGCTCGACTCACTTTTGAGTTATTCACACTTATTTATTCACAGTTATTCACACTTATTTCTGATAAAAAGCAAAGTTGACAAAGAGCAAGAGGGGATGATCCAACTTTGCCAGGAAAGTAAGTTTTAGCTCTTTGCCTCTATACTTTACGAAAAGAATAGAAAGTTTAGAAAAATCTTTCTATAGCTTTGAAATTTCATTCAAATTCTGAAAATAACAAACTAGCTTTAAGACTCAACCTAGTCATTACCTCTTTCAAGAAATCCTCTTGAAATCCTCAAGAAATCCACCCATCCCTAAGCCAGTGCCCCCTTGAAATTCCATGCATACATTTAAGATAGCACTGACCACACTGTCTTCTGATAACTGTTTACATGTCTCCTTTTTTGTACCAGGTTCTTAGCACCCATCACAGAAGGAAGGAAGGAAGGAAGGAAGGAAGGAAGGAAGGAAGGAAGGAAGGAAGGAAGGAAGGAAGGAGAGAGATGGAGAAAAAGAGGGAGGAAGGTAATATTTGATGCACATGTTTTCCAAACTAACTCAATACACATGGTCTAATAAATAATTTCTTTGCTACTAATTGTTTAAGAGTAATTTGAAGAAAAATAGCTTCGGTGTGTATACTAGGATTCCATGTACACTGCTGGTTTATAAGAATACCAGAACAGAATGCTTTAAGTTGAGACTGAAAATCTAAAATGCCCATTTACTATACCACACATTACACCTCAAGCCTGGACAAATGACAATAAACATTCCATGGATGCATGACTACTTTTATAATAGCTTCTACAGGCTCTTCTTGGTTTATATACATTTGTGTTTTACATACTTGAAATAGCACATAATTTTATTCAGAACTTTAAGTGAAATAATATAGTAATATTATGTAATGTGGGGCAAATACCATGGTAGGTGGGCACCACAGTACCTGGAGGTCCTAGTTGCCATTAAATGGCAATGTCTGGTATCTATCCTTCACCCCTATAGTTTCTCTATTGCTTGCCAAATGCAATGCATTTGTGCTCTGTGTCTTTCTGCATTGAAGTTTCCTTTCTTTATAGTAACTGCTTGTGCTTCTACAGCTGCACAGAACAATGGTGGTACACACTTTACTGTTAACTATTTTTAATTTATTTAAGCACAGAAAGAAAATCCTAAGATCAGATATGACCCATAGCCATCAACCCTGAGGCAGCATCAGGGAAGCTCATTTATCATCTCCAACTCTTTCTCTGTTCACTCTCCTTCTCATTCTATATACTTATTAAATGAGTCTAGCTTTATGTAACTATAGATTGAATAGAGACAGCAAGAGCCCCTAAAGTGGCTGAAATATCCTAACTCCCTCCCATGCCATTACTTTATTGAGAAATTGCTTAGGACATGTTTATTTTTGTCTAGCATCATTTTTACAGAATTCAGCCCCTGATCATGACAAGGAATGACTTAAGTTTTTGATGTCCAACACACAGAGAATTAGAATTATATCTATATAAATATATATATGCACAAGAGGAACATTAATCGGTGACAAGCCTCATCTTGGCCAAACGGCTTTAAGGATACTTATTATAAAAAATGAATACTGGAAGTTTGACTCAGGCTATTAATTCTCATTAGTATTTTATTAGGATGTTGAAAGGTTTCCTCAAATGGGGATACAAGGAAGGCATGTCCCAGGGCAGAAATGCCATCATATATACCCACTTTGATTAAGGCAGCATGCGCCACTCGAGGGAGCAGCAGAACCTAAATGATTTGGCAAACTCAATTTATAAATATTTTTGAGCACTAATTATCTGCTGGAACACATGGGCATATAAAATTATATAGCAATATATATATATATAAATTTAGGGTACAATTATGAGTTCTTTTGGAGTAATTTAAAAGAAGGTATGGGGGGTCCAAAGGAATGCTAACCGCATCTTTGAAGAGATTGACATGGGCTGAACAACATCTTTTAGGAAACTTTTGGGTGGGACCAGAATAAGCAGAAACTTTCACATTGACTGCATTTATCCATATCATCTGTTTTTTTCACATACAAAATCTTAAGTTTCATATTAAGCCACTTGAATACTTATATTCAAGTATTGGACTGCCCATTATCCATGTGAAATTTCACCCTTCTAGTTTGTTGAGTTATTTTCATACCTACATTTTTGATGTTGTTGTTCATTAGGCAACCGAAGAACCTGGTTCTTTTTTCTTTTTTCTTTTTTTTGTCTTGTTGTGGTAAGCCATACATAGCATAAAATTTATCATTTTAACCACTTTTAAGTAGATAGTTCAGTGACATTAAGTATATGTGCAACCATCACCACCATCCATCTCCGAACTTTTGCATCTTCCCACACTGAAACTCTGTACCCATTAAATACTAACTCCCCATTCCTTCCTGTCTCCAACCCCTGACGACCATCTTCTTTCTCTCTCAATTTATCATTTTAAAAGGCTTTATTTTGAGAAAGAGTGTCTCTGCAGAAAAGACAGCTTCTAGAAGATATTAGAAGAAAGAAGCAAACAAACGACTATACATCAGATGGGGGTCGGAAAGAGGAGTGCCGGAGACTTCACGGGAGGAGGTTGCGGAGGAGAATTGGGAGAAGAGACTTCCGGAGCGAGCAGTCTGGAGACCAGCGGCAAGGGTAGGTGGAGTGGTTAACTTCCCCCTTCCTTGCATCTCGGACTGCCGGTGGGCTCCCCAGCAGTTGGAGAGACCTGCGAACACCAGTCCAGAGACGGCCACCGCCACTGAGCGGTGAGCCTGTAGTGGACTCAGCACCAGGCTCCCAACTCCCTCGGGGCCTCTCCATGTGCACAGACCCAACCGCGCAGCAGGCACCATATTGCTGCACCGCGCAGCAGGCACCATATTCCCCGCCCCCGTCCCTACCGCGGCTGCTGAGAGAGACAATATAGCCACCAGCCGAGGCATCTCCAGGGAACGGGACCTTCCCTTTTGGGGCCCTACAGCTGACTG
>VBSM01003204.1:18643944-18655784 GCA_008086735.1 Cheirogaleus medius
CGGGAATACCAAGCAGCGGTTGGAAAAAAAAAAAAGATGAATATTGAAATTTATAAAATGGCCAGTGTCCAAAATAGTAATATTCACAGGGAAGTGTTTTGACATCTGAGATAACCTCCATTTTCTTCAGCGCTGAGCATGCTTGATTTGGTAGGACTGATTGGAACACACACATTATTACAACGGATTTCAAACCGCTTTCCTCTTTTTTACCCCTTCAATTTTTACAATTACTCATCACTCCAGTTTCAGAATAAGAAGGGCTTAAAGCACAAAATTTGAAGGCAGATGATTTGGGGCTAGAATCCTTGTTTTTTTCACTCTCCAAATGTTTAGATTTAGGAACCCACATCAATCCTTCTGAGCTTCCATTGCCTGCTATGCAGTGGAGAAACCAAGAGACCCATCCCTATAGAGTAGTAGTAAGGGCTAAATAATAATATATATATATTTTTTAGATGACTTATAAAGTAATGAAAATTATTATGGTTAATATTTATTGCATACTTAAAAATGTATGAGTCACAGTTTTAATAGTTTTGCACGTATTAGCTTATCAACTATGAGAAAGGGTTATTGGGAAGGTTAAATGAGTTAATTTGTGTAAATGAAGTAATGACATTATGCCTAGCACGTGGTAAGTGCACTATACATGGTAATTATAATGATAATAATGTAATCTTCATAACAACCTTCTAAAAATGGACTTTTTATGCCTGTTGCACAGATGAGGAAACTGAGGCACAGAGATGTTAAGTGATATACCCAATATTATAGGAAATGGAGAAGCCAAGATTCAAAAAGTCTGGTCCCAAAACCTATAATTTTAACCATTGTACTATATGTACATGCTATTTACGCTCTTTATAAAATGTAAAACATGATATGTATTAATATGTTACATATATATGTGTATATATATATGCAGACACACACAGTTGATTTCTCATATTAAAAAATAAAATATTCTGATTAAGTTTCTACCACCCAATCCAACCCAAGTAAGGAATGAACATTGCAACTGGGGACTGGCTGATTTATATTCTGAAATCATCTTATTCTTATCTCAGTACCCTTCCTGCCCATGTTTTCCTTTCTGGCTGATGGGTGTTGTTCAGCTGGGCTTTGTGTGAGTTACAAAGCAGCAACAATTACATGAGGGATTCCAGGAGCATGTTAACCACAAAAAAACAGTTGTCATAAACACTGTGCATCTTAATGCAGTGCTTCAGTCTTTACGTAAGATTAATTAAAGAGCAGATGTTCTGTCATACCCTGCGTTAGGTATGGTTATCTTTGAGATTCCAGCTCCTCCATTTGCTAGGTTTTAATTTGCATCATTATGCATTTTGAGCCTGGGGCATGAGTAGTCAAGTGGTAAACATTAGCTATACTGCACTGTATTTCCAAATGCACCTTCACTATTAGGCTGACTAATAGAATTCAATTCTATTTTCAGCCGAATCCTCTCAATTTTCATTTGCTTTTGACACGTTACATGGCAGGAGGAAAGAGCAAGGGAAAATGAGGGAGAGAGAGGCAGCCACAGCACAGGCTGTTTGTGCACAGGCCTCACGTCAGCAAGAGAGCCCCCTTCTGTTGGGTTTTGACCGTGCATCAACATTGCCTTCCTTTTACACAAAGCTGTGACAATCCTACAATTTAAGACAAACCTCACGTTAGAGGTTGACACTCCTAATAGGGCAAGAGGTCTTTGTTTTTGTTGTTAAAAATTGGAGGCACCAAAGTATATTCTGATTTTTTAAGTGCAACTACTGAACATTGATGTCAGAAAACTTTTCAGACCGTGATCAAAGTCTGATATGAATTAATTTGTCATTATAACACAGCCCCACTTGCCAGACATTTCAGGCCAGGACTTTGGAAAGGCAGCAGATATCTGGGTTGACAATTTCATTTAAAGGACAGAAAGCTTTCTGCTTTCTTTTCATTGGTATCTTGATTTAATGAACACACAAACAGACCATCGCCATATGCTCCAAATACCAGCTTGCTGTTCTTCAAGAAGCAGCTTGGGAAAATGCCAAGGCAAGAAGCTTGGAAGAAACTTGAAAAGGCTTCAAGACATATCTTTGTAGCCTGGGATAGCAAATGCACCAGTGATTAATTACGCTGGGGTTGGACGTGAATAGGAATGTCAATAAGGCATTTGTAGCACTGCAATGGTGGGCATGTTGGCCTGATAATAGAATCCTTCCTGCTTCCATTTCCGGAGTTTCCTTTCTGTTGGTAACACATTCACATTCGGGTCAGAGCTATAAGATGGTGATGTCATGCTGCTGCTCATTATAGAATCATTAGTTCAGGTGTGACTACAACCAGGGAGGAGGTGTCCCTAGGAAACGGGAACTCCAGAATTTGTGCCAGAGAATTCTTGTCTGAAGAGAAATCTATAGCTGTCTCTTCCTGAAGAAATCCTCCACTACCTCGCCCACTGATACTCAACAGCAGTAAGGGGGTGGCTTTACTCTACTGGCAACACCTCTTGTAGAATCTCCCCTAGATGACTTTGAAAAATGATTCCCCTACTTCGGGATCCAGAGTTAGAGTTTGCTGAGGTGTTGAGAGTAAGAAGCGTCATCTTTTTTCTCTTTCTCCCTTAGAAGAAGAAGAAGGTGGAAGAGGAGTGGAAGAGGAAGAAAAAGAAAAGGGGATTTTTATTCAGAGGAGAAAGCTGAATCGAGCTTAATACTAGGGAAGAATTGTCTTCATGCGGAATTTCAAGTATCAGAATACAGAAGGACGCATTTGAAATTGAGAATTTCAAGTCAAGTCTTGGAGCTTATGGAAACTACTTCCAAATTCAATTTGTAGTTTTCTTCCATCCTATACTCCCTGACCTGATGATCACCCCATGTGCATGTTGAATGGCTTTCCATCGCCTACAAGACATAGTCTAGAATCCTCCCCCTCGCATGCATGGTCCTTTGTGACCTGACTCTGCATTACAGTTCTGGTCTCAGTTCCTGCCTTTTCCCCTGCATACCTCACACTCCTCTTATCATAACCTTTAGGATTTTGCACATTTGTTCTTCCTATCTGAAATTTCTTTTTCTACACTGTCTTTCTAGGATAAATGGTGGCTACATCGTTTACCTCTCTTCTGGGATCTTGTCTCAAATTTTTCACTACCACGTCTCTCAAATCTCCCACCAACACCTCAAACCCAAAACATTTAGAATTTAACTCATCTTCTTTTTTAAAAATCCTCCAGTTTGTAATTTCCAATGGCTCTTAATGGCATCTGCAGGCAATAAGCCCACTAACAGTGAAAATATTGATTTAATATTTGAGTATTCGTTCCCTTCTAACTTCTGGATAGCCAACTACTGGATAATTTCTGATAAGTCAAACTCCAGAATCACTCTCCTGTCCAAAATCTATATACCCTACCTAAATTACCTTCTAGGTTTTCCCTCTCTTTTGTCACTTCTCTACTTTAGAAATTTGTTTTATCTCACATGGTCTATTATGACAATCACCTCATTGATCTCCTTTCTTTCCAAAATTTCTCTTTTTTATCCATCTTACCTTGAACCATAGCATTAATTTGTGATGCTTAACGTATTCACTCATCCAGTCTTTCCTTTGATATTTATGAGCATATGTGCCTGGTATCGGGAAGCACACCACTTAAGAACAGAATTCCCATACCCACTTAAAGTGTCAATTAGTGATTTAAACTTTGTATCTTTTAAATAAATGGATATTAAGTAAATGATTGAATTAATAAATGAATGAACAAGGCTTACAGTTTAGTTGGAGAGAAGAGGTATAAAATCATCAGAAGCTAAATAATAATAAAATGCTTCTATGAAATACATTATGACAATTGGTAATTGATTGTCACATGAAAGATATTAGCATTCTGGACAAATGTAATCAGAGAAACTCTCCAAGAAGGTAAGGGGAAAGAAAGAAAACTAACATTTATTGAGCAAATATTACATATGCAGCCCTATGCTGGGTGAATTACATACATTCTTTTGTTCAATTCTTACATCAACTCCATGTATAAGCCCATTTTATAGATATATCAACAGAGGGCTCATGGAGGCTAAATACCTGTCCAAGGTAATCCAGGTGGAAAGGGTTAGAACTGAAGTTTGAGCATGAAGTTCATGGTCCCAATGCCTATATCCTTCCATTGGGACAAGCTGGAAAAGAAAAGGTAGGTATGAAACATCTCAAAGGAAGACTAGATAAGCCTCAGTTATTGGTGTGACATGGTATATCTCAGTAAAGAAGGGATAAAATTTACTCTCAAATTGTGAATTAGAATGTCCAGGAGCAATATAAGAAGTGTGATCATAACATCACTTTGTATCACACAAGAATATACAACTCTAATTTTTCAATTTATAATTTAAAAAATAAAATTTTATACCAAAGATTAAAGCAGAAATAAATGAGAGACTAGACAAATGACAAAAATATCCATGAAACTAAGAGTTGTTTTTTGAAAATATAAACAAAATTAATGAACCCTTAGCTAGACTAAGAAAAAGAGGAAAAAGACTCAAGTAAGCAAAATCAGAAATTTAAGAGGAGACATTACAACAAATAACCCAGAAATGCAAAGTATCATCAGAGACTGCTATGAACAATGACATGCAAACAAACTGGACAACCTAGAAGAAGTGCATAATTTATTGAAACAGATAACTTACCAAGACTTAATCATGAAGAAATCAGAAATCTGAACAGACCAATGATGAGCAAGGAGATTGAATCAGTCATGAAAACTATCCCATCAAGGAAAAGCCCAGGACCTGATGGTGTCATGTGAATTCTGCCAAACATTTAAAAAAGAACTAATACTAATCCTTTCCAAGCTATTCCAGAAAATGGAAGAGAAGAGAATACTTTCAACTCATTTTACAAGCCTAGTAGCCTGAAACCAAAGCCAGCCAAATATTATACTACTAGAAAAGAAAACTACAGGTCAATATTCCTAATGAATGTAGATACAAAAATCCTGGACAAAATGTTAGCAAATCACATTCGACAGTACATTAAAAGGATCACTCACCATGATCACGTGGGATTTATCCCAGGGATACAAGAATGGTTCAACATATGCAAATCAATAAGTGTGATTCACCATATTAACAGAATGAAGAACAAAAACAATATGATCATCTCATTAGATGAAGCATTTGACAAAATTCAACATCTTTCATGGCAAAAACTCTCAATAAATAAGGTACAGAAGGAATGTTCTTCAACACAATAAAAGCCATATATGACAAGCCCACAGCTAATATCATACTCAATGGTGAAAAGTTTAAGGCTTTTCCTCTAAGATCTGGAGCAAGACAAGAATCCCCACTCTCACCACTTCTATTCAACATAGTACTAGAAGTCCTAGCCAGAGCAATTAGGCAAGAGAAAGAAATAAAACATCCACATAGGAAATAAAAAAATAGAATTGTCTCTGTTTGTTGATCATACAATCTTATATATAGAAAATTGTAAAGATTTCACCAAAGAACTATCAGAACTAATAAATTCAGTAAAGTTTCAGGATTTTTTAAAAAGTGTGAAAGGTGGGTTACTAATCAGTTTATTTGTGGACATACTAAGTTAGTTTGATCAGAAATTTGTGCCTCTACCTCTAGGTTCCTTCTGTTTGGGTAAAGGCTTCATGGGTTCTAAAGTGCTTGCAGTATGTCAGATAAAGGCAACTCTAAAAAACTAAAAAATGGCCCTCAGAACCATGAACTTAGTTTCTAAGATTTTTTGACATGCCTGGTTAGACCATGGCCTGATGTGATCAATTTGGTTAGTAAGAACAGGTTTGAGGAGGTTAAAGGTGGTATAATAACACTTAGAGCTGGGGAGAGCTTCATGTCACACATGGGACAGTTTCCATCCAGTGTTCAAGTTCTGTGTCGGATATCTCGAGACTGTTTATCAGACAATGCTCACCACTTGCAGTGAGAAGAACCCCATTTCATTGTCAGAATGACCTAATAGGGAGAAAATTGCTTCTTTTCAAATCAAATTCCACCTTGATCAAAGAGATAGGACCACTAGTCCTATCTCTGCTAGTCCCTTGAAACATGATAGGCCTTGCCGAATTTCATGACAGCTTTTGCATCTCCCTTCAGTCTTTTCTTTTCCAGGCTAAAATGATGAGGTTTGTGCAAAGGGAGAGAAAACAATCCTTAATCCACCCAGTAAATTTATTGTATTTTTTTATCTGACCAATTATCTCCACTTTGTGAATGAGGATATTGAGTATTAATCAACATCAGCAATATGCCCAACTCACAAGGCTCACAAAGGAGCAAGAATTTAAACTCAGGCCTGTGTGATCCCCAACCCTTATTCTTTCTATTATAAATCACCATTTTCAACCTTCCCATCAGATATTTATTTACAGTCTTTTAAATTTTTAACTAATTAAAAGAAGAACACATATATAAATTGAACAGTCAAAATATATATAACAGGATGACCAAAAAAAACAGCATAGGAGATCATTATACCTGACACCAACTGTACAAATTGAATATTTAAGGATTTCATTTAGCTATGAGCTTCCAGGCATGCAAGGCAAAAGTAAAATTAAAGCTACAGTTTCATGATTCCCACCAAAGGACAAAAGAAGCTAACCAGTTCATGAGAATAGAGAAATGTTTTCCTAGTACTGCATTCTAAAAAGAATTCTAAAAAATATTTATTGCATAGCTGTAAGAAGAATTAATCACCTAGATATTGAGTAAAACAACAGATGACGTCTTCAACGCTACCTTACAGAACCTAAAGCAACAGTCTTCACATAGCCATTTCTAGTAGTGATTCTTTATTGAAGCAAAGGGAAAAATACTAAATTGCTATTCAGTGAAGGTAATTCTAAAATGAGCAAAGCCAATATAATCCACAAGTATTGCATATACATTTTCCGGGGCAGAATGAAATGAGGAATTGACTCCTGTTAAGATATTTAGACTGGGTTAGAACCTTTGAGAGGCTAGGTCTGCTCTGGCCAGGGCCTGCTATAAAGAAATGTCCTCATGCATGCTTTGATAATCTCATGTTCTGCTGAGTTCTATGTTTCCACAACCTGGCCTTTTAGTTTGGGATGTCCAAATGGCTACTTCCAGCTCCTTTTTATCACATTCTTCAAATTCTCAATTCCCACTCTTGGCACTGCACTTCTAAGAATGCATCTGCCCCCAAAAGACCCTTCTACTTGATGAACCCTAGGATCTTCCTTCTCCAGGTTGTGCTCCAGCCAGGGACACAGACAGCCCACTAGGCACACAGACAGAAAATCTCTTAGAGGCTTTCTCAAAAAGCAATCAACTCAACTATGCTCTGGGAGAGAGCTACAGCAATCAATTCCAGACCGAGCTTTCTGGCAGCACCAAGGGTGCAGTTTTTCTGTGTGGTTGAATGAAGCAAATTCCGTCGGCTTTTGATATGAGACATTCCAGTGGCACAACTGACATTCTGTTAGGGTAATTGTGGAATCTGACTTACACTTTCCCAGATGACGGGGCGAGGTAGGTTATGAAAGTGCTTACAGATAGAGTCAAAATTTTCTCAAAAAGAAGATTTAGATCTGCTTAAGAGCTCAGATAAATCTGGCTGACATCAGAACATGGGAGAGATTTTCCCCTCAGTTGCCTTTTTTTTTTTTTTTTGGTTGGTTGTTGTTTTTTGACTTGATAAATATTAACAAAATTCTAAATAAAATTAGAAATTTACCTATGGTCCACCATCCATCCATCCTCATCAAACTGTCTGTATTTTTCCACGTTTTGTTTCAGCCTTTGCCTAGGTACTGTTATTTTTAAATTATAATTATTGCTTGGGCATACTTTTATATTCTGTTTTCCCCCCTACTCATCTTTATAAACACATTTCCTACTACATGGTTACTACATGGTTTCTATAATTATCATTTTTGATGGAGCAACATTTCCATCAAGCAACCGCATTATGATTTAATTAACCATTTCACTACACACACGTTTAAATTGTTTGAATTATTTGGGTATTTCCACATGACAAGTTCAAAAGAGTCAAATTTCTTAAATGAAATCATATAAATATCTTGTCAAACTGATTTTTGCAATGATAGTTTCCATTTCCACACCCTTCCACAACATATAAAAAAATCCTTACCAGTCATGCCAATTTTGGAGAGATGTATTTTTTCATGTGTTAATGTGAAAGGTGTAGAAAGGCACATGTACACATACTTAGTGAAGTAGCCTAGAAATTTGTGACAATTATCATAATAATAGGTGTAAGGGACAGTGACGTTGCAGTCAAACAGCCCTCTCCCTTCTTCCTTGCTGATGGGGCCCACATTCTGTCCTGGTTTCCATCTGTCCTCCATGTGACTCAGAAATAAACACTGATTAGTGAAGGCCAATCTTGAAAATCCCTTTTCCTTGACAATGAGACGTGGGAAGAAGTTACCCCAGACCCCAGCAAGGAAGAATTTCCTTGCTCCTAAAAAAAGACATGAAATAACTGAACATAACTCTATATAAAACTGCTAACATAACTAAAATCATCATGTCCTGTAACTTTTTAATATGCTGTACTTCCTATATCTTTAGTGATATATATTCTAAAAAGAAAAATGACTACAAAGACATGTTAAAATTTACTCAGTAGAGGTTTTTATAGCAATGTTATTATAATTTTTTAGTTATTTCATATGTATTAAAATTTGTTGCATATTTTTTATTTATGTTTTCTATACTTAAAAAAATGCAAACATAAAGTAAATAGGACATTGTAATGTTGTAAATATCAATATGAACTTATGATTATATAAGCGTGTATATGTATATGCATACTTATGTGTATGCATACACACACAATGGGACTTCAAAATGTTAGTGAAAAATTGTAATTAAAAGATAAAAATAAAAAACATAAAATTTATTTCTCAACATATGCTCCATCAAGCTCAAGACACTTTTGTAAGCAATGATACCAGCCATTTAGTCCATCCCTAAAGAACTGAGGGTCCTGGGAATTTAACCATGTCAATACAGTCTTTTTTACATTATTAACTAAAGAAAAATGAGTGGCCTTTAAACATTTTTTAAAATTAGAAAACAAAAAGAAGTCAGAAGGAGCCAAATCAGGACTATAAAGTGGATGCCTAATGATTTCCCTCAAATTGCCCTTGTTTGATAAGAGGAATGAGCAGGAGCATTGTCGTGGTGGAGAAGGACTCCCTGATGAAGCTTTCTTAGGCCTTTTTCTGCTAAACCTTTGGCTAACTTTCTCTAAACACTCTCATAATAAGCAGATGTTGTTGTTCTTTGGCCCTACAAAATGTCAACAGCAAAATGCCTTGAACATCCCAAAAAACTGTTGCCATGATCTTTGCTCTTGACTGGTTCACTTTTGCTTTGACTGGACCGATTCCACCTCTTAGTAACCATTGCTTTGATTGTGATTTGTCTTCAGAATCATATTGGTAAAGCCATGTTTCATCTCCCATTACAATTTTTAAAGAAATGCCTCAGCATCAGCATCTTGATCCCACTTCTTTAAAATTTTCATAGAAAACTCTGCTGTTGTTTGCAGATAATCTAGCTGCAGAGGTTTTGGCACCCATCAAATGGAAGGTTTGCTCAACAATAATTCTTCAGTCAGAATTGATATAAGCTGAACCAATTGATATCTCTATGGTGTTGGCTATTTTTGTGCTGTTAATCATTAGCCCACTCCAATTAGGGCTCAAACAAAATGAATTCTTTCCTTGCTAATTGACGTGGATGATTTGTTGCTGTTGATTTCAGTTTCAATATTTCCTCATTTCTTCTTGAAATGATTTATCCATTTATAAACTGTTGATTTCTTTGGTGCATTGTTCCCATAAACTTGTTTTAAAGCATCAGTGATTTCACCATTCTTCCACCCAAGCTTCACTGTAAATTTTATGTTTGAGGGCCTCTTTTCAAAATGATGTCTTATCTTTCTTAGTTCTTCAGACTAGATTCTATTCAAACATGTTATAAAAATTTTATTTTGGTGAAAAATATTTTGAAATCCATGCATAGTTCTTTCATAATACACATTTTCCACGAACTTTCTAAAGACCCCTCATATATCCTACCTCTTTTCATTAAAAGATGATAGAAGGAATAAGTCACCATCAATAAGCATGCCCCAAAATATATCTTAGCATCTAAATGCCAGCCCCACCAAAAGGAATAACAGCTTCTTGCAAAAACGGCTAATTCTATGTCTGGGACTGAAAAATACAAGGCTAATCTTAGATATTTGATTTTTCCAGAAAACACAAACTAAGAAGTAATATCAAAAGAACACAGTAGCCAGTTTCTATTCAACATAGTGCTGGAAGTCCTAGCCAGAGCAATCAGACAAGAGAAGGAAATCAAATGCATCCAAATCGGGGCAGAAAAGGTCAAACTATCACTCTTTGCTGATGATATGATCTTATATCTAGAAAACCTCAAGAATTCTGCCATGAGACTACTGGAATTGATAAACAAATTCAACAAAGTCTCAGGTTACAAAATAAATGTACAGAAATCAGTAGCATTCCTATACGCCAACAACAGTCAAACTGAGAACCAAATCAAAGACTCAATACCCTTCAAAAGCAACAAAGAAAATAAAATACTTAGGAATATATTTAACTAAGGAGGTAAAAGACCTCTACAGGGAGAACTACAAAACATGGAGGAAGGAAGGGCAGAGGACGTAAACAGGTGGAACACCATACCATGCTAATGGGTCAGCAGAATCAACATTGTTAAAATGCCCATACTACTCAAAGTGATCTACAGACTCAATGCAATCCCTATTAAAATGCCAACATCATTTTTTGCAGATATAAAAAAAAGAATTCTACACTTTTTATGGAACCAGAGAAGACCCCGTATCGTAAAAGCAATCTTAAGCAAGAGGAACAAACTGGGTGTTATCAATTTACCAGACTTCAAGCTAAACTGTAAGGCTATAGTAACTAAAACAGCATGGTACTAACATAAGAACAGAGTCAGAGACCAATGGAACAGAACTGAGAATCTAGACATAAAACCATCCTCATACAGCCATCTAACCTTTGACAAAGCAGGCAAAAACATACACTGGAGAAAAGAATCCTTATTCAATAAATGGTGCTCAGAAAATTGGATAGCCACATGTAGAAGACTGAAACAGGATCCGCACCTCTCCCTTCTCTCAAAAATAAACTCATGGTGGATAACAGATTTAAATCTAAGGCATGAAACTGTAAGAATTCTAGAAGAAAATATTAGAAAAACTCTTATAGACATTGGCCTAGGCAAAGAATTTATGAAGAAGACCCCAAAGGCAATCAGAGCAACAACAAAAATAAATAAATGGGACCTGAACAAATGAGAAAGCTCCTGCACATCCAAGGAAACTATCATGAGAGCAAACAGACAACCGACAGAATGGGAGAAAATATTCACATGCTACACATCCAACAAAGGGCTGATAACTAGAATCTATATAGAATTCTGGAAAATCAGCAAGAAAAAAAATCAAATAACTCCATCAAAAAGTAGACAAAGGACATGAACAGAAACTTTTCAAAAGAAGATAGACTAATGGCCAACAAACACATGAAAAAATGCTCAACATCTCTAATCATCAGGGAAATGCAAATCAAAACCACAATAAGATATCACTTAACTCCAGTGAGAATAGCATTTATCAAAAAGTCCCCAAACAATAAATGTTGGTGTGGATGTGGAGAGATAGGAACACTCACACACTGTTGGTGGGATCACAAACTAATACAACCTCTGTGGAAAGTAATATGGAGATACCTCAAAGAGCTA
>VBSM01003204.1:18662651-18722689 GCA_008086735.1 Cheirogaleus medius
TGAAGCATGGACACATGACATATTCAGGTTGTCTTTGGATTTATGCTACCCTGTTTTATTTTTCCACTCAGAAATATTGCAGAGTCATACACTCTATCCAAAAGAGGGGAAAAGACAATCCTTTATATTAGCTCAGAAATTCAGCATTTCTGATGTTCTTCATGCCTTCCTCTAGATCCAAGTTTTCAACTATTGTCATCTTTTGTCTTCAGCCTGAAGAAGTTCTTTTAGCATTACTTATTGAGCAGGTCTGCTAGTAACAAATCCTCTTAGGTTTTGGTATCCAAAAATGCTTATATTTCAATTTCATCTGGGGGAGTAGGAGTCTCTATTTTTAAATCAATTTTGAGGCATAATTGAGTTAGTGTCTTAATCTCTCTAGTTGATTCTCTGTGAGGGCAGGACCTATAATTCATTCTGAAAAGGTAGCATAGCATAGTGGTTCACTGTCAAAATCTAAAGTCAAATGCCTATATAAGACTCTCAGCTCTACCACCAACCACCTGGGTGACCATGGATAGGTGCCTTAACCTCTCAGTGCCTCCTCAGGCTCTTCATCTAGAAAATGAAGAAAATAATAAAAGTAGCCACTCCAAAGAGATCCTGCAGAAAATGACACTAGCTACTGTACGTAATGGTCTTAGAACAATGCCTGGAATATAGGAATCACTATTTAAATGTTTGCTGTTATTAATCTCTGTATTCCCAGCAACTAATATTAATAGAACATGACATCTTAGTGAAGGCTCAGGATATGTTGAATAAGAGTTCTTCCTAGATTATTTAAAAACCCATTGAATAGGGGAGTCAGAATCACTCAGAAAGTCCAAGGTTATTCCTTTTGTATTTTGCCCCTTGGACTTTCATTCACTGCTAAGAAAGCAGTTTAACCCACTTCCGCTTACCCTGGCAGTGCCCAAAGTGAAAGACTTTGTCTTTGCTGTGGAGTCCTCTCTCTTGCCTATTTCAGACCTGGGCTTCTTTTGACTATTCTTTTGCCTCCACCATTAACCTTTCAAATCTGGATAAGCATTCAGATGCCCTACACTCCACAAATCTTTCCCAAACTCCAGGTGATTTTTCTCCCTTTCATAGCTGTTGGGGTTTTTGCCTGACCCTCTTTTTAAGTACTCACCATACTTTCTGCCAGAATATAGCTTTTCAGACATTGGTCACTGGCTTGTATATTTCACTTTAGTCAGGAAAGATAAAAAGAACCCAGGATCAACATCCTTTGGGCCTGAGATACCGATACTCTGGATACTAGACTGCCCTTGTCTCAGGGCTAAGGGCAGATATTTGGGTTTCTGTTTAAGATTCTATACTTGAATCCTGGGTTATTAATCAGCCTAGTATTCTAGGTTTCTGTCTACCCTGTTGCTATAGTTTGAATATTTGTTCCCTCCAAAACTCATGTTGAAATTTAATTCCCAATGTGGCAGCATTGAGAGTTGGAGCCTTTAGAGGTGATTTGGCCATGAACTCTGACCTCATAAATGCATTAACCCAGTTGTGGATTAATGGGCAATCATGCAAGTGGAATTGGTGGTATTATAAGAAGAGGAAAAGAGGCCCCAGCTAGTATGTTAAATCTCCTTACTGTGTGATGCCCTGTGCCACTTCAGGACTCTGAAGAGAGTCCCCACCAGCAAGAAGGTCCTCAACAGAGGCATCCCCACATCGTTGGACTTGTCAGACTCCATAACTGTAAGAAATAATTTTTTCTTTATAAAGTACTCAGTTTCAGGTATTCCATTATAAGCAACAAAAACAGACTAAGACACACACCAAATCTGGATATTGTGCCTGGTCTCCAGTCTGGATTGCAACATTGCAACCTGATGCCGACTGCCTGCCCCATCACTAGGTACTGTCTACCAGTGAATATCCTGTGGCTAAACTACTCCTTGAAATAGACGCATGACAATGAAAGTCATTTGTCCAAACAGTTTCCATGTCTTCCCTCTCAAGAGGGAGTGCATCCCTAAGTTGGAACCAAAGGCCCTTTTTGACTTTCCTCCTTCATCTCCCATTAATCCTCTCTATACACCCTAAATTTCAGCCACTTTGAACTTCTTAGAGTTCCCTCAACATTTTCTGAAGGGTCTGAGGGAGGGTAGAGGGTAGCCTGTACCGTTGTACATGCAGTATCTACAATACTTTTGCCCTCATAACTTAACCAATTTCTAGTTATCTGTCAAAACCCTCACCAGTTATCACAACTAAATAATGAAGGACATGCCCAAGGCTCAGCTGGTACCTATGCCTCTATTGCAAATGTTCACTAGCTAGCAGCTTTGCAAGTGAAATCCTGTGCAAAGGGGTGATGTAGTAATATAGGATTTAGCAAAGCAAATGCATTTAGGCATGCCAAAAAGACCAAACCATGGATCAGCTTTTTACTCCTAGTTCTCAAGAGCTGCCATTTATTCTTATAAATCAATGGGCTTTCTGTGATTATGCACCATTTCAGCGTTCTAGATCTGCAAGTGTATGACTGTTGGTCAGAATATACACATAGGCTATCATGTCCAGAATTTAAACTAGTGATACTCACTCACAGAGGGAATGTGTTTCTTAGTGAAAAGCTATTGCCCCAAAGGTGTAAAGGAACGAGGAGAGAGTGATTGCCCACAAGTCATCACACATCCAGCCACTGAGCAATACTTTTTCCTATTAAAGGAAGCTTTGAGTTGTTACAATTCATCATAAACCTTTATAAAAATCTCTTTTCTTCAAATGTGCTCTGTTGCCAGGCACTATGTCTGACAGCTCCTCACTTTTTCAAGTGAGGAGCTCGATAATTTCTCCATTCCTAGCCTCAGCTTCAGTCAGTACAAATGAGTCAAGCCTCTAAAAAGGCATCAAGGAATTATGACTATCTTCTCCTCCCTAACTGCATCCCCATATCCAGCTTCAATCATGATAATAAATAAGGCTCTTGGTGACTGAGCACACGTGGTACCTGACCAGTTAAAATAAAATTCCACATTTCTATGATGCCTGACACTTCAAAGTAGAGGATGGTTGTCAATTGGTTAAGATGTTCATTGTTAGCTTGGGTATGAGTCTTCTTAACTTACACTTGAGAAGGAAATGACAATGATAGCCATCAAAAAGATGGCTGGGACTTATCTGTGATAAGATGTGGGGGCTGGGCACAGGCAAAGAGAACATTTGCTGTATCTGTTGGGCTCATCTGTCCACTGTACTCAGCTGGTAAAGTCCCATGCCTTGCCCTTGGCCACTGTCATTAGCCAGGTGGGAAGGCACTTTGAGCCACAGCTGCTCCTGCACTCCCTGGTGTTGCCTTTGACCCATCAGCTGGTGCCTTAGACCATTAGCTGGTGTCTTTCTGCATAGAACCAATGCCACCCAGGAATGTAGTCTGAGATATGTGTGTGTGTGTGTGTGTGTGTGTGTGTGTGTATTTTCCCTTGTCCTTCACAACAGCACTGTGAGGTAAATGGTTTCAACTCCCCATTAGGGAAGTGATATCTGAGACTTGGGTTTAAAACCCAAAGTGGATGTCAAACCTGTGTTCTTTGTCATGTGGTTTCCCATAATTTAGTTTCACACCACTTAATTCAGGGATATTTAATGTATTTGGGTCTTAAAAACTTTAGGGAACAATTGGGTAAAGTCTTGTACTTGTATCTTTTGGGTATAAAGACTCCTGATTTCCAGTTGTTGGATATCTGGGTGATAGTACAATTTATGACATAGTAAATGTAAGAGGAGAAGGAGTTTGTGGACATTTAAATGCTTCAATATCTCAAGGCCTTTGCCCAGATCACCTCAGTAACATCTGTCCTGTATACAAAAAGGTAGATGATTGATCAAAATAAATCAGATTTGGCCACCCAAGAAAGGACTGTAGAGTTGATACAGTGTGGCCTGAGACTTAGCCATTATTTCTTTGTGTCTCCAAAGAAAATGTATTATCTACAAAAATTCTCCATTTCTCCTGTTCTCTCCTTCTTTCTCTTTTCTAGTTTCTTTTTTATTTCTTACTTACATTTCATCTAATTCATTCTTCAACAACATATTGTTAGTAAACACTTACATATACATAGAAGTCTTCTATTTACAGAGATATAAACTTATGCCTAATTATTGCCATGCAGGAGCTGTGCTCCAATTTGGGCAATAAGACATGTACACAAAAATACATAATACAAGATAAAAAGTGTTACTTGCCTTAAGAGAAGTTTGGGAAAATATGTTGTGAGAGTAAGTTGCAGGGTCAAAGTTAGTTGTAGCTGGAGGATGAGCCTTAAAGAAGGGATGAAATAAATGGGTAAGACATAGACAGATAAAAAATCAATAGGAAAGAAACCTGGCAAAGGGAACTGTGCCAGGCAGGATAAAGCCCTCCATCCAAAGTTGTCCACATTCTAATCCCCAGAACCTTTGAATATGTTAGGTTACCTGACAAAGGAGAATTAAGCCCGAGGATGGAATTGAGATGGCTAATCAGGTCATATTCAAATAGAGACATGCTCCTAAATTATCTGGGTGGGCCCAGTAAGGGTCTTTACAAATGGAAGAGGTAGGCAGAAGGAAATGCAGAAGAAGATATGATGGCAGAAACAGGGTGAGGGAGATGCCACATGGCTGGTTTTGAAGATGAAGGGAGGTGGCCATGAGTCAAAGAACAAGGGTGGCCTCCAGAAGCTGTAAAAGGCAAGGAGATAGATTCTCTCCTGGAATCCCCAGAGAAGAACACAGCCCTGCTGACACCTTGACCTTAACCCTGCAGGATATATGTCAGACTTTTGACCTCTAGAACTGAAGGATAATAAATGTGTGTTGTTTTAAGCCACTAAGTTAGCACTGAATTGTTCACAGCAGCAAACGAAAGTAAATACAGAAAAAATCTCATGGTGTAAAGGTGGAAATTTAATCTTATTTTTTTATAACAAAAAGTCCACAAAGGAAAAAAATAGTAGATAAGTCTTAGAAGTCAGGCACAGGAGTCTGGCCAGGAAGGGCAATAAGGAATCACTGAAGGGTTTTAAGAAGGAAGGGACATGATCAGATTTGCATTTAAAGATGATTACTGTGACTGTTGAGTGAAGGAGAAAGGAGAGGAAACAAGTCAGGGAAATTAGTTAGGAAGCTGTTGAAATGGTTTCAGCAATAAGAGATAAGGCCTCGGGAAGGGCAATAGAGTGGGAGAAGAGAAAAGGAATCATTTATTCATATATTCAATATATGATTTTTGAGTACTTCAGTGCTTCCCAGCACCGTTGCCGGTGTTGGGATATGGGCAAGTATATGGCAAGTATTGTAATCCTCTCTTCAGGCCTTATAGTATAATGGGTCTAGAGATACAACAGACAAGCATACAATGTGTCAGAAGGTGATAAGATCTCTGAAGGAAACTGGAGTGGGGAAAGGGACCTAGAGAGTGTCAGGTGTGGTAGACAGTGACAGGTGTGGATGGGGAACTCTGCAGTGGGACTTTGGAGAAGGTCTCTCTGAGAAGGTGATATTTGAGTACAGATCTAAAAGAAGAGGAGAACCAAGAAGAATTCTTGGGGCAGGGTCTCTTTGGCAAAGAACAGAAAGAAAAGTGTATCCATAGGAAAGAGAGAGGTTGGTGGGGCTGGAGGGACGTGAGCAAAGCTGTAAGCAGTAGGAAATGAGATCAGAGACACTGGGCTGAGCATTTATTGCAAAGCCTCCTTGATCACTGTGAGAACTCAAGCTTTTCCTCTGAAAAAAATGAAGGCATTTTGCATTTAGAATTGACAGGACCAGAAGGCTATGTAAATGGAGAGCCAAGAATCTAAGAATAATGAACAGTCTTCCCCTAAAGCTTCAGTTATTGAATTCATCCTGAGCAAATTAGGATGCTCCCATCACACCCACCCAGAGGAAAACCACTCAGCAGCACACTACAAGTATTTGTGGGGAGAAGGCCATCCCAGGATCAGCCAGATCCAGCTTGACTATAATGCAGGTGCTTTGCATGAAAAAATTTCCATCTTCCTTTCCATGCTTTTATCATGGGTCAAAACCAGATTGGCCAGTGTACCAAGAGAGAAATTTCGGGGCCTCCAAACAGCATACATTTTCCTGGATAGAGACAGACTGAGTATTCTGCTCAACTTGCAACTAGAAAATATCCCACAGCAATGATGGCACCATGTAGGTCTTAGATAGTTCCTATACATTTCTAATTCTCAGTTTCCAAATTGAAGAAAGGAGGATTATTTTGTCTGTAATAGATCAGATGATCTATTTAATGCCTTTTTGGCTGTAGGGTCTGTGGTTCTACCCCTGAAATAAAGGCCTCACCTTTACCTCTATACAGTCAGGCACACAGGCAGAGAAGGAGAACGCAGGAATTTTCACAGTTTGGGATTCTCTGTGGCCTGGTATTCTGATACTATAGAGCAGGAAAAGTATCTCATTATAGTGGTAAAAGCATGGATCTGTCTTTTAATTTTAATTCCATCTCTTACTGGTCATGTGAAATCCTTGAAATCCTCTTGTAAAATAAGACAGAGTATAAATACACAAATGCATAATAATAAATATGTGACTTTAAGCTCATTATTTTACCTCTCTGAAGCTCAGATCATCATCTGCAAATTGGGAACATTAGTGCCCACTCCATAGTATTATTTTGAGGTTACAGAACATGCATGCCATAAATGCTAACTAGGTCCTTTACCACTTAAAAGTGTTAAAATGGAAGAAAATGTTATTATTGTTACTTTGAAAAGAAAATTAAAAGAATCCCATTAGAAGCTGGAAACCACAATACCCCTGCTGAGGAACAGCAAATTACAGACACTGGGAAAGGGGACAGGGGACAGGGGTCAGGGTGAGACAGATTCTCCACAGCAGCTCCTAACAACCCAAAAGGTCTCAGATGCAAAACCTCCCAAATGTTTGACCTGAGAATTGAGAAAGAGTGCTTTCTGGTTCTTCCACTCCTGGTTCCTACTTTATTACCTCACCAGGAGTCCCCTTCCCACCAATTGACAGCCACCACCCTCAGGGGAACTCAGGGATTGTCAAAGTAATACTGGTTTTATCTACAATGTACACATCCCTCAGCAATGTCTGATGAGAGAGGGGTGATGCAGGTCAGCAGGACCTGTCCCCTGGTCCTTTATCTGCTTTGCTCCAGACGACAAGGCTCCATCTGGGGCCAGACCTGAAGGCTGTGTTTCCCTAGCACCCGCTGAGCTGGCTTCCAGCTGAACTTGGCCAGTGGGGGACACTGGTGGGAAATTACAGAGCAGGAGGAATGCATGGGCCAGGGCGTGTCTCTCTCTCTGCTCAGGGAAGGACCTCTGGAAGCAGTGATGTCCCATCCATGCCTTCAGTTGCCAGCTGGTGACCCTAGCTCCTGAGTTCTGGCAATATTGCCTTCCCCATGTCCCTCCAGCCTCCTGCTTACTGTTGTTACCCTCCGGGTTGCATTGCTGTCCCCAGTTTGGCTTTATAGCTTTTCTTCTATCTACATAAGCAGTTATCTACATTAATTTCCCTCTGTTTGTTTGTTTGTTTTTCTCTCTTTTTCTTTTTTACAGATATAGGATCTGGCTCTATCACCCAGGCTGGGGTGCAGTGGTGCAATCACAGCTCCCTCACACTTCTAGGATCAAGTGATCCTCTCACCTCAGCCTCCTGAGTAGTATTTCCCTCTGTTTTTAATGCCTATAGTGATTTCCTTCCTGGTTGTACCTGACTGATACAGCCCAAATTGACCCTGGGCTGTAACCAGACAAGGTTAAATGAGCTCAGAATGGTTTCACAGAGCCTCTTAGAAAATCCAGACAGAAAAGAGGGGACCACAGCCCACCCAGCCCAGAGAGGTAGTATATATTCAACTTAATCATGTGGATGCTTCAGCTGGTTTTAATTTGAAAAATAAACAACATGGGACCACAACTGTACACAAGCTAGTTAAGTAGGTTACTACAACTACCTGCAATTACCTTCACTTAAGTCTCTCTGGCCAAAATTTTACCGCCCTCTATTCTGATCCAAATATATTAATCTATAATTCAAGTCTCAAAAGACAATGTTATTCCTTCAAATTAAAATTTAGGGGATGGGAAGAAAGGCAACACCCAGTGGCATGCTGGTAAACCAATTTTAAAAAAAAGCAGCTTTAGTTTGTAACTTTTGACAATTTCTGTTGTACAAATATTCCCACTATAGCTGATTTTAAACTGCCAAAGTGACATCAACTAACTTGCAAAATTTTTGAAAATTTAACAGTTATCTCCCATGAGCTCCAGACATGATTGGAACACCCCACCACCATCTGAAAAATCAGCCACAGTAGGAACTCAAGGAAATCCACCTATGCTTAAAATTCACCTGTAGTTTTCTTTGCTACCTAGAGCTATGGAGAAAAATTCTTACCATTGTATGGAACCGAACCCAAGTCTGTTTGTCTCACACAGAGATTGTTTGTTTATTTGACTGTTTATTTATTTATGCTTTCTTTTTTTTTCAAGAAAAGATTTGAGGTGAATTATCTAAATACATTCAATATAAAAAATACATAAAATTGAATTTAAATTAAGTATTTGAGGAAAGTGAAACAAAGAAAAAAAACGAAAGCTTTAATAGTAAAGAGAGAAAAATGAAATAAGGAATGAGCTCGGCACACAAAATACATGGTATAAAGGCCTTCCAGGCCAGTCCCAGAGCCTGCAAGAAGGGATCCCCCAGAGCAAATAGACATCAGTGATGAGTCACTCACAGGTTCCACTGTCCAGCCTCCAGTGGATCTGGCCATCTGTACAGGATGTGGCAATGATGTGACCCAGTGGGTCAGTTCGAACATTAGTATTACACCCAGGACTTCTCTGGAAGAGTGGTAAATGGGTCTAGTGTCCCACTCTCTGCCTGCAGAGGCATTTGGCAGTCTGACGATCTCCCATTGCCTTGTCGATTTGTCAGACTTGCTGTTCTGGAGCAAACCCCAGTCTCCTTGAACAGGCTCGCTAGGGGCGCCCACTGGATGGTGAATTCATCAAGCTCCCTCTAAGTCAGACTGGCAGCTTAGGAAAGCTTCTATCCAGCTCTGCACAGAAAGTCACTGTCAAGCAGAACAGTGGCCCAGGCTTTCTCTAGCTGCCTGTATCCCAGAAGAACCAGAAAATCAACTCTTGGGACATGGGCATGCAGAGAGGCCAGAAAATAAGAAAATCATTTAAAATGGACATAGATCTTGGCTTCAGTGACCTATGGTCATTGAATACCTAGGATAGAAACTTTCACAGCCTTTTTATCCATTTGTAATAAAGCTCCAATATTAGCCCTCACCTGGTACCCCAGGACCACTGGGGAAACCACCTCCCCCCAAGTGTCTTCTCCAAGCATGGATCTTTCCCTGAGTTGGCCCAGTTATTGGAATATGCTTTTGCTTAATCAAATAAAAAGAAAAAAATACATACCTGGCATAAGGCCTGGCATTGAGCAATGAGTTGAATGGAAGCCCCACTCCTGGTTCTGCCAAGTATCTCAGGCCCCTCAAGGATGTTAGTCCAGGCTTTATGGCAAGACCCTGCTTTTCTGGGGGTTCTGTCTGGGTTAGAGCCCACTTCCCCCACATTATGACCATGGGACTCCTAGGTGACTCTCACCCTCCTACCACACACACCTGTGCTCAGCTAGGCCTCATATATGTCAAGCTTGCCAAATTCTCTGGGCTTTGTGCCTTCTTGTCTGTCTATACTTCCAGAGCCCATTTCTGTAGCCAGGACGGTTTGTCCTCAAGGGTTCTCATCTCATGCCAGGCCCATCCTATTTTTATGTCTTCTCTGTCTATATCTCCAGTTAAGATCCCTAGAGTGATGCTTTGGGGGAAGTTGCATTAATCAATATTGGCCCATCAGCCCTTGGAGGGACCGATTCATGGCAGGGTATATCTAGCTTCTGGGAATCCATGTGCTGAGAATCAGTGAGAATTGGCAGAACTTGCTCAGCGGTGCCTGCCCAGGCCTCAGAGAAGACTTGTCCTTTCCTGTCTCCATTCAGCCACATCCAGCCTTCAATTTCCTGTGAGAAGATCATCAAAGATCATCATCAGTCCTCAGCTATAAAGCAATGCCCTCTGGAGACAGCTCTGTGCTGTGACAAAAGCACGGGGGCTTAGGATCAGCTGAGCAGCATTCAAAGGATGATACTTCCCTTCATGAACTTGGACAAGACGGTATCTCTGAATTCCCGCGTCTTCATCTATAAAATGGGAATAGTAAAAATATCTTTCTAACTAGATTGAGTCAAGGTCTAAAAGAGAAAATATATATAAAATTTCCTCATAAACTGAAAGCACAATGCAATGTTATATATTACATTTATTTATAGCTGACTTCTCAAAGAGGTTGTTAAGATTTTAAAAGGCTGCCAAGGACTGAGCAAGAAGAAAGGCAAAGTAAATTTAAGGAGGCTCCAGCTTCCAGTAACGGCAAAATAGCTTGGCCAGACTAACTCTGCTACAGATAACAATAATTAAATCTGTACAAAGTATTTAAAATGCATTGGAGAATATCACCAGCAGGAAGGAACTGGATGGGAGATCAATCCTTTTAAGACAGGAAGTGCACTGATGAGATTTGTGGGTTAGCAAATTTTTTCCTGAGGGTATTTCCCAATTCCTGCAGCTCAGGATGGTAGAAAATTGCCAATCTTATTACCTTGGGGTGTCAGACAATAAAGTTCTGAGCTGGCAAAACCACTGAAAAGTCTGGGAGGGAAGTCCTGGGGTAAAAAAAAAAAAGGTCTAAAGAGGAAGTAAGTGTAAAAATATGAAAATAAACTCTGTCAAAAATCATGGATTAACTGCTGAACAAGGAAGAATGCAGAAGCTGAAAGCTGAAAGAATTAAGCATAGATTTTGAAGTTCAAGTCCAGCCAAGTTAATTATCTGCAAGAACAAATATCAATATTTCTCCAAAGAAGATAACAAAATCTAGAGTCTCTACAATGTATCTTTTATAATGACTACATATAATAAAAAAATTACAGTAGGCTACAAAGTAACAAGAACATGTGACGTATACTGCAAAGAGAAAGCAGTATGTTCAAGAACTTCTAAAAAATATACAGTGAATGAAGAATGGCAAATATCACCAAACAAATAATAATTATATAAAAAAAAAACTAAATGCAAATTTTAGAACTGAAACCACAAAACAGAACATTAAAAGTAGCAGAAGACAAAAACAGTGAACTCAAAGATAGATGTGTGGGGCTGCGTGTGGTGGCTCACACCTGTAATCCTAGCACTCTGGGAGGCCAAGGCAGGTGGACTGTTTGAGCTCAGGAGTTCGAGACCAGCCTGAGCTAGAGCAACATCCTGTCTCTACTAAAAAAAAATAGAAATAAATTAGCTGGACAACTAAAAAAATATATATATAAAATTAGCCAGGCATGGTGGTGCATGCCTATAGTCCCAGCTACTTGGGAGGCCAAGGCAGTAGGATTGCTCGAGCCCAGGAGTTTGAGGTTGCTGTGAGCTAGGCTGACGCCATGGCACTCTAGCCTGGGCAACAGAGTGAGATTCTGTCTCAAAAAATATATGGATGGATAGATAGATAGATAGCTGAGTGGAAATAACCAAACTAAAAAAAAAGAAGGAAAAGTTTTGAATAAAAATGAACAGAGCCTTAGTGACCTGTGAAACAATATCAAGCATTCTAGTACATTTATAATTGGAGTTCCAAAAGGAAGTCAAAGAGAGAATAGAGCAGAGAAATGTATTTGAAAATATAATGGCTAAAAATTTCCCAAAGTACTTGAAACAATTCAATTTGCAAAGACAAGAAGTCCAATGAATCCCAAGCAGAATAAATATAATCAGTACCTTATGGCATTATATTAAATTCTGGAATCCAAAGATAAAAAGAAAATCTTAAAAGCAACTGGGTAAAAAATGACACATTACATACAGAGGCAAAATTATATGTGTGTTACTGATTTCTCATCAGAAAAGAGGAAGGCCACAATGCAATGAAAGGAAATCTTTTAAATGATGAAACAATAAGACTGACAACCAAGAATTTTATATTCATGAAAATTATTCTTAAAATATAAAGGTAAAATAAAGACATTTTCAGATGAACAAAAACTGACAAGATTGTAGCCAGGAGACGTACTATGCAAAAATGCTGAAAGAAGTCCTCTGGCTGAGAAGATAAAACAACAGACAGGAATTCAGACAGATCAATGAAAGAAATAAGTAGTGCTAATAATAATAACTATGAAATAAATATAAAGGAGGGTTTTCCTTTTCTTTTTCTTTTTCTTCAATAAGAAATGACTATTTAAATGAAAATAATCATAATAAAAACAACTGCAATATTTTGTTGTGGCATTTATAGTGTATGCAGATTGCATAATGTGCATATATGTGCGTTTAATATGTTTATAATAACACAAAAGAAGGTAACATTAATGAAACTTTTGCAAGTTTCCTATACATCATGGAAATAAAAACTTAACACTGTAAAAAATTAAAGGTGCATATCGTAATCATCAGTTAAAAGCTGAACAATTAGTTAAAAGCATGAAAAGAGGTTAAAAAGCCAATAGTTGAGGTAAAATTGAATATTAAAATTTGTTTGATCATATCAGAACAAGGCAGGAAATGTAGATTAGAGGAACAACAAATAGAACAAACAGCAAGATGATAGATCTAATTCAATAATATCAATAACTATATTAATGTAAATGGATTCAATCCTCAAATAAAAGGCAGAAATTCTTAGAATGCATGAAAAAATCAAGGCCCAATTATGTGCTGTGTATGAAAGGCAATTTTTAAATACTAAGACACAAATCAAGTGAAATTATAAAGTGAAAAAAATACATTATGCAAACACCAATCATAAGGAAGCTAAGATCACTGTGCTAATTCAGGTACAATAAACTTCAAGACGAAGAACTTGAACAGCAATAAAGATGCACATTTTCTATAAAAGAGTTAATTTATTGACAAAACACAATGATTATAAAGATGAGTGTACCTAATCATAGGACTTCAAAATACAAGGGGCAAAATAGCTGAATATGTTAATAGCACTTGCTCAGTAATTGATAAAGTCAGTCAGAAAATCAGTAAGAATATAGAATATCTGAATAAGATTTTCCAATACATTGTTATAAACCCAAATTTCCTGATTCCAAGGCCTTTATCTCCCTAAAGTCCAGGTCTTTTTCTTTGTTATATCACCTTTATTAGATATGTTCCTGCTTTTTATTTTCCCCAGTCAAGAACCTGGAAGAACTTAGGTTTTTTAAGTCTATTGTAAAGATATTGGTTCTCACTTACATAGGTATAAAGTGTCCTTTCTAAACTTCGAGCTCATATTTGTGATACCCCAGGGAAGCTCATCTCTAGGTGGATGGTTTCATTCTGTCCAGGCTTCACAGCTCATCGGGCCTTCTCATGTGCCTGACCAAGTTTGACCACAACGACCCCAAGGATCAGATAACGTAGTGGTATTGTTCTCTTCATTCTCACACGTAAGAGAATGAAACTCAATGGGAGTACTTTGTGACTTCTTTAATGTCACAAGGCTGCTTGGGGCTACTTGACTACACCCTGTAGGTTTTGATGACTCACTCAGCACATTTTTCAACACAATACATGCTTCCTGTATTCACCTTGAAGTAATAATAGTAACTTCTTGTGCCATTGTGTTAAACAGTTACTATTTATCTTCTTATTTCATCTTCCCAAAAACCCTACAAGGTAGATAATGATATTTCCATTTTGTTGAAAAGAAAACAGGCTTATGGAACTTAAGTAGCTAAAGAGTACCAAAGCCAAGAGTTAAAACCAGGTCTGAATTCAGAGAAATAGGCTCCCAACCACCATGCCCTGAGCTTCACCTATACCTCACCACCCACCATGGCAAAACTTTCATTTCCAGCTTCCTACATTTCTCAAGCTTTACTCTCCTGCTAGGGAAATATATAGTAACAAGTTTTCTCCAACTCTCCATGGCTTAATATAATAAGCTATTTCTTATTCAGCTACAGGTCTAATGCAGCTCCGTGTCACAGGGTAAGGAGAATGAGGAATCGGTTTATCATAGACATTCAGAGACCTAGACTGACAAAGGCTCAAAATCAACAGATCCTTTAAAACAGTGAAAAGAAGAAGGAGAATAAGAAGGAAGAAAAGAAGGAGGAGGAAGTAGAGAAAGAAAAGATTGTATCAAATTTCACACTACATGTTAAAACTTCTATCCAGAACTGGCGCACATCATTTCCACTCACATATCATTGACCAAAGCAAATCCCATGGCCACACTTAACTTCAAGGTGGGTATAAAAGTGTGACCCAACTATGTACTAACACAGTAGAAAACCAAGTATCTGTTAACACCAGCTCTCTCTCCGGTCCTGCAAAGACAGGTATCGTTGGTGCTGGCACAGAGAAAGGAAGAGCTTCAGGTCTCTGCACAACAGACACTCACCATCCACCCAGCTGGCCACAGTATGTGGTGAGCATTTCTGCCCAGGTCCCTGTGTCAGGCCTAGTCTCTACCAATATCCATGCCTGAACTCAAGGTGGCATTGCCATGACCAGTGGGGTCCAAAATCTATTGCCCAATGCTGTTCCTTCTTTAGTTACCTAAAGGGATAGGCAAGTGGCCCAGCCCAGCCCATTAGAATCCAGCATTAGTGTTCACAAGTCCCCTGAAGCATTTAATGGAGGGAGTGATGTCAACAAAGTCAGCAAAGGTTTGGATAGGGTTGGAGTTTTAAAGAAAATTCCTCTATAAATCATCTCCTGCATGGCTGATAGCTCACATGAAGAAATTACATCAGTTATTTTAACAGAAGGAATTTAACATAAAAAAATTGTTATCTAGGTATAAAGAATTATTAACTGAACAGGCCAAAAAGAGACACACTGTTCAGATATCTGAACAGGCCAAAAAGAGACACTACAGTATCACAAAGTGCAGATATAGCCTATTATCCCCAGAGCTGGGGGAACAAAGAGAAAAGACAGAAGTTAATAAAATTTAGAAGTGTGGAAGAGGGTCCCATGAATGGAGGAGGGTCCAAAGAATGGGCTAGGGTCCACAGACCTTCAGACCTCCAAGAGTAGGGGCTCCCTCTGCTGGGCTGTGCTTGTGCCTCGAGAAGCATCCAAGAAGGTGCTAGGAGGCTGGTTCTTCAGTGCTGGAAAAATTGGATTCAGCTGCTGCTGTAGAAACAAACTGCTGCTGGCAGGGTAAAGGAAGGAGCCTGGGTGACCCATCAAAAGCCCTCAGGAAGTAAACAGGAAGGAGAAGGTTCCTTCCTCTTCCTCCTGCCTTGCAATCTCTCTCCAGTACCCCTTATTGAAAGAACCTATCATGGAGACAGGTGGCAAAGCAGAAATGAAATGCACAGGCTCCCAGCTCCAGCATCACAAATCTGAGTGCAAAAGAATGGGTTTGGAGCCAAGAGACAGTAGTTTAATATCTGGCCCAGCTGGGCTATGGCAAAGCCAGCAGCCATTGCCGAGGTAGATTCCCCAGGCAGGGGACTTGATGTGGAAATTGGAGAGACGGGTTTCCTAGAACATTTGGGAGCAAACTGAATCAAAGGGTAAGTGAGTCCAAGTGAGCATGCCAGGACAAGAAGGTGGGAGCCAGACTGTATATTAGGACAAGGAGGACCGCAGAGCTGGTATTGGGAGAGGGAGCTGTGGGAGCCGGGGAAAGGCGGGAGCATGGCAAGGCATGGGGAACACAGATGGTAATGAAACAAGAAGGGACAGAAATTTGCAGGACCTAGATGTCTAAACTCTCTCTGGCATGGCTGTATGCTGGTGGAAAGGTTAAAGACATTATTTGGATGGGGCACTACAAATTGAGGCAAAAAGAGCAATAGAACTTCTCCATCTATTTATCACTCAGCCTTATTTTGTGTTTTAGAGGACAAGAGGTATATAAATAAGTTCCTCTGTGTGTGTGTGCCACACAAGCTTGCACATGCATGTATAACCCAAGGGATCATTCCTGAAAAAACTTGTAACATTGATGCATTGACAATATGATATGTATTTATTATGGCTGGTGACAAGAATTGGGTCTTAATGGAGAAGGTGATTGTTATTCATGATTTCCAAATAGTTAACTAGATCCAGAGGATTTGCATTAAACCAAGTCATTCCCCTTCCATGCTTGCTGGCCATGATTGATGGAAATGTCAAGTCCCATGAGATCTCTGAGTTCACATTTTGTTTCTACTAAAATTGGGGCATTTTTTTCCTCACCATTTCTACTCTGAGTCTCATTTCTACAAACAGTGCTGGTGATACTTCTGTGGATTTGATCTTCAATTTCTGACTTCCTTTAAAGGGCATTGTCAGCCCACACCACAGTTTCTAAAGCAGATATTTTTCTGACATCCAAAAAAGAAAGGGGTGGGGAGATGAAAGAAAGCAGGTAGCTCTGAATGTGAAATGCAAGATTTTGCAGAATCATGGATTTTCAACCCAGAAAGTACTTTAGGGATTACTAAGTTTAGGGTTTTCAAACTTTTATTTTAAACAGAAGAATTCTTTGCACTAGGTTTTGGAACTGATAATAATTTCTTGAATGAATGAATAAATGAACAAGGCAGAATATGTGGTGGAGAACTTTGCAGGTGGAAGAAATCACAGGATCAAAGATTCAGGAGTCATAACATCATCCAGGGTTTTCAGGGATTCAGAATATTGAAGCCAAAATACAAGATAGGAAGAAGTAGAGGTTGAACTCATTTCCTCCATTTCAACTTAATCCTATGATTAATGGTAAAAGAACAAGTGACAGAGATTTTAAGCAATGGAGATATACAATCAGATCTGTGTTACCAATACATTAGATCAGAGACTGTGCAAATAAACAAAAAAAGAGGGAGGGAAGTATTATTCAGGGCTTTGTAGAGAAACAAAACCAATAGGATATAGAAAGATAAGCAAGAGGAGATTTATTATGGGAATTGGCTCACGTGATTATGGAGGCCTAGAAGTCCCACAATATGCCATCTGCAGGCTGGAGAACCTGGGCAGCTCTTAGTACAACTCGTAGTCCAAGGTTAAAGGCCTAAGAACCAGAAGCTCCAATGTCCAAGGACAGGGGAATATGGATGTTCCAGCTCAAGGAGGGAGGGAGGGAGAGAGAAAGAGAGAGAGAGAGAGAATATGAATTAGCCCTTTTTCCATCTTTTTCTTTGATTAAGGGCCTCAAGCAATTGGAGAACACCCACCCACATTGGTGAGGGTGGATCTTCTTTACTCAGTCTGCTGATTCAAATGCCAATACCTTCTGGAAACACCTTGACAGACCCACTCAGAAATAATGCTTTACCAGCTATCAGAGCATCACAATGGTAAAGTCTACATTAGAGTAGTGGAATTGAGCAGTTGAGAATAGGAAAACTAAGTGTTCAAGGAGATTTAGGAGCTAGCCTGTTCTAAGTGACTGAAGACAGAGGACAGAGAAGAATGTGGAAGGATCTGAAACGATCCCCAAGTTTCCAGCTTGTACTACTGAGCTGAGGCTGATCTTCCTGAACTGAGGAGGAAGAAGTAAGGGTACAGTTACTGTGTTTGTTTTCAGACATGTTAAGTTAGGCTTGAGATGGGAACATTATTAAAGGCAAAATTTAAAAAATGAAAAAAACACAAGATAAAATACTAGCAAGCTTCTGGGTAGGATGGCAAGGGATGGCAATTGGGATGGGGAGACAGGATGAGGAAGGGATATAAAGTATAAGCCTTACCGAGTATGACCACCCAAGTTTCAGATAGGTCCAGTATCAAAGCCATCAGAGATTAATGAGAGGCAAGGCCTAGGAATCCAGGGAATGTTCCAGTAGGTTAGGACCAATTTCCACAGAATTACACGAATGGCTGAAGCCTTTCTCCCATCCATCCCATTTACAGAGTCTTAAAAGCTCAGTAGTCTATACCCAGCTTCTGACAAAAGATATGAGCAAAGTTAAGCTTTATCTATGTTAGTGCTTCTGCATTCTACTTCCAAGGAAGCATATAACCATTACGCGGGAAGAGGGTGTCTCTATCTCAGGGGAGATGGAGATGTGTGGGTAGTGACTTTGGGGATCAGTCCAACCTCAGAGAAGAAGTGTGAATTACCGCCCGCACACACAGAGTGGCTCTCCTCAACCGCCTGCCAAGGAAGGGATGGTTCTCAACCAAATCAGTCTGTGGCTGCCAAAAGCTCTTGTGAGGGCCCAGTTTTCCAGCAGGAAACGTAACCTGAATTGGAAAACATAACTGTAAGCTGGAAAACAAACAGCTCAAAATATCTGTGTCCTGAAATGAACCATAAGCCACTCTGTCTCCAGAACTGAATCCACTTAGTCAAAGGAGCAGAGGGTCAGGGGAGCCAGCAGGAGGGAGGGAGGGAGGGAGGAAAGACCAACTGATGGAAGGAGAGAAAAAAGGAAATTCAGAACAAAAGGAACATTGAGCCTGTGCTACACGCCAGGATCTGTGCTGGGAGGCCCACATTCATTTTCTTATGAAGTCTCTCGGCAACGTTATGGCACGTGGAGAAGCTGGAGCCCCTGAGGTTAATTAACTTACTCAAGATCACATAATTAGAATGCTGCAGAGCTGGAATTTGAACTCAGATTCAATAACTCCAAAATTAACTAGCTTTCACTAGATTCCTTTGTACCCAGAAAGAGAGAAAAGAGGAAGTGTTGTCGGAAACTGCTTTGGAGAAGGCTTCCTGAGTCCCAAGTAGATTTAAAAAAATTGGAAGTGGCCAACATCTGAGTATTTCTAGTCCCTGAATTGGATTTATGGTGGGTAACTTGAATAATTAATTGGATATCTATAGGGCACTTTTCTTTTCTAGAAAACCTTCCCTTCTCTTCCTTTTTTCTGGATTCTCCCGGCCCTCCAAAGCCCGACTTGATCTACCTATATAGGCACTTTCATATATGATGGTTATATAAGAAACTCTACAGGGTCAAAGATTTTAAGCAATTTAGCAACCACAGGACTGATAAATGGCAGGACTGAAATTTAAACCCAGGTCTTCCAACTCTTTAATCCAAGTAATTTCTACTGCATAATAGCTGTCTCTATAACATATGCTTACAGCAAGGAGGTGCAAGATAAACACTGACCATCAGTTTGTCAATTCTAGCTGCTGAAATATTTGAGTGACCACTAATACATTCGTGACTTCACAGAAAAACTCAGAAGGATGGCCAATGACAATGAGGATATTATTAAAGTATTCTGAAAACTGTAAAGAAATATGCAAATGAAAGCAATTATTATAATTTTAATAATGGATTCTTTTGCTCAGTATCTAAAACTATAGCTATTCATTCAAAGATGACAGTTGGAAAATATTGCAAAGATAGGATATTTAGTCATTCGTTTAAGAATTTATTGCCTAAAACCTCTCATAAAAAAGACTTGCTCAAAGTCACACAGAAAAACAAACTCAAGAAATTGGTCTGTAGCAACTACAAATGAAACCACTTCACAATTTTGCTTTTCTTTATACACATAGTAATCCAATGAAATGGATAACATCATAATATGTGTCTCCATTTTGTAAATAAAACAATAAGAAGTTACATTCCTTATGCAAAGGAAACACAGCCAGTAAGCAGTGGAGCTAAGATTTGCATTGAGGTTGTGTGACCCCAGAGTTGGGAGAATTAACCACAACACTAGAGCCACTACCTTATATAAAAAAGTGAATGGAAGACAGAAAAACATAGGAGGCATCTAATCTTTGTAATGTGTAGAACAGTGGTGTATCAGTCTCAGTCTGTTCCAGCTGCTATCACAAAATATCTTAGACTGGGTAACGTATAAACAACAGAAATTTATGGCTTACAGGTCTGCAGGTTGAGAAGTCTAAGATCAGGGAGTTGGCAGATTCAGTGTCTGGTGAACTTCATCCACGGCACCTTCTAGGTATGTCCTCACATGGAAGAAAGGGCAAATGAGCTTCCCTGGGCCTGTTTTATAAGAGAACTAATCCCATTCATAAGGGCTCTGCCTTTATAATCTAACCGTTTATTAAAGACCTAGCCTCTTAATATTATTGCATTGGAGATTAGGTTTCAACATATGAATTTTGAGGGGACACAAACATTCAGACCTTAGCAAGTGGAGGATTGACAGTTGTTGATATCATTACCCATGACAGTCATCAAGTATCTACTCCGTAAGCCCAGCCCCCTCATCTGTCTCCACTAAAAACACTGAAGATCAGGGTCATGATGTTTTCCACAGGCAGCCCCCACGCTGCCATAGACAGAACGTTTAGATGCATGGATCTGATCTCTCATATCCCCACTTGAAAACCATTACTAGCTCCCTTTTTCCCTTAGGACAAAGCACCATGTTCCCAGGGCCCTCTGCTCTGCCATGAGACCTCTTGGTCTCATCTCATGCTGCTTCCTCCCCACCCCCTCCCAATTTCTGCTCCTGCCACTGGACAACTTCCAGTCCTGGGATTATGCAAAGCTGTTTCCTACCTCTGTATCTCTGCTCAGGATGCTCTCTCTAATCAGGTTTTTTTCCTCCCTTGTGTATGTCTGGACAACTTCCCAGCCAAGTTACTCCCTCTTTAAGATCCTCACTCTCTTCCACAACCCTGCAAAGTTCCAGTTCCTTCTTGGGGCTGCTTCTGTCACTTAATCAGGTGCCTCTGTCACTGTGCATGGCATGTACGTCTCCACAACCACACTGGGGCAACTTGAGGATAGAGGCCCTGTCGTAATCATCTTTGGATTCTCAGAGCCTAGCACAGGGGTTCTGTAATTGCTTGTTGACATGAATTTAGCTGACTTCTCTTGTTTCTTCCTCACTGGTCCTCAGTCAAGACAACGAACTGCCCTTTTGGGTAAAGAAAACGCATTTTCCTTTACTGCCTTCCTGCCTACCTCCCCTTTTCTCTCCTTATCTTCTTTCCTTCCCTCCTAGGTACTCTGAAGAAATGAGAAGGCAGGAGGCTCGATGAAAAAAATGACTCAAAAGTGCCATCCAAATGCCAGTTTGTACTATTTCTCCTGTGTCTGAGATAGAGACAGAGCAGAGAGAGAAAGAGAGAGAGAGAGAGAGGTGAGGGGAGCAGGTGGAGGGCATGAGGCTGGCTGTGGGCAGAAGCACACCCACCGGGCAGGATCTCACACTGTGTTTAATGGCGAGCCTGCTTTGGGGGACGATGGGACAGGGAGCAATAGATTGACTGCTGCGTGTGCCAATTTCAAATTGCTAGCTATACCCTTAGCTAACACTAGTGTTTCATGTTGCAAATCCAGTGTTACCACATGAAATAGTCAGCAAGTGCACCTCTGCCAGAGATGGAGTAATTTGTTACCGGCTGGAGTGAGAAGCTGACACAGTTAGCTCACAGAGATGCCTTTATTCAGATGCACAGCCTTCCCCAGCTTAACCATGGCTATCCCAGGTCATATGCTCTGAACAAAAGCTCCTTGGCCAGTGCTATTGCGTTTTTGAAGATGGTTCGTCAATCTGCTTTCCAAATAGTTTCTGACTTTCCCATCCTAGCTGTTCCATGATGATGGTCTAGGAGGCTCTCTGGAGAGGTGTGGGATTCACAGACAGTTGGAAAAGGAAGGTCTCTGTCTCCAGTCTTGTCTCCCTCCAACCCATCCTTTAATGTATTTTGCTAAAATTTCAATCTGATCATGTCACCCCTGTTTAAACACTCTCAGTGATCCTACTGCACTCAGGAAGGAGTTCAACCTCTTAGTCCGCCATGTGTGCCTATCAGCAGTCTGGACCCTGCTTCCTTTCCACCAGCAACTTTTATCTCTGACTTTTTTTTTAATTTCAGAATATAACAGGGGTACAAATGCTTTGGTTACATAAATTGCCTTTGCACTGCCCGCCTGAGTGTCTCTAACTTGTGGATCCTGTAACACCAAACTATTTGTCATTCTCTGCACGTGTTGTTTTTGTCTCCATGCCTCTGCCAAAACAGTTCCTTCTGCCTGGGTTGCCCTTTCCTGAACCCCTGACCTCTCACCCACTTGGCTTAGCAAAATTCTACTGATCATTTCAGGTTTAGCTTAACTCCTCCAGCTTCTTCTAACCTTCTGTGTTAATTAATTTCACTTGGGCACTCAATGTAAAAGGACCCACTGTGCTTGTACATTTCTCCCCCACATGTCACAGTGATGTGGGGAAGCAGGAGCAGGGAAGCCCCAAGGGGGTGGAAAGAGTGGTCTTCCCTGAGTACAGGCAATAAGGGGTGCATTTTGTATGGAGAATGTAAAAACAATTAAAAATGGACTAAGAGTTTATGCACCTGCAATTCTAAGCAATTTCAGTGATAAAATACTCTTCCCCACATGGACTGTCTGTTCCCACCTCCACACTTGGTTGATAATGCAGGGTTCAGAATTAATTCAATTCATTCCATCATTTAATAGCTGTGTGAACTTGGGCACCTTACTCATCTTTCTGTTCCTTAGTTCCTTCTTCTGTAAAACAAGGATAAGAAAACGACCTGCCTGGTTAGTTTATATGATCATTACATGAAACAATGCATATAAAGCACTTATAACAGTAACTGAAACTAAGTAACCTTTCCATAAATGCTGACTACTATTTACTGATGAGTGCGTATTCCTCCCTTGGGTTAAAACTTCCTCACTAGCTTAAAGGTCTTTGAGAATCTATCTTGCTTACTATTGTATACATGCTGCCAAGTAGTATAAGCATTTGTTGAATGAGTAAATGGGTCGTATTCATATCTATAGGTCAAGTGCATGGCAGAACATGTGAATTAGAAATAGGTACTCAGTAAATATGTGCTGGATGAATGCATAATTGAACAAAAGGGTGGATTGTAAAAGAAGAAGCTTTCAAAAGAACCAGAAGTGATCCCAAAGAGACACTGAAATAGGGTTGCAAGGGATAGGGAAAGTCAATGGTGAGAGTGAAACAGACATCCAGATTTGCCATCTTCGAATTATTCCAGAAGGTTGCCCTAACAATATGTATGTCTGCGAAAACTGGAGAGTCATGCCAGCCAACTGAATGGCTTACAGAACCCTAGAGGAGGGAGGGGAAAATCTATCCCATCACAGGCTCCAGGAAACAGACAGCAATAAAAGGTGCTCAAGAGAAAGGTTTTCCCACAGTCTAAGCCCCACATTCAGACCAGAGATATGTCCATGAAGACAGAAACAGGGATCTTCTGGTTCCAATCACTGTGTTAATGTTAGATTTTTTTTAATTTGGTTAACAAAGCTCATTACTATAATTCTTCATATGTCATGCTTGAAAGATACATGACAAAGATATAATCAGAATTTTTCTCAGACTTTTCAGGATGTGACACCTACTAAACTCACTGAGATATTCATAAAACTCTATATCAGAGCCATCAACAGAAGAGATGAAGATTATACATACAAGACTAACTCATGGCGATGCTGGAATTTCCCTCCAAAAATACCACTTCATTCATTCTTAGCATTAATAAATAGAAAGAATGGGCCATGTCTGGATTCTGGTAAAACTTTACCAGATTATATATCATCATTATGATTCCAAAGGACCATTGTAAATGTAATTCAAACCAACAAAATAAAATCTAATGTAAAGAGTCCAAAGCTTGGTTGGTATTCATGCTAGATGGAAAGAAGCCTGCCTAGGCAGTCATGGTTCCAACTATAATTCTGAAGGTTCTACCCACTGATCCAAATTCTGTTTTCTGGAGGCCAGAAGAATTTGCTTCTTGGACCTCACATCCTAACAGTTACATGGTGATAGCTCCCATGTGACACCAACCCAATCCTCCAAGGCTTATCTTTCTCAGAGGTAAATATCCCCATTTCTTTTACCTAGTCTTCACATAACATGGTTTTCTGTCTCCATTTGCAATTTAAATCAGAAAAGAAGTATATTCTAAGACATGTTGGGCTAACATAAACTCTTCCAATACCATTCAAATGCTCCATATCTAAAAGGAGAGGAATCATGTAGGATATCTTGTCTGATCACCTATTCAATGAGAAACTTTCCTCCATAGTACTTTTGTTTGAACATCTGCTAATAGGAGGTCATTATCTTCCAAATCACTTGTTGGAAAGAGTAGACAGACAAAGTATTGGTTCTGCTGTCAGAGAGAGACCTGAAATAACAGTGGTTTTAACAGTGGTTTTATATATAGTGGTTGATTTTCCTGGCTAGGTAGCTCAAGTTTAATGTAGCAGATCTATAATCATTAGAGATCCTGGTTATATCTATCTTTTGCTCTGTTGTCTTCAAAATGCAGCTTCCATCTTGTGGTCCAAGGTGGCTTTCCCAGTTCCAGTCATCACATGAGTCTACATTCCCACTGGGCAAAAAGAGGAAAGGAGAAAGTGGGGAGGTACACCCCTTTCTTTTGAGAGTCCAACCAGAAGTTGCACGCATTATTCCTGCTCAATTCCAGTTGACCAGAACTCAGTCGTATTCCAGTCACATGTGGATAAAAGATAGCTTTCATTCTAGGCTTATCAAAAAAAAAATCAAAGATTCTACTACAATGAGAAAAAGATAAAATGGATATTGGAGGACAACTGATAGCTTCTGCCATACACGGTTTAAAACCCTTCCTCATATTTAGGTAAAATGTGCCGCCCTGATGACAATAATTTATTATCTGGCTATAATGAAACAAACTTACCTCTTCAAAACATTAAATACAACTGTCATGGAGCTTCCCTTTGGTAAATCTTTACTTTGCCAAGAAAAGCAAGCCTCCATTTCTTTATTTCTTCTGTACTGTGGTTTCTGCATACTTTGCATCCTCATCACATTCCTCGTGTCTCCTTTTTGCCGACGTTTCTCTCATTAGTTCAGAGTTCTTGTTCTACACCTCTCAGATCTCACTGTGGTTTTAGCAATCATATTCCACTTTTCAAAAATATGTATTCATTCTGATATTTTTCAGAAACTATGCTCAGTATTGGTGATAACTCAAATATGATGTGATTTTTAACCCCAAGGAACTTACAGTCTAGTCCCACATTAGACAACTGACTCATAATGACCTTACAGTCGACTCTATCCTCCTTGGTATTTTTCACAAGAGTAACAATTAAGTTATGCCTACAACACTCAGAACTTAGATAATTGAGGGACTTGATGTCCAGCTATGTTGTATCTCTCCTTGGTTTTCAGCTCATTATTTCATCATTTGAAACCCTGATTCTGTCTTTGACTATTATGCCATCACTTCCAAAATCAATTTTATAGATTTTGAAATTTGTTCCCTAAATGACATGCTCAGAGAAATCACTAATATGAGTGATGTGCTGTAACCCAGGTGTATTAGTCTGTTCAGGCTGCTATAACAAAGTACCATACTGTGTGCAGCTTATAAACACAGAAATTTATTTCTCACAGTTCTGGAGGCTAGACAGTCCAAGATCAAAATGACAGCAGATTTGGTGTCTGGTGCAGATCCCCTGTATCTTTCCCCAGGGTTCTCACATGGCAAACGGGGAGTGGGAGCTCTCCAAGGTCTTTTTTATAAGGGCACTAATCCCATTCATGAGGCTCTGTGTCCATGACTTAATCACCTAACAAAGGACTCGCCTCCTAATACCATCACATTGAGGGTTAGGATTTCAAAGTATGAATTTTAGGGCAACACATTCAGTCTGTAACACTAGGTATGAAATCTAAGTATAACATCCATTGCTTAGAAGGAGGTAGAAGAAACGATTTTTTTTTCAAAATCAGAATTATTTTTTCTTTCATTCTTTTTTTTTTTTTTTTTTTTTTTTGGTTAAAGATGCTATAAAATCATCCTGACAGCATGAATGGCTATGCAGGTAATTAGCCAATGCCAGCTGAATGCAGACCAGAAGGTTCCTAAGCCCACTGGCAAGCTGGTGCCTGTGACACTCCATATTAGTAGCTGGTAATGTTGGCACAACTCTAAGAATTACATGAACTCATCCTGTTTTGTGAGTTTAATCCTCATCAACAGAGGCTTCCCCCATGGTCCACCTCCTCTTCTGAAAAGAAATGCAAATGAGTGTCATTTATAGCTTGGGACATTTTCAAATTCTCAAAAAATACACTTTTCGTGCTCTTAGGCCGTGAATGAGGAGCCAACCAGAAGTTGAATATTTCTTATCCTAAGAGCTTCACATCAGCAATGGGGCCACCTCTTTTCAGTTAGAATCTCTGGCTTGCAGAGTGAAAGCCAAATATAAGGCTTGCTCCATTGCCTCCACTTCTGTGTGTTATCATACTCATTCCTTTCCTGTGTCATTCATATGACAGAGGAAAGGAGGTAGTTAGGCACAACCCCTCGCATACACCCTGAGATAATTTACTAGTACTATGCAGAAAGAAGGATGGCAGTCATGATTTCAACAACAGGGGGAAATCCTTTTTGAGTTTATATTCCCATCTGTAAATCGGTTAGCCCCTCCCCCCCAAAAAAAGAAAAATAAACATGTAGAAAAATAGACCTTTCCAACACTTTCCTTTGAGAAAAAGACAGAGCACAGTAGTAGGATTATTAAGTGTGAGGGGAGGAGGACGGGGAGAGGGGGAGAGGGGGAGAGAGAGAGAGAGAGCGAGAGAGAGCGAGAGAGAGCGCCTGCGAGCACCACAGGGCTGGGCAAGTGAAGAGAGAATCCTTTCCCTTGCTGATAAGAGAATGAGAAAGGCTCTTGGCAGAGAGCATTCAGGGAAAAGTACATCCTTTCACTGCAGCTAATAAAAGCTCTGCATTTCAGGTGACCTTTGAGCAGTAACAGACAGAGAGAGTGAAAAGTTCCTGCAAATGGAAATGAATGTCTCCTAGAAGGAAGTGTCATTCCAGGACAGACCTGCTTGAGGCAACCACAACAGAGGACATACAATATTCTTGATAGCAACCTGCAGTCAAACCCATGTCCCTTAGGGCCACACCTATATGATCCAGGGTAACTTATTCAGGTTGAACATCTACTATGTTCCAGACACTGTGCAATAAAATCATCAGTCCAGCCTGGACCAGCGCAGTGACAATTCTCTTTGTAGGCCACATTGATGGATGCCAACCAACAAAAGCAACTGAGGCTGATTCCCAAGGTAGACAGGCACTTACGGAACATTGCTTTGTCGGGGCATGTTAGAGCAGGTTGCCTGCCAATTATGCTCACATAACACTGTTGCTGACTTTTTTTTTAACTTTCTGAAGCATATTCACACACTGACTATGAGCAGAAGAATAGAAATCAGGGAATAACATTTATGAATGGTAGAGAATTGCCTCTCTGTGACTCAAGGTTTCTAGTTGCAACAAAAATATGCAACAAAAAGAAACTGGGTTAGGGGACAGGAGACAATCTGAGATTTACCAATTATTAAAGGAGACACTTTATGCAAAATCCTAGCGTATCGCCTGGAGAAATGAAATTGCTCAATGTATTGCAGCTATCAATATGTAACAGAAAATGTTATCAATATTATTATTGTCGATGTTACTATTATGATTAATGTACTATATTATTTATGAGGCCATTGCATACTCATAATCCTAAAATTGACCCTATTTTATAGGGCTCATTTCTCAGGGATGAATTAGGGAAGATAATGGAAGATAACAAAAAATATATTTTAAAAATGCCTGGAAAAGTACAGACTACACCCTTAGAATGAATGCTTGGGAAAGTCAGCAATATTTTGTATCCAAGTTCAGATAAGTAAACTAAGATATCACTATGCCTAAACTGGGATTATGTCAACCTTTAAAGGAGGTGATTTATGGACTCTAGAATAATGTTGGTGTTTACATCAAGGAAGGAGAGAGCTGAGTCTGTGTAGGTGGGTGGAGGAAGTATTTCAGCTTTGAACTCAATAAACCCTTTAAGCCTAACTAACTTGATGCAGCTTAGTTGCACATGACTAATTATATTTGGTTTAAGTAGAAAGACCTATATTAAAGGTTAGTAGATAGCTCACTGAATTTATTGCATGTCCAAGGCAATAAAATTATACATTATTCAGCCTGGAACAAGAGAGCATCTAATCACACCACTGAACTTCTATGACTGACACCCAACTGCTGTTGGCACCTGCTACTCAGAATCCATGACACAGGGACCAGAAAGTAGAACTTCCACCACAGCTGCCCCAGTGGAACCAAATGCTTCTGCAATAAGATCTGACCTCGCATATGGCTATTAACTCTGCTCTCCAAATCTCCTACCTGCTTAGCAGAATCTAGGTAACCTGTGAAATCTTTGCTGCACAGGAATCCCAGAATGTAGATTTTAGCTTTCCAGCCCATATATTAATGGTATAGGAAAGTATGAGAGAAAGGTATTAGAAGTGAGTGTTGAGTAACTAATCTGTAGCATCTATCACATTGACATCAGATTTGGAGACTGAGTAGCTTTTTAAGGCCTCTGATTAATAAATCTGGGGATCTCTTTTCATGCCAAGTGGCCTGGAGTTGCTCCAGGACTGTGAAGAAGCCTCAGAAAATCAGTGCTTCCATAAACTTGATGAACAGAAATTCAGAGAAAAGCATAGAAACTTGTCATTTTGCTGAATTCAGGAAGCCTCAGCACAGGCTGTACCGGGTATTTCCAATATTGAAAACTTCTCATGTGCTTTATCTTTTTACTAATGGTCCTGCCATGTTGGAAGCATGGATGTAGATTAGTGAACCTTAAAATATGTCCTGCACAGCACCCTCATCCAAATCACTTATGATTTTTATTACAATGAAGATTCTTGAGCTCCACCTCAGACTCTGCAGGAGACTCTTCACACGAGTGGAAACTATATAATGGAGAACCACTAATCCACATTTTGATACATGCTCATAAAGCCTAGATTCACAGTATAGTGAAAGCACCCAGTTATGTCTATATAGATTTAACTGTAAGAGCTTTATTATTCAGGTCCGCAAGTTGTAAAGCAAGAAGGACGTTGGAAACTCCTTTCTGGCCTTATGAATTTGAGGGCTGCAAAAGAACTGGGACTGAGAATATACTGAAACTCAATAAAAATGCATAATTTTTAGTTACATTAGCATATTTTCATAACCTAGGTACTGAAAATATGTAAGTCAAAATTGAATTCATACTAATCCAAATGTTTGTGTGCAGAAACACTTGCTCAGTTTTAGCAATAAGGTCTTGGGCCCATAAAATTGTTTACAGGTGTCTCCAAGGAGATGGCATTAAGATATTTACACATGATGTGCCCTGTATTTATATGCAAGCTAGACCCTATGTTATGCTTTCCTATGGATGTTTTTAACCCTACATAAAAAATGTGAAGACCAGCTCCTAGCATATGGAAGCATTTCCACATGGCAAATTATATGGAAACTAGGGAGAACAAAAAAGATTTGTAAATACTGCCAGTTTAAATGTACCTTTTCAAATTCTATTAGGAGAACTAAATCCCCCTATATTCAACTAAAACCAGTCTACATTTATTGAAAATCTACTGTGTGCTAAACTCTTTCTAGATGCTTTATTATATGTTATCTGATTTGATTTTTAGAACAATCCTATGAGGTATTTTTTCCATAGATTTTTACTGTATATATTTAAGGTATACAAAATGATGTTCGGATACACTTACACATAGTGAAACTATTACTATAGTCAAGCAAATTAATATATTCCTCATCTCACATAGTTACCTTTTTTGTGGCAAGAGCACCCCGAATCTATTCTCTTAGCAAAAATCTTGAGCACAGTATGATATTATTAACTATAGTCCTCATGTTCCACATTAGATCTCTAGACATATTCATCTTAAATGTCTGCAAATTTGTATCCTTTGACCTATATCTTCCCATTTCCTTCCTCCTCCCCAGGCCCTCATAACCACCATTTTATTCTCTGCTTCTATGTACTCAACTTTATTTTTGGATTCTGCATATAAGTGAGACCATGCAATATTTTTCTTTCCATGTCTGTCTATTTCACTTAGCATATTGTCCTCCAGGTTCATCCATGTTGCGGCAAATGGTATGACCTCCTTTTTTAAGGCTGAATAATATTCTATTGGATATATAAACCACAATTTCTTCATTCATATCTTGGCTGATGCTGCAAGGAACATGGAAGTACAGATATCGCTATAAGACGCAGGTGCTGATTTCATTTCCTTTGGATATACACCCAGTAGAGGAATTGCTGTGTCCACAATGAGATGTCACCTCATACCTGTTAGAATGGCTATTACCAAAAAGAGAAAGTGGCGAGAGTGTGGAGAGAAGGGAACCTTTCTATGCTGTTGGTGGGAATGTCATTGGTGCAGCCATTATGAAAAACAGTATGGAAGTTCATTTAAAAATTAAAAATGGAAGTAAGCATTTTTTATTCTGTTTTACAGTTGAGAAAACTAAAGTCCCGAGAGATTGCGTAATATGCCACTGAGCAAGGAGGAAGTGAAGCCAGGACTTTCTGACAACAAATCCAGTGTTCTCCCCACTTTACCACTCTCCCTAATTAATACTAATTATTATTTAATAATTAATTAATACTAACAACCCACTGCATCTTATAGCAAAGAGATAATGTCCTCATTTTTACTAAGAACATTATCTCATTTGGTCCTTTTGACAACACTCAAGGATAGGCAGAGAATGATATCACCATTTCACCATGGGACAACCGGAACACCAGGAGATTCAGTGACTCTTCATAGGCCACAAAGCTCATAGCAGCATAGTCAACACTTGAACCCTATTCTTCTGAGTCATATACATATATTCTATTTACTACCTCAGAGTTAAGAAAGGGGAATTAATATTACTGTATACCTCCTTTGTGTTAGTTTGCTAGGCATTTTACATACATGACTCCTAATACCACAACCCTGAAAACTAGAAATATCCTCATTTTATAGATTTATAGACAATGGCTTAAAAGAAGTTGAAGTTAATCAGTATTGGAACTGATTCAAACCCAACTCTGTAAGGCACTGATATTACATATTAAACACACATGCACGCATGCGCACACACACACACAGAGCATCACTTAAAGTGGAGAAAAATGTGATAAAGTACCAATAGCTCTTTCCAAATATTGTTTGGAAACTCCTAGTCTTTATCACACACAAGAAATGTTTTAAATCACCATTCTTACATATCTACATAGAACAAGCAAATAGAGACAGAATTCTCTCGGTGGGTTCCATATAGCTAAGATTATACCTGAATGAAGAAAGAAGAAACTGGTTGGTGCATTCCAAAAGCACTTGGACATTACTATGGATGTCCACTGCCTGGATAACTTCAAATAACTACTTTCTTCATGCTATTTATCAGCCTCATTGTTGGAAGTGGTGTCCTTGAGAATCAAGGTATAAACATATCAGTGCTTGTAGCACTAGCAAATGGATAGACAATTGAGCAAGTAGAAGAACTTGTGTACTGAATGAGAACAGAATGAAAAACAGTACTTTCACAGATATTTTGAAAATCACAATTGCTAGAAAATATGTAAAAGTTTACCAAAGAGAAGGACCAATAAAGTATTTGTTCTGCTAATTAACATCTCAAAATGTAATACTAACAATCACTGAGACTTACATGTGCGTTTTACAGCTTACAAAACATTTCACACATAAAGTTCATTTGATTTCAGATTATATAACATTTTAATCCCATTATCTGGCTCATAGTAGGTTTTCAATAAGTGCATGTTGCAATGAACTAAATTGAACAGAGCAAGAATTATTATTCATTTTAAACACTTAAGAAAATGGAGGTTCAGTAAGTTAAGTGACTTGCCTGGTGTCAAATATAAGCTTTTACATGTTAAGTTCTTTTTCTCTATGTGGGTCTTTCAGAAGCTACTCAACTGTACAATGTTAATAGGGAGTAACATTAGACCATATGACATACATCAAAATTAGATATTTTTCTATTATGCCTCTCCATCTTGGTTAGAAAACTTGGATTAGATTTAGGTTTCCAGAATAGAACTCCTCAAGAATTCAAATCCAGATTTTTGAGTGATCCATATGTCTGAATCAGTGTGTTTTTGTCAAACATCCTTTACCTCATGGCTCAGATTTTCTTAATTAAATGAAGTAAAATAAAAATATATGCAAACTGAAAAGCACTGTGTTAATTAATATTAGCTGATACCAGTGAGATATATAAAGTAATTCCTTTTAAAAAGAAAGAAATAATTGTCTGTTCGGTAAAAAAATAAATGTATTATCATACATCTTGGACTCAAAGATTCAAAGACAAATATAACTGGTAATAGTACTTTTATATGAAACTATATAGCAAAATGGGTTGAAAGTTTGGAGCTTGATGTTTGAAAGGAAAATCAAATGTTACAGAGATGAAGAACTATTAGAGATTCAGTCCATTATCAAAATCAAAGATTTACCTCTTATAATACGATCATATATTATAGACATATTATAGACATATTCACATATTATAGACATTTCACATATTATAGACTCAGCCTTCTTGATGTCTCCAATCTTTTAAAAGCTTCTACTTTTTAAAAAAGTTTTTAAAGGTACTGAAAATGAATATATACTATATTATATTCAAACACAGTAGATATTCATTGAATGCCTGGTAGATGACAGGTGACTATACAAAAAAAGCCATTATTATCCATATTTTACAGATGAGGAAGCTAGAGGTTAGACTGGTTAGATCACTCGTTCAAGATGATGAAGATAAAAATTAACAAAGACATAAATTAAGCCCAAGTATTCCAATGTTGTATCCTATACTCAATTTTCTAAACTTTTCTGCAAGTTTTAAAATAGATAAATGTGTGGATCCAGGATGACAACACTAACAGCCTTTGTTCTTTTTATTCATCTTTTTATCAACGTAATTATTTTTAACATTTGCTTCCACTTAATAATTTCTTAATCGTTCTATATTTTGCACCTTTATTTAAAGATTAAGTTATTAAAATCAACATAACAAAGAGACTTCTGGTGTTAAAGTGACCTTTTCTTTCAGATATCACTCCCAAAGCAACAAGAAGCATAAATAACAGAATGCAAAGTCCTTTTTTTGGCAAAACTAAGAAACATCTCTAATCCCAAACCACTGTACATGATTAAGAGATATGTGGGATTACCCTAAGAAAAGAAGTCTGCAGCAGCAGATCTTAAACATGTCAGGAAAGCACAATCACCAAAACAGATGGTGCACTACAAGAAGCAAAAAACAATAATCAAACCTTTGGAGGAAAAAATAGGAATGACATGCCCAGGCTACAAAGAGTAGCAGGAAATAAGCAAAGACACAGACAGATATGCCATTTTTGCAAGAAGCAGTCTGTTGATGAATAGTAACAGGAGAAAAGGTACAAAGTCTGGGGAAATTAAAAATGTACACAGACTTAAACAACTATCTCATACAGAGAGAGAGACCTTTATATTAATATATTAAGATAAACAACTCTACCATGAAACTTCTACTACTCTGGAACACAGCTTGATCCCTTTCCCATAAACTTCCTACCCATACAGTCTAAGAACTCATTTCATTCAAAAGTAGGTAATATTCAAAAAGAGCCAAATACTCTTTAAGACAAAAATGAAGAAATGGACAAAAATTGCTTTTCTCACCTCGCAAAATTATGCATATATAGAAATTCATTAGGAAATGTTGTCAACATGCAAAGGAAAAATCATGACTAAATTTACTGCCATGAATCAAAGAGCATTAAAAAAAATACCAAAGAAACCAAAACAGAGATACAAGAGCATAGGGACAATATAATGAAATAACAGAAGAAAGTAAAATATGAGAGGTCAGAGCCAAAGAAAGATAGAAAGGAAATATAAAAACATTAAAGTAATGAAAACCATTTTATAAGAAGTATACACAAAAAAAGAATGGTCTTATGAAAACACAGTAAAGATAAGGTAGATAAGATTGCAAAAAGTAAACAGTGCTAAATGGAAACGAAAAAATAGTTTATAGCTTATAGAAAAATTATACTAATGAAAAACAGACAAAGGAGAACTTTCATACCTATGATCAGTATTTCTGAAGAAGAGAACAAAACACAAGAAAGAAAATCAAGATATATTTCAAGAAAACTTTCAGGGAAAAAAATACTTGAATCTACAAATTGAAATGGTCCATTCTGTATGAGAAATGAATATATTATAGGAAAACTAACAAAACTATAACTCAGTAATGCTATTATATTTCAAAAAATAGAGAAACCTCTGGACATTCAAATAAAAATATTATTTATAAAAATAAAACATACCAAGCTGATCTCAGGTTTCTCTGTGGCAATTTTCAAGACTAGAGCATAGTGACACTATGCTTGAAAAATTCTCTGGGAAGAATTTGAATAATGCAAGTGTAAAGGCAAGAGAAAAATATTTTGAACTTTCAAATACCCAAAGAATATAAATTATAATTAGCTCTTTTTGGAAAAGCTACTAGAGTAAAAAAGCAAAGTAAATTGAGAAATGAATTTTAAAAATGACAAAATGTCTAGCAGTGATCATAGAATTTAGGTAGCCACAAGCCTATGTCTAAAACAATTGTGAGAATTATAAATATAAAATATAAGTGTTATAAACTATTATAATATATAAATAATATAAAAAGCATATATAGAAAGAATATGCTAATATAGATGATATAAGAGCCAAAAAAGAAAATTAGAGAAATAAGGGCTAGAGAAAATGTCTAATAAATACTGCCTTTAAAAAAAAATAGAGAATTCGATATATTATATAGTTATAATAATAAAGATAATAAATAAGAGAACTTTAAACAGAATATAAGCCTAAACAATTATCAAAAAGAAGACAGATCATTTGATTAAAAGATTTTTTAAAGTATCGATAACAAAGAATGAATATCACAAGATTCGGTTGCAGAGTTCAGTAAACTATTAATTAAAGTCATTAATGTAAATGGGATAAATTCAAGTATGAACTAGAAAAAAGCTAAAATTAAATCACAAAGAAAATTCATCTATACACCATACACAACAAGGACACATAAAACAATGTGATCCAGAAAAGTAAATTTAAAATGAGCAAAGGCATTCAAGAAAAGGTAAAGAAAAACATGGATCATATTCTAATAAAAGACAATGTCAAATCCAGAAAACAAGACAGAAAGGACTCTCTATTATGATAGAGGCTCCAATCCACATGATTACCTAAGTAACTATATGCAAAATAATACATACCAAATTTGATTTAAAAAAACTTGAGTCATAAAAGGAGAAACAGACAGAAATGTATTCATACCAAGAGATTTTAAATTTTCATTTCTCTACCAAAGCAGACAAATGAAATGAGTAAGGATAAAGAAAAATGTAATAAATAAAGTATATTTAATTGATTTATACATAAATCTTTTCTCTGAAAAAATAGCAGATACCTTTTTGTAAGTGGTCCATATAACATTCACAAAATTATTATCTATTAAACCACACAGTAAACCTCAATAAACTCACAATAGAATTGAACTTCCTCAACTTGATAAAGGACATGGACAGAAAAAACCCATAGCTTATATCATACTTAATGGTGAAAAACTGAAAGCTTTTCCCCTTAAATCAGGTACAAGACAAAGAAATCCATGCTGGCCATTTACGTTCAACATTGAAGCGAGGGTCTTATCTGAGGCAATTAGGCAAGAAAAAGAAATAAAAAATACCCAGGTTGGAAAAGAAGAAATATGTCTATTTTCAGATAACTATATGATTTTGTATGCATAAAATACTAAGAAATTCACTAAAAACTATTAAAACTAACAAAGTAAGTTATAAGGTATAAGATTAATATACAACAATTTTATTCTTTTATACCAGCAATAAATAATCCAGAATGAAATTAAGAAAGCAATTCTGCTTACATTAGAATCAAAAAATAAAATTCTTAGAAATAAATTTAACAAAAGTGGTGCAAAACTTGTACTTTGAAAACTACAAAACATTGTTTAAAGAAATTAAAGACCTAAGTTAATGGAAAGACCCCCCCACCCCACCCCACGTTCATGGACTAGAAGACTTTATGATGCATTGTGATGGCAACATTCCCTCAAACTCATCTGCAGATTCAACACAATCACTATCAAATCCCCAGCTGGATTTATCAAGAAACTGACAAGCTGATCCTAAAATTCATATGTGAATTTAAGGGACCCAGAAGAGACAAAATAATCTTGTAAAAGAAGACAAAGTTGGAGGACTCACACATTCTGTTTTCAAAATTTACTACAAAGCTACAGTAATCAATACAGTGTAGTTAGTACAGCACAAGGATAGACAGATAAGTCAATGGAATTGAATTAAGAATTCATAAACTCATATAACTATATCAATTGAATAAATTTGGACCACTTCATTATACCATATATAAAAATTAACTCAAAATGCATCATAGACCTAAATATAAGAGTGAAAACTATAAAACTCTTGGCAGAAAACATAAAAGTAAATTTTTGTGACCTTGGGTTAGGCAAAGCCTTCTTAGATATCCTATCAAAAGGACAAGGGATTTTAAAAAGAAGTTAAATTAGACTTCATCAAAATTGAAAAGTTTGGGGCTTCAAAGCATACCATAAAGAATGTGAAAATCAAACCACAGAATGAAAGAAAATATTTGCAAATATTATATCTGATAATGAATTTGTTTCCAGAAAATATATATATGTATATATACACATATATATATACATGTATATAAATTTTAAACTCACTAACAAAGAGACAAATAATCCAAATAAAAAATGAGCAAAGGATCTGAATAGATATTTCTCCAAAGAATATACACCAATGATCAGTAAACACCAGAATGTACTTAACAACAGTAGCCATCAAAGGGAAATGCAAATCAAATTCACAATGATATATTATTTCACACCCACTAAGATGGCTATAATCAAAAAGAAAGACACTAGTAACTGTTGACAAGTCTGTGAAGAAACTGGTACACTCATAAATTTCTTGTGAGAATTTAAAATGGTGCACTCATGTTGGAAAACAGTTTGGCAATTTCTTAAGATGTTAAGCATAGAATTACCATATGACCCAGCAGTTCTACTCCTAGGTATCTATCCAAGAGAAATGAAAACATATGTCCACACAAAGACTTGTACACACATGTTCATAGCAGCATTTCACAATAGCCAACAACTGAAAGTAACCCAAATGCCTCTCAGCTAAAGAATAGATAAATAATATGTGGCATATCTATGTAATAGAAAATTATTCAGCAATAAAAAGAAATGATGCACTGATACATAGTACAACATGGATGAAACTTGAAAACATGATGCTAACTGCAAGAAGCCAGTCACAAAGGACTATCGACTGTATGACTCCATTTACATTGAATGTTCAAAACAGGCAAATGTATGAAGACAGAAAGTAGATTAGTAGCTACCTAGGCTAGGGTGAGGAAGGGTGGGGAGAAATGGTGAGTAATTGCTTGATGATGGAGTTTCTTTTGAGATGATAAAAATGTTCTAAAATTGTGGTGATGATTGTACAATTCTCTGAATACACTAAAAACTATTCAATTGTATACTTTACATGGATAGATTGTATGGTGTGTTAATTATGTCTTAATAAAACCACTAAAAATATAAACTACTAGTTAATTTGGTTTTTAGAAGCAGAGTAGAGAAAAGCACAAGTATATAAATGGGAAATTAAAATGGGGAATTGACCACAGATAGAAGAATTTAAATAGACTATTTTGCTCGACTATACAAATTAACTTGAAAACCTGACTGAAATAGATAATTATCTAGGAAAATAAATTACAAAAAAGATTCAAGATGTATTAGAAAATCAAAACAAATAAATGATCACATGAAACAGACAAATTCGTCAAAGAACGCTCCCTCCCTCTGTACCGCAGAGGATCAGGTTAAGTCTTTCTGACTTTCACCAAATCTTTTAGAAATATATGTCTCAAGTACTCTTTAAACTGTCCCAGAGTTAAGAAAATATAAAGAATTCTAACTTCTCTTTTGTGAAAATAGAAAACATTAATTAGAAAAACAATAGTGGCCAGGCCGGTGGCTCTTGCCTGTAATCCTAGCAATTTTAAAGGCTGAGGCCAGAGGATCGCTTGAGGCTAGGAGTTTGAGACCAGCCTGGGCAACATAGTGAGATGCCATCCCTACAAAAAATTTAAAAATTAGCTGGGTGTGGTGGTATGCATCTATAGTCCCAGCTACTCAGGAGGCTGAGGCAGGAGGGTTGCCTGAGCCCAGAAGTTTGAGGTTGCTGTGAGCTATGATGATGCCACTGAACCCTAGCCCAGGCAACAGCATGAGACCGTTTCTGAAAAAAAATGAAAAGAAAAAGGAAAAAGTAATCCATTAATACCAAAACTGACAATGATAACCCCAACTTCTCTTATGAGTCTTTATAGAAAAAATCTTAAATAATATATAAGCACACAGAAGCCAGAAGCACATGAATGCAAAATACACAAATACCAAATTGAGTTTATGCCAAAGACAGTCCAATATTAGGAAATATAATTCATCATATTAAAAGATTAAAGGAGAAAAATCAAGGATCTTATTTATTAATTAAATTAATTATTAATTAATTGGTATTTATTAATAAATATTTTAATTAAACTAGCATAATTACATTAGTGTGGTTCTTGTACATTAATAGAATTTAGAAGTGTAAAAAATGCATAAGGAATTTAATAGGTGACGAGATAGTCATGTGGAGAAACAATGGATTGTTCAATAAATGAGTAATCTTCTAGAAAAAATAAAGATCCCTATCACATAAATATTACATAGATTCCTGCCACAAATAAATTGCAGAAGAATAAATGGCTTAAATGTGAAAACTGAAACCTAAGAATTCTACAAAGAAACATGGAATTATTTCATAATTATAGAGTGAACAGGGATATTCTCAGTATGATATGAAACCCAGAAATCATAAAAGATTGTTATATCTTTCAAATGTTATGCATGGTAAATAAAAAATAAATAAAATTAATAAACAAAAATCTGGAAGAAATTATACATACCAATTCCACTTGTTGTGTGTATATAAAAAGAGCTACTAAAATCCTACAAGAAAATGACCTTAAAGAAAAGTTGGCAAAGACCATGAATGTGCTCACAGATGAGGAAATACAAAACTTTTAGCTACATGAGAAGAAGCTCAAACTCACAATAAACGAAATAAAAATTAAAACTAAAATGAGATTACTGTTCAGTTGGCAAAGATAAAAAAATATTCTAAAATTCTACATTTTTCAGGGGAGGGAAAATAGGAAAACTCTCCTGTTTTATTGGTAGAAACTTAAATTAGCACAAAGACCACTTGAAAACATGTATTTAAAAGACCCAGTGAAAAAGACACAATACTGAGGAATAAATTTCTAAAACTGAAAATGGTTAAATATTGCTGAGAGAAATTAAAGAAAACTTACCTAATAAATGAAAAGATGTATGATGTTCATAGATTAGAAAACTCAGTATTGTTAAGGTATTAATCCTCCCTAAATTGATCTGTAAATTTTATGCAACAGATTTTTCCTTTTTGTTTTCTTTTCTCTTTTTCCTTTTTTTTTTTAATTTCAAAATTTATAAGGGAAAGACAAAAGAACTAGACCAGAGAAATGGAACAGAGCAGAGTGTACAGATACAGACTCACTCATCAGTAGACAAGAGATTTCAATAAAGATGCCAAAGCAATTAAATGAGGAAAGAAAGGCTTTCTAGCAAATGCTGCTGGAACAACTTAAAGAAATATGAGGATAAAAAGGACTTCAAAAACTACCTTGCAATGCATACAAAAATTAATTTGAGATGCATCATAGACCCAAATGTAAAGCCAAACTATAAGATATCTAGAAGAAAGCATCGAATAAGTTGGCTGCAAACTAGGAATATAAAAATATTTCTTAGGGAGAACATAATAGGCTGTAATCATAAAAGAAAAATATTGATAAACTAGGCTTCATCAAAAACGAAATCATCTGTTCTTCAAAAGAAATTGATAAGGAAATAAAAGGCAAGACACAGACTGAGAGAAAATATTCACAGTACATTTATCTGACAAAAGATCTGTACCCAGAATATATTTAAAATGCATATACATCAGTAGGAAAAGATAAATAATCTCAATTTTTAAATGGCAAAAGAGTTGAAGAAGCAATTCATAAAAATAGAAATATATGAATGGCCAATAAACACATTCAAAGGTGCTAAAGACCATTAGCCTTAAAGGAAATACAATTTAAAACCACAAAGAGATACCAATTCATACACATTTGAATGAATAATATAAAAAAATGATAATACCAAATATTGGTGAAGATGAAAAGAAACTTGAACTTTTATGTGCTGGTGGGAATATAAAAACTGTTTGTCAATTTCTTACAAAGTTAAACATACATCTACTCTATGACCTAGAAGTTCTATTCTATATATTTACTGAAGAAAAATGACTATATATATATCTCTGCCAAAAAAATTTACAAGAATATTCTTACCAATTTATTCATAATGGGCTCGAACTAGAAATAATTCAAATGTCCATGAGTAAGAGAATGGGAGGAAGTTGTACTATAGTCACAAAATGTAGTACTACCCAGCAATTTAAAAAATGAACTACAGATACACTCAGCAACATGGAATTAAGCTCCTAAATATGATGAGAAAAAGTGTGCATATAGTATGATTCCATTTATAAGAAGTTCAAGAATAGGGAAAACTAATCAATGATGTTAAGACAGTGGTTATGTATGGGGGGAATTAGGATTTATTATAAAGGATATAAAGAAACTTTGAGGTGATCAAAATGCCCTATATAATATCTTTACTGGAGTGATGAGTTACATGGGTGTATTCATTTACCGAAACTTACCCAATTTGACCTTTAGTATATATGCATTTTACCTCAATTAAAAAAAAAAGAAGAAAACATATACCTTAACCCTGAAATTCTACTTCTAAGAATTTATTCTAAAGATAAAGTGTAATATTCATTGCAAAACACTGGATACATCCTACATATCCTCCAATATCTACAATGGAATACTATTATGAAATTTTTAAAAAGAATGAGGCACCATGTTTAATAAAGAATAAAGTTTAAAAGGCAAGGTACAGAGCAGTGCATAAGACATACTACCACAGGAATTTAAAAAAAAATACATTAAAAGTATCTACAAGAATACAAAATGAATTAACTCTGTTGTCTCCAGAAGATACATGGGAGAGACTTAGTTTTCAGCTCTCTTACTTTTCTCTCCCACTCAGTAGTTATCCTTTCATATTTTTTGAACTGTGTATCATTGTGCATATGTAATCTATTTCTTTTAAGTAATGAATTAATTATTTAACTATGTTTTTTAAAAACCTCATTACATGATAAATTTACTTATGTAGTTTTTAGAAACAATACTGAATGAAATAAGTATCAAATGAGAGTTAGACCTAAATATTATGGATGTTCAGAGAGAAAGGGATGACTTTATACTATGTATCAATGGGAAATCAAGGAAGACTTCAGAGAGACGAGGAGGTTTTTTGGAGGTTTGAACCAATAGTCATATATTGACAGGAATAAAACAGAGTGGATCAGAGGCAGCGTCCAGATAGAGGAACTAGGACTTGTTCAGAAAACAGAAGACAATGGAAACTGTTTGAAAACGTAAACAGGTGGCCTTAGCCTGAATACTTCTAACCCCCAACCTTGTTTCTTCTAAACTTACAGAATTAGATTCTTTTCTGTTAAAGGGGGTTGGGGGGAAAAGAATAGAATAGAGGAAAAAAAGGAAGAGGAGAGAAGAACAAGTGTCAAGACAAAGCGTCAAGCTGGGATGGAGTTCACTGGAATGGAAAGTGAAACACATTTGAAATTGAGAAAAGTAAAGATTTTGTTGATGTTGATTTTGTTGATAAAGAAACAGAAAAGAAATGAAAGGAGAAGGGCAGTTGCTTCCTTAGGACCCAGGATAGGTAATCAGACACTAGGGGATAAAAGAACAAAAGACATATTAAATAACTGTTTTCCATCTGCAGTTACAAATGAAGAAAGCGGATAGTTAGACAAACCAAGGATCAGGTTTCCAGGAATGAAAATGAGGGGCAGATAAATATCAGAGTGGAAACTAAAAGTCTTTGGAAATTAAGACACCAGGATCTCACAAAAGCATGAAACCTATGAAGGGAAGGAGAATCTAGCATGTGGACAAGACTTGGCAGATCAGCTCTTGAGTTCATTGTGCTCATCACAGCTCACTGGGCAAAAGCTGGCAAAAGCTGCCCCCTCTCAAAATGAATCCTATGCACAGAGATGAAAACAGAGACTTACAGGGGCTACTCATTAGCTCACAGTGGTAAGGTTGCAGGCTCCCACCTATCTCCCAAGAGAAGGCCTATCTCAGGATCTGTACCTTACTCTAAGTTAATATTTGCTCAGACTTAGGCTGTAGAGCAGCTCAGTCTAATCTTCACCTCCCTTAATTCTCAGTCCCTGTGATGTAGCAGGAAGATGTCTAAGAGGATTAAAAAACAATCCATCCATCCATTCATTATTTGGATGAGCATCTATTGGTTACCAAACTACGTACCTGGTATAATGCTAGGAACTGGTGAAATAAATTAATTCTCATGAAGGCACCCAATCTAGTGGGAAGAGGGCAGCAGTCAGTTATATAAAGCAGACATAACAAAATGTTAAATGTGGAATCTACATGGTGGAGATACTGGCTTTCGCTGCATATCGCTATCAATTTTTCTGTAATTTTGAAAACCTTGTGTAATAAAATGTTAGGAAAAAAAACAATTACAATACAATGTGACAAGCGCTTATTGGTGTGTAGCCCCAAACTGGGCTCATTTTGGTAAGTGAGGAGGCCATGATTTTTCCAATGATTATTAATGGGTACCACACAAAAAGAGTTCTTGTGGTCAAGCAGGTTAGGTGAGCATTGGTTTAAACTAAAGTAAACATGTTCCTTTACTATTTATTGACGCCTCAAAGATGTTCTATGCACTATGACTCTTCAAGATCAGATTATAATATGTAGAATTTCCCAGGCTTATTTGACTATAGGACTTTTTCCCCTGGGCATATATCAGCATTAGTGTTCTAAGGGATAGGCAGTGGGAAATACTAGATTTAATATTACTTCCCCGGAGCTATGTCCCCTGAGAAATGTAATGAGATTACAGAGGTAGTTCCATGGCACTGTATATGGTGATTCCTTTTTTAGCTCATAGTCGAAACAAGAATGTGCTTTTCTCATGCACAGTCTAAGGTACATAGTCTTGTATTTTAGCACTATAATCATTCAGAGAGAAACCAGGTAATGGCTTTATGAAGGCCATGACAAAGCCTTCATATCTTATGAAGATATGAACAACAGAAACACATGAATTAATTGATTTTTTAAAAGCTCAAGCATAATGACTTACTTCAAATAAATGCATGAGCAAAATATAAGAACTTTGAAAATATTTAGTTAAGAACCCTGAAAGGAAAAGGGGCATCTCAGTCCAGAATGACATAGACCCCACAGGACAGGACAAGCAGAATGGAACAACGTAAGCAGCAAAGTCATTCATATTGCCCCACAAGCTTAGCACCCTTTCCTAGGGAGAACTGAAGATAGAAATCAGAGCGTCACAGCATAGTGTTCAGAATCATACCTGAGCAGGACTGTATAGTAAAACACATAATTCTCATACAAGAAGACATTTTCACCAAGTCCTTCTGTTATTTAATTCCCAAATTAAAGAACCCATCTAGGTATTGTGTGAGGTATGCATATGTCTACATTGGTAGGAATACACTAGGCAATAACTATTAAATTTTGCTTCACAGAGTGGGTAAACTAAGTAAACAGATGACTTCAGAGAATGCTCTCTTAACAAGCCTAACTTCTCTCTTGTGGTCCTACATCTTACTTGATAATAGAAGAACCACAAATAACACCCTTTATTTTAGTAATTTGTTTACATTTTCACATAATTCTGGGAACATTTTTATAGCACATTAAAATTATTTGTGTATGCATTGGCCTCCCCGATCAGACGGTGAGCTCGTGGAAGATGGGACTGCGTTTTTTCAGTCTTGTGTCCCACGTGTAAATTCTGAAGGTCCTGGTATGCCTTTCTAAAGAGCTTGGATTCTATCCCAAGAGCAAATGGAAGCACTAGAGGCCTTTAATAGGGTCAGATTTTAATAGAGCTAGATTTGCATTTAGAAAGCCCTTTGGCTGGATTGTGAGCAGTAGATTAGAGGCAGGAAGCCAGGTGGCAGGAAGGCCAGCGTGAAGGCTATGGCAGTAGTGCAGGTGAGAGATGGAGGGGCTGAAACTAGGGCACGAGCTTAGGGGAGGGGACATTCAGAGGGTTTTAGGGCATAGAAAGGGCTAGAAAATTTGGTAACTCATGAGATGCCAGAGATGAATAAGAAGGTGTAGCCTTAAATGACTGATGTTTCGAGCTGTGGTGACACTAGTGGTTGAAAGGGGGGACATGGGAGGGAACAACACTAGGCTGAGAGACAAGAGAATTAACATGTTCATCACAAAGTGCCCTTTCTCGGGAAGCTGGTGCTGAGGAAACACAGAGAATAGTCTCTAACTTACCACCAGGCCAGGTTCCAACTGTTTGTTAACAAGTCAATTGCTTAGAAATTGGAATGCATTTTTTTCAGAAGAAACAATACTTCAGATGCTAATTGAACCTGAAGGCTATTTACTCTCAATAGCCATAGAGTCTGCTATCATTTCTCTGGGAGGGAGGGCAAGGTTCAGGAAAAAGCCCTAAGAACATGGGAAGGAAGCTTAGGACTGGATCTATGTTCACCACTTACAAGTCTTTTCATCTGTTTCTTTAGGACCTTTACAAACAAAATGAAGATTCAAAATGGTGCTTTGCTTGCCTAGGAGGGTTGTTGTAAAGCTCTAGGGAGACATTCTATATGAAAATATTTTGCATAGCATAGCATGTCTTATAAATCTAAAATTTAAAAGCAGCCATTCAATTATCCAGTACTACAGAAGGGTAAATGATTCTGAATAGTTGGATTTGAAAGACAGTTCAGGGTTTAGTTATTTAACCATGACAACATTTTTTTTCTGAAATATTAATGACTTTAGGGGTATGTAAAGTTTTCCAAAATATTGCTTATCTTACAGAGTGTCCTGAACATGCAACTAGGAACTTAATAACTGCTTGTTGAATAGACTTTGGAGTTAATTTTGTGAACTTATCCTAAGATGGCTGCCCTTTCTCGGTCTCCCCTGCTGGTTCTTTGTCATCTTCCCAACCTCTTAAATGTGGAGGAGCTCAAGAACTTAGGCATCAGATCTATTTACTTCTGTATCTGCACTCACTTTCCAGGGGACCTCATTCAGTCCCATCCCATGGCTTTAAATTCCATCCATACATTCATGACTTCCAATTTTATGTCTCCAGTTTTGGCATTTCCTTTCAACTTTAATATTCTATACCCAACTGCCTACTCAACATCTTCTTTGTATGTCAAATAAGTATCCTACATTTAATATGTCCAAAATGATTGTTTCCCATTCATGCCCCTAAATGCAAAACCTGCACCTCTTTCCCACTACCTAAGATCAATAAAATCCATGGAGTCAGCCTTGATTCCTCTTTTTTCTCACAGTCTGTGTCCAATCGATTAGCCAACATGGGCTACTCTGTCTTCAAGGTCAGTTCTTACTCCAACCACTTCTCACCATCTCCTCTGCAACCTCCCTGGCTAAGCCACCAGCATTTGTCCTATAGATTATTTAACTTTGCCTCCTATAGTCTATTTGCCACAGAGTAGCTGCTAGGGCCATGTTGATAATTCAGATCCTGTCACCCCTTTGCTCAAAACCCTCCAATGGCTCAGAATAAAATCCAACATTCCTTTAATGATCTATTAGGCCCTGTTCATCTGACCCACTTCTCTCTTGACTCCACTCCTAGACCAGAGTACTAATTTTACCTCCAAGCCTTTGCTCAAATTATTTCCTGTCCCTGAAAATCTCCGTTTGGTATCTGCAAGGCCCACTCTCTGACTTCATCCCATTCTCCTTTCAAATCTCATGTCATCAGAGAAGCCCCCAACTTCCCTCAACAAAGTAACATCATCCTCCAGCTCCATCATTCCCTATCCTATCGCTGGGCTTTATTTCACTCTCTAGCATTTTCACAACACCTGCACATTATACATGTATTTGTATGTAATATTATAGTGGTATATGTGGCCCATGAATTGCTGCCAGTCTGAAAACTAGAAATACACACACACACACACACACACACACATACACACACACACACAGCTTTCAAACTTGTTTAGCACCTTGATAAGGGAAGTTTATGTCTATAGAACGTAATAATAAAAAATTAGGGCTTATGTTTTATATGTCTTTTAGTTTTTTATATGTCTTTTAGTTTTTTCAAAATTATTGTTCAAAATATCAGTATAAAAGAGATTGGAAATTTAAAAAACAAATTTTTAAACGGAGCCTTCAAAAAAGATGATCTGAGAAGCACTGGTTTACTTTACCTCCCTGGACTGTGAGCTCTAAGAGAATAGGGTTATTTTTCTCAAATATTTACTAAACATCTATTATGTCCCTGGTCCTGTACTGGCCTCTGGGACTCAAACTTGAAGAAGACACAGACAATGCCCTCTTAGAACTCACAGCTCACTGGAGGAGAAAAACACATAGAAACAAATGGCAGTAGAGAGTGAAAGTCCAACAGTACACACAAGGTACATACCATTCCTGACTTACAAGTTTATATATTTGCATACCTGAAAAGAAAACCAACAGCGCAGGTATGTGATAAGCAGGGAATGGTCACAGACAGCCTCCTTGGGGAGCCCCTGGGCTGCACTGGGATGTGTCTTCTTCCCAATTCACATGAGTGCTTTTGTGCTGCTTTCCTTAGCATCACCTTCCACGTTATACGTCTGTTCATTTGTCGGTTGACTGTGGTCCACAGACCAATGCCGATTTGTTACAGTCTAAAATGAGAAAACCCTCAGTCTTTCTGCCTTTCACACAGACCACATCCATGCTCCTCGTCCAGAGATGAGTCTTCTGTTTCCCATGTTGGTCTGGCAGATGGTGAGAATTCCTGCTAAGTGGCAGAAGTTCTAAGCCAGAAGTGGGAGAACAAGTCACTACTGATATGCAAAAGCTTACAAACACCTGACAATGTCAAACTGCAAACTGTAATCAGGAAGCCTTGACTTACTTCCTGCTCTCTGAACCACAGTTAAAAAAAAAAAAAAAAAAACCTGCACAATTTATCCTAGTACTTCCTCATAGAACAAGGTACCTTATTTAATTGAGAACAAGTTGTTTCACGCTCTCCACTGCAGTTCTGGGAGGTAGCATGGTTTCCATAATTATCCTCACCCCTCTCCCAAAACATAACACACTTCTGGTATAGTGCTGAGCCTTTAACCATCAGATCTTTATAATCATTTAAATCTCACCTATTTTCCCCCTCAAAAAAAAGACAGGAGATAATTAACAAGAAAAGAAGATGGGAACAAATATTTATTGAGCAAGGCATGTTGCAGAGCCCTTTGATTATTAAATCTTTACGATGGACAGGGAGGGAGGTAGGTTATGCCCATTTCACAAATAAGGAAATAGTCTCAGGAGCCTAGGTGGAGAGACCAAGCTTCAAATCTTGTCAATCTGATTCCAGGGATGTGGACTTAAGTAGAGTCCTAGAAAAAAAATACAATAATGGCAAGAACTATCAGAGTTCTTACAACTATACTATAATTGGCTACAAGTGTTTTTGGTTTCAAAATGTCTAGTGGCTGAAGCATCAAGAAGCAGAAGGAAAAGGGAGAAGAAGCTGGTATGAGGACAAATAAGAATGAAGAAGGAGAAAGAGAAGAGGGGAGGAGAAGGAGAAAGAGGAAGATGTGAAGAAGAAAAAAAAGAAAGAGGAGGAGGAGGGGCAGAAGAAGGAGAACAGGGAGCAGAAGAAAGAGAGGAACAAAGCAGTCTGAAGGGTCTAATTTGACCCAAAGATAAAATACAGAGCAGTGGATAGAAAGTGTGTCCCTTTACCCTACTTTTCCCAGATACCACATCTTACAGCCTGGCTTAATTGAGGTCATAGCCCTAACTCAGACCCACAAACAGTGTTTTCTGTATTGCTAGTGGAAGGAAGATTCATTTGGTTTAGATGCCTAATTAGTGGCTAGGAGAAGTGATACCATGCTGTGGAAGTTGAGAATACAAACCAATTTCTTTTCAAACAGTCCATAAGTAAATTCACATTAACTAAAGATTTCTCTTTTCTCCTTTGCTGGTTTAGTTCTCTCCAATGCCCACTCCCTCTCACTCCCAACACACACATGCAAAATGGGTTATGGTAACACATCAGAAATGAACCTGTGATTGAGACATCATGGCTAGTACTTGCTTCACCCTGCTCCTTCAGTCATTCCAGACCTCAGCCCACTATTACCTATATCTAGAATCACTCATTCACTGTGTGCTAGGCATCACACTCCCTTGAGATCCCCTCAAGGAGCTTACAATCCAATGGAGAAACTCTGTAAGCATACAACTAAAATATAAAAAGCAAATTCCTATCGTAGAAATAGAATGAAGCCAGACAGAATGCAGTGATGATTGTTATAGAATGTATTGCACAATAATATAATCACAATTAAAAATGTAAAGTATAAAAAGGCTTTACAAAATCTCCCATTTTTAGTAAAAAAAGCATTTTTATTTCCTTGTTCTCTTCCTGTCTTTATCTATGTTCAGATATAATAGGCTTCCCCAGAATGCATAACTTTTTCATTATTTTTATCTGTTACATTTTTAGAATGTCTCTATATTGCTCTCTATATACATTTTATAATTATCACATAATAGTTTTCTAAATCAATTTATTATCATTTTATAACAACTTTTTTATTATTGGATATTTAGATTGTTTCCAAACTCTAGTATAAATGACACTGTAGTAAACACTCTCCTTTTTCCCTTTATCATACATTTTCCCTTGGAAAAATTCACAGAAACATAATTACAAACTCAAAATGTCTGAATGTTTTATAATTACTGATTTACATTAATTTGCTGTATTGCTTTCTGAAAGGCTGGTATAGGCAACAGCTTGACTGAAATCTTAAATAGTATATTATATTTTCCAAACTATTACTATACTAGTGGGTATTAAAAAAACCAAGTTCTTTACTAAACTATATGGTTGAACATTTCCCAAAAGTTTTGCATACTTATTTTTGAGAGTTTTCAGATTTTTTTCAACTTATAGCTGTCATATAATGAAGACATTAGCCATTATCATGTTTGTTGTAAATATTATCTCATGCTTTATTGTCACCTTTTTTTCTTTAACAGATGTTTTATGTCAGATGGTCAAATCTGACCATCTTCAACTTCATAATTTAATATCTCAAGACTTATAATGTCAGCATCATTCCAGAAATATGATATTTTCATTTTCTATTATGTTGACTGGCTAGATTTGCTATCTCATGCTATTTGGCATGAGATAGAAGTCTACTTTTATTTTTATAATAGATGGCCAGCTATAGATGTAAAACTAAAGATGAATTCTTCTGTTTCCCAATTTACATATAATAAATTTTCACTTATCTTTTTATGTTTGATTAGATGACATTATCTTGCTATTTCAATTATTGCCTATTTTTCTCTTATATTTTAATATGTAGTATGCTAGTCTGCTTTGTTCATCATTCTTTGATTTTTTTAATGTTTTTCAGATAAATTTAATAATCATTTGATGATGTTAGACATTCTACTGAGATTTTGGTTGATAATTATTTAAATCTATAAATGTATTTGAGAGAAATAGTCTTTATAGAATTTACTATAACATTCTCTACAAGAAAATCTTATGTCCCTCTCAGTTTAAGCTAAAGAGTGAACTATAGATGCAAATATCCTGGATTTAATATCAGCTTTGTACTCACTATGTTTGGTCTAGGAAATATTCCTTAAGTTTTTTGTATCTCAGTTTTCCCAATTTTCCTTTTTTTCTTATATAAAAAGTTAGCATATGGTCTATATTGTAAAATATTTTCTTTATGTCATTTATTTTCTCTTTTTTCTCTTTGATGTTTCTTTTGGTATTTTAGGGGTTTTCACTTTTTTATTCTAGTATCTTTTCCTTTTCCTTTCCTAGGATTCTACTGTTTGGTCTTTGACCTTTAGAGATATCCTCTGACCTACAATAACCTTGGGTCAATCATTGAAATTTTTGTTTTTACATTCTCTTTCCTCTTTCTCTTCTCCTTCCATTATTTAGTTATTCTACTTATATTTTTAAAAAATTTATAAAATTTACATATTCTTCTTCTATGTCACTTATTTTGATTTTAGATCTTGCCCCCATATTTTTTAAGTCTGAAATCCACAGTCACATATATTTAATGCTTCCCAATGTGCCAAACTTTCTCCAGATATAGCTTGGTTAGATAAAGTTTATCCTCTGTTAGATTCTTCAGGAAGGGCTCATAAGTGCAGTATTCCCTGAGTTTTTACATCCGTAAAACTGTTTTTCCTTCACCTTGATTTTAAAATACAAGTTGGCCAGAAATAAAATCCTTCACTAACACTTTATTTCCTTAAGTTTCTTGAGGATAATGTTTTACTGTTTCTTTGTGTTTTGCTGTTAGGAATTTTGATACCAACCTGGATGTTTTTCTTTTTTAAGGGGGTTTTTCTTTTCACCTGGAGGTCCATTTGATTTTTGTTACTCTGTGGCTAAGAGTTGACTGTTCTGGATCAATTTTTCCAAGGGTATGGCAGGCCCTTTCAATATGTAAATTTAAGTTATTTTTATTCAGACAGTTTTCTTGGAGCATAGTTTCAAATATACATCCTGTTCCATCATTTTGTTTTAATTCTTCAGAAAATCTAAGTACAAATATTTTCAGTCTTCTTTGCCTACTTTCTAGATCTATTACTTTTTCTGTCAACATTTCTACCTTCCATTTTTTTTGGTTATCATTGTCTTGGCTATTTTATTTCTACTTCTCAATTCCTCTTGCTATATTTGCAGCTGAATCTATTCTCCTTAAGCATCTTTCATTTTATCTTCATTTCTGAGATGTTTTTATCTTTTCCTTCAAGTTCTTTTCTGAGTTTGATAACACTAATTTCCTGTTTTCTGGAGTGTCTGTCTATCGTAATTCTGAGTTTTCAAATTTTTGATTTGAGGAAGTTTTTCAAATCTACTTGCTTAAGAATGTTCAAGTTGGGATAATGTGTGAGTTTTCTTGTGCTTCATGATAAGTTTTAGGAGAATTTTGTTTTGTTTTGTTTTCTTCTCATAGTCTAATAAATTCTATTTTCTATGTATTTTTCAATGTATTATATTTTCTTGACCAGCAATAAGTAGGTTTTGTAGGTAGAAGTGATGGGTTTGAATGGCTGGCCAGATTTCCTAGTTCAAAAGTACCCTCTGCTATTGCTATGGTGAGATAAATTTCTTTAATCAATAGTCACTTAATCAAAGGTCCCTTTATTTGGATTGAAGATGAGGATGAGTTAGAGTGCCTTCTGATTTTATGATTTTCTTTTTTTTCTGTAGTATGCTTTATTTGCAAAGCTTGCTCTCTTCTTTCCATTCACCACCAAGCCTCTAAGAGACCTCTCCCTCCACATTGGTCCCCTCTTCCCCAAAAGCAATGGCTTCTTATGTGTTCCTTTTAGTTCCATGTACTTTAAATACTCTTTATTTTGATTCTCTAGTAATCAGTTCTCCATTGCATCTTGTCACAGACCCATTCTCAGTATTTCTGCACTAAGGGTAGGTCTCCTTGTTTATAAGAGTGATTTTATTTGAGTCCAGCAATACTAGGACTCTCCCAACCCTTCCTTCATTTTTATGAAATCTTTGTCTAACTCTTTTCTGGCATGAATTTAGAGTGGAGTGTACCTGGGCATTAGAAATTTCTCTATGTATTATGTTAATCTCCTATTGCTGCTGTAGCAAATTTTCAGAAACTTAGTGGCTTAAAACAATATAAATTTATTATCCTATAGTTCCAAATGTTGAAAGTCTAAAATGGGTCTCACTGAGCTAAACCCAAGGTGCCAGCAGAACTGTATGCCTTCTAGAGGTTCTAGGAAAGAATATGTTTTCTTGTTTAGTACAGATTCTAGAAGCCACCTCCATTCCTAGGCTTGTGGACACATTCCTCTATCTATGAAGTGAGCAAGGTTTTGCTGAGTCCTGCTCACATGGCCATCTCTACAGTTCTCTTCTTCCTTCCTCTGCCATTTATAAGCACCCCTGTGATTACATTGAGCCCAAATGGCTAATCCATGATAATCTCCCTATCTCATGGTCAGCTCATTGTCAACTTTAACTTCCTCTGCAACTTTGATTATCCTTTGCCTTGTAAACTAACATATTCACAGTTTCCAGGGATTAGGATTTGAATATCTTTCCAGGGATGGAGGCTATTACTCTGCCTGCCACACCCTACTTATACAGAAATTAGAGTCTGTAGTATTCTATGCCTTTTATGTGCTCTAGGCATGGATTATGGGTGGTTTTATTTGCTGTGCTTATTGATATGTACAGTTTTTGGAGGGGATGTAGATAGATTTGGCTTTAAGCAGCTACCATTATCCTACTAGAAACTGGATTGCATCCACTCATTATTTTAAAGGCCAGAATATTATTTCATATCTCTATCCCTTTGTTCATGATGTGCTTGCTGCCCAAAATGTCCTTTATTCTTTGGAAAACCCCATCTCAGGTTGCACTTCTCCCAATTCTACCTAAAAAGAATCAATTATTTTTTCTTTAAGCCTCCTTTAAGACTTCTTCTTACTCTATCATTCCATATGCTGTGTTATGCTACAATTAGTCCTTTATGTGTTCCACTAGATCAAGCCATTTTTCAGAGTAAAGGATTATTTCCTGTTCATTTTGTTTATGGCATAGTATAGTATATGACACATGCTCTATCATGGTTATTATCTAATTAATGATGTCAGTTTTTATACCTACTATGTAAACTGAGCCCTTGACACATTGTTATGAATGCTCACTAAAATTCAATGGCATGGGTCTTATTACCTTCATATTACACATGAAAAGACTGAGACTGAAATTGTGGCCAAAGTCACAATGTCAACAAATAGAAGTACTGTGGACTTTGATCTTAATCCATGTCTATTTTATTTCCTACAAATCTTAAGCAGTTTTCACTTCAACTAAATATGTTCTCAGAGGGAAGGAGAAAGGAAGAGTAGAACATTCTTGGAGCAGCCAAAGATTATTCCAAAACAAGATTCCAGAACTCTATTGTTCCCTCTTCCAATAAAATCATATGGTTTCCCTAGAGGCCAAGAACCTCTGCTAGGTGGACAAATACAAAACTTCTCAACTAGAGTATAATCTAGGCAGTGTGGACTTGTCACTTAGCATTTTACTTAGAATAAAAGGAAGAAAAACCTCAATCATTTTCCCAAAAAGTCAGACCAGATGAACTCTGGAGACTGTGGAGATTCTGGAGATATGTCAGAGGCTTTAACAGAGGCTTTCACAAAAAGCAGTTCTCCTAATAATGGGAGCCACAACGCTCTGAAAAACCACCAAAGTGCTTGAAACAGGTCTAAAGAAGGGATATAATTCCCTATTTTCTAAAGAACTAACAAAAAATCCCTGTCTTGACTCAAGAAGACCAAAATTGAAATACAAAGGAAGATGCTGAGTAAAAATTTATTTTCAGGTACAGACCACCATGAATTCATAAATTCCACTGTTAAGATGGGAAGATAGATGTAATAGCCAGAGTAACCAGAGAAATAAGTGCCGGGCTCACGCTGGCAAATTGGTCATGGGCCAGACCTGGATGCTAATTTTGCAGACCTCGGGATGTCTTTCATATCTACAGGTAACACCAAGCTGGGAGAAGCCAGGGTAGAGCAAAAGCATGGACCTAAAATGAAAGCCCCTACAGTTGTGCTTCCAAAAACTTCCTTGAGAATTGGTTGTACTTTTTAAAGGAAGTGATAGATTTGCAGTCCTGGAAAACAATCTTAAGGCAGGTCTGATGCAAAGAAAGACATAGTCTCTTCATGCTGACCCCTGGACTTACAGCTGACTCCTGGCACAAGGGCATGCCACTCTAAGTAAAGCAATAAAGTGATATAAGCCTGAAAAGAATTAGGATTCAGAAGAAGTCAGTGCCACCAAACACTGAGAAGACTGAGAGGAGCTGAATGATGTTACTCAAGAGGAAAGTTCTCTTACACTGGTACCAGATAAGATTGAATAAATCAGAATAATCTGAGAAAGGTGGTCTCTGAATTCACCTTCTCCTCTGTTATTACATGGCTTAGTGGCTTTGAGGAAAGAACAAAACCCAGACAAAATGGAAGAGTCACCGCGTCATGGCCTGTCCGCACAGCTCTGACCTGTGCTGCAGGTCTGGGACCTGAAAGGGCCATTCCCACCAGAACACATCCATGGTGTCATAGCTCCCGCTTAAACCAACAAAGATAAAACCAAATGAAAACACGACAGGAAAAACGAAACAAAACCTCTGTTGGCCACACAACTCCTGCCGGTCCTTGCCACGTTATTCTAAGAAAATTCGACTGTTCTCACCGCTTCTATTTTCCTACCTCCTGTTCTCTAACGAAAATACTCTAATCAAGCTTACACCCCCACCGATCCACCCAAACTGTCCTCATAAGGGCTCTCAGTGCCCTCCACCGTGATGGAGACAATGGGTAACTTTTAGTCTCAAGCATGCTTGACTCCTCGGGAACATTTGGCAGAGTTAATTTCCTTCTCCCTCTTGAGACACTTGTCTCCTTTGTCTTCTGCAACAGCACACTTCCTGTTTTGTTTCATTTTGATGGTTCATTTTGCCCCTTGGTTTATTAGACTTTTCTCCTATTTTGCTGGCTGTCCCTTCTCGGCTCCTTTGCCAACTCCTCCTCCTTCTAATCTCTAAATGCTGGGGTGCTCAGGGGCTCAGTCCTCAGCTCTCATTTCTTCCCTTTTTATATGCTTACCTAAGGTATGCTCAAGCAGTTTTGTAATTAAATATCATGTATCCCACCACGATGCCTAAATGTGAATCTCCAGCCCCAGCCTCTCCCCTAGTTCCACCGTGTGGACTGATAAGCTTCTCGCAATCCACACCTAAAGTTAATATGTCCAAAAGAGAACTTTTGATTCCCATTAGCTTTGCATCCTACACTTTGCACCCTGCCCCATTGGTTCCCCTTTAGCCCTTCCTAACTCAGAAAATGAGAAGGCTTCTCAGACCAAAGCCTAGAAATCATCAAGTCCACATGCCAGATTGTATTTGCTCATGCTTAAAAATGTGTAAACATTGGCCATTTCTCACCATTTCCACCTCATGCCTACCACCCTCTATCAGGCCTCCTCCTCACACGGGAACTAATGGGAGGCAGTAGCCCCCTCGCTGGTCTTCGCTGCCACCTTTGGCCCACCCTCGCCCTTGCTGTACTCTTCGGTGAACCCAAACCGAGCCAGAGTGGTAATTTTCAAACATAGGTCAGATCATGACATTCCCCTGACCAAAACGCTCCAAAGGTTTCCCATTCACTTAGATCAAACTCCAAGTTTTGGTTTTCTTAATCCTAATGTCTGCATAACTAACACTCCCACCTCCTTTATGTCTTTGCTTAAAGGTCCCTTTCTGAATGGTCTCACGCTGGCCAGCCTACATTTGAAATTGCAAACACCATCCCTCTACTCTTGGTCCCACTTACTCTGATCTATTTTTCAACAGCCTTTATCACTATCGAACATGTAGAATTATATAATTTGCTTGCCCATTTATTGTTTGTGCTCTTTTACTCTCTACTAAAATGTGAAGTCTCATAATATTTGTCTCTGTCTTATTCACTGATTTGTCCCAAGAGCCTAGGCAAGTGCTTAGCATAGTGGGACACTCAAGTGACCAAGAACAACAGCTCCATAACTCCCCAGTGACTGTGCCCTGCCTATTTCCTGACCTCACCTATTGCCTTTCTCTTGTTCTCTGTGCTACAGCCACACTTGCTGCTCCTCAAACAGACTCCTCTGCTCCTCTGTCAGCCCCTTTGTGCTTACTTCCCCTCTAACTAGAACAGGTTTTGCTCCTATCTTCACATGGGTTACTCGTTGATTTCATTCAGAGGACACTTTCCATATTCTCCTGTTGACCGTGTGCTCTCTGTCAGATTGTTTCACTATTCATCCAACACCCCTGGGCCCCTTCCCTGTGGAACCCACCCAGTGGGAGGATAATAGAAGTCAGCAATGGCCATTTACTTTGCTTTGACTAATGAAATGTGGACAGGCAAGACGTGTGCCACTTCCAGACAAAAGCTTTAAGAACGAGCCTGTGGTTTCTTATCTCCTTCCTCTCTGCCACCACGAACGGAAATGTTCCAGATTGATAGAGAAATGGCCTACAAACATATGAAAAAAGGCTCAACATCACTAATCATCAGGGAAATGCAAATTAAAACCACAGGGAGATAACACCTTACCCCTGTCAGAATGGCTATTATTAAAAAGTCAAAAAAAAAAAAATAGATGCTGGCATAGATGCAGAGAGAAAGGAATGCTTATATGCTGTTAGTGGGGCTGCAAATTAGTAAAACCTCTATGGAAATCAGTATGGAGATTCCTCACAGAGCTAAAAGTAGACCTACCATTCAATCCAGCAATCCCACTACTGGGGATCTACTCAAAGGAAAAGAAGTCACTTTATCAAAAAGACACCTACTCTCGAATGTTTATGGCAGCACAATTCACAACTGCAAAGATGTGGAATCAATGCAAGTGCCTATCGCTTCATATTTATAGAATTTATTAATGAAACTTTGTGCTTCTGGACAGCTAGCCCTGGCCGCTCCGACCTGTGTGTGCAGTCATCCTGGAGCTGCTATACTGCTATGAAGGGGAAAACATGCACAGAGAATGCTAACCCAACAGCTTCCCTCTCTAGGAATCACTCTCCTTTCACCCTCCCCTCCTGCCCATCTTGGTGTTGATGGAGTGGTGTATCTGGATAAATTCATCCCTCACAAGGGTCAGCCAGGAGAGGCCTCCCCACGCCATTCTGATCCACATGAACAGCTGAAGGTGTAGTTCTTACACCTGGGAGGGTCCCCCTACCCAAAAACCTCAGTTTTACTTAGCCAAGCCCTCTTCTCTACTTTAAGAAGAAAGTGGAGAAAACTCTCTTTCTTATATACAGAGACATACAGAGACCACAAGGGACAGTGGGCGTGTTATCTCTGCCTGTTTATTATTAGTTATGATAAATATTAAACTTTCTGCTCTTCATCTACAACAGGGCTAGTAGTTCTCAAAGAAGTTGTTGAAGGAAAGAAATTTCAAAAAGCAAAAAAAGAAAAAATTAATTTGGTTTAATCTCAAACCTTGACCAAAGAGAAACTTGCTTGTTTATTTAATGTGATTATAGAAACTAAACTCATAAAGCTTTAGAAAACACAGTGAAAAATTATCTAGTTCTTCTTTCCTCTTTTCCAGAAACCCCTGCCCTTGTGTCCAAAAAGGGACTCTAAAGGACTGTACGTCCCTCTTCTGCCCACTCCTGATGATCAGGAACTCACTGTCGCACCCAATCTGTGGACAATTATGACTGTTGGAAACGTCTTCCTTGAATTCAGCTGAAGTCAGTGCTCTAGAGCTTGTCATGCAGTATCCCTGGCTCTAATCCCTGCCACCACAGTCAGTCCAGTCCTTTCCTGGGTAGGCCGGTTGTCTGGATAACTGGAGGAGTTATCCATGGCATCTGGGGTTGACCCCTCCAGTTATCCAGGGATCTTTCTAAGCAGATATTTCATGTGAAGACGGTAAAGGAGGCAAAAGGAACAGCAGGCACTTTGGCAGCAACAAGAACAAACATGGCAAATTCAAGGGCATTTGATGTTGCAGGAGAACTGTTTCTGGGAAGATCTTGAAGGAAGGGAGGGAATTGCCAGGATTGAGCCCAGAGAGAGAGCATTACGAAGGTGCTTGTAACTAGTCTTCAGGAGTTTGGATTGCACCCTAAGACCGTCAAGGAACATGGATTGACCTGTTTGAAGCGGGAATCAATTGATAAACATGTTAGGAAGACCATCTTGACTGTAGTGTGGAGAATGTATTGGACTGGGGTAGAAGGTAAGAAAGAATCTAGGGAGACCTTTTAGGAGCCCCTTTCAGTAATTGTGGTTCAAGACCATGGTGCCTTACACAAGGAAAACAGCCGTGAGATAGATGTTGGGGAATTAAGGGATACTTAAGAGCTGGAATTGACAGAACTTGGTGAACACTATCTTTTTAATTCTCTGAGAGACTGTTTAAAAGCCTCATACAGAAATTTTCTCAGAGCCATAGGATATATTTTTTTGAGTGTGAAGTCCAACACTCAGTCTGCAAAACCAGGGCATCTGTAGCATCTCCTTCACCTCTCTTGGGCTTCAGCTCCCCTGACTACTGTTGGCTCATTTTATCTGTAACAGGCCAGATGCATTCTTTCTGGCAGAGAAAAGAAACTTCGGGCAGGAAGTGAGGACTCTGCAGCCTTCTCTCTTAGGGCACCGTGTCCCTATACACGTATTCACATAATTGGCAAAGGGCTGAAACAAGACTGCATGTAGGAGGATGAGAGTGGTCAAAATAGGACAGAATGCACAAGTATTTAATTCGTTTTCTTGTACATCTTCAAACAATGTCTCAGCATACAAATAACAGATTGCCAGATGTTATATGTAAATTTATAGTACTTAGCCTTCTCCATCATTTCAGTTTTGGAGGCAGTAGAGGGATGTGATTAAGACAGACCTGGGTTTGAATCTCAGCTATACTCTCTCACAAGCAGTGTGACACTGGGCAAGTTGTGAAAACTCCCAGACTTCAGTTTTCTTGTGTGAAAATCAGGGTGAACAACTCCCAGATTGTCATAATTGAGACTAAACAAAGGGGAAAAGTGAGTATAATGCCTGCTACAGAATAGGCTTCAGTAAGCAGTAAAAATGGTGGGTTTTGCTGGTGATATAATAATTGAAGGATTAAGTCTGCTTCAGAAATCTATTATATTCACTTCCAAAAAAATAAGATTCTACCAAGCTAAGACCTTCTTAATTTTCCTGGCGTCAACTCCAGGTGCCCTGAGAAGTTGTGTTTTCTTCCCTCTCTGAAAGTGGCCTAGCCCTTTCACTAGGTGCGTTTGGTCTTGAGGAGAAGGAAGTGAGCCTCCACCCAGGCTTTGTTCCCTAGTTCTGTCCCAGATGAGTCTCATGATACCACCATGACCTGGGCTCTTCCTGCCTCTTTATTGGACCAATCCCTACTAATACCTTGCCTGTCATATTGTCACCCTTTTCTGGACTCCCAGCTCCCCTAACCATGCTTCAGCTCCCTCTCAGACAGCCCCTCCTCTAGGTTGCTTAGGGATCCATGATCTATTTCACTGTCAAAAACTCCAGATCCATAGCCTCTTTTTTGGGAGACGGCATTGGCTATGGAGTTAATATCCAGAGACCCCATAGCCAATGTAAGAGGCCCGTGGACATAAAACTTCAGCAAAGTAACACTAGGTCAGGCATCACCCTAACTTCATTCTGCTTTTTTACTCCATGGAGGCCAAGTGTGGGAGTGAAGAGCCCAAACTTGGGAATAATGCTACTGTGGTCAATTCCACTTAGTAACTCAGAGACTACCTTGAACCTGTTTGCTCACTTGCAAAATTGGGATAAGAGTACTTATGACCTCATGGGTTTGCTATAAGGATTAAATGAGATATACATTTAATATGCTTATTTCAGTGCCTGTCACATAATATTGCAGTCCCCAGCCCTCTCCCCCGGCCCCCACTCCCTGACTCCATAGAGCAGTACCAGCCTGTTAGGGACTGGGACTGCAGAGTTCTGCCACCTCCCCCACCCAGCAGGAGGTGAGCAGCAGGTGAGCAAATGAAGATTCATCTGTATTTACAACCACCCCCCATCACTCTCATCACAGTGTAAGCTCCGCCTCTCCTCACCCCCTATC
>VBSM01003204.1:18722789-18733697 GCA_008086735.1 Cheirogaleus medius
AGCAATCCACCCGCCTCGGCCTCCCAGAGTGCTAGAATTACAGGCGTGAGCCACAGCGCCCAGCCTCACAACTCTTATTTTTGGACATTATGTTAAGCAGGATCTGACTGTTCCAAGGAAATGTCCACTGGCTTTGTTTGAAAAAAATCTCTGCACCTAAAATCCTAAAGCAAGGAAATTATTGCTTCCTAACACATGGTAGCATGACTGTAACTGTTTGCATGATACAACTGATAAAATATTTAGTCTTCTTGGAACCTCATCACCATTCTGGGTGATAAAATAGAGTAAAGGTCACCATGCCTACTTAGAAAACCGGCTGAGAGAGGTTAGGTGACTTGCCCGTAGTCATATAGCCAGAAAAAAGCAGACCAAGCACTAGAATGAAGATCTCACAACTCCAAGTCATGTTTTTATTTCTTAGGTTTGAGCTGCTCTACTCAAAATCGACCAACTATTTGGCCCTGGACTTCTGGGTCTGATGGGATACAGGATATAGACTGCATGCTGATGGTGCTTGACCTCTGGTCATCCTGAGAAACCAGAACGAAAAGAAGAGAACAGCAAGGAATTTCAGAACTCCAAAGACCTTTATATGCCAATCCCTCATTTTCTAGATAAGAAAATTATGCCTTTCTCAAAGTCACACTAAATTCATAGTAGAGCCAAGACTAAAATGCAAAGGAGAAAATTAATTAATTTAGGAGTTGACTTGAGAAAATCCATGGAATCATCATGTGCAGGTTTCATTGGTATCATTAATTCAATTAACATTTTCTGAGTACCTACCACCTTCTGGACCCTATACTAAATTCTGGGATACAGAGAAGAAAAAGATACATTTATTATTTTTGAAAACAATGGCAGTCACATATCTACTCATTCATATTTATAAGAAATACTAATTGAGCAATTGATGTGAGCAAAGCACTATACTTTACACATAAGCGCTTCATATCTTAATTAATCCTATGAAGGTAGGCACACTATTATTATTCCTATTTTATAGGTGAAGAAACTGAGGCTTAGAGAGCTTAAAGATTTTTTTTCCCCAAGGCCTAATAGCTAGGACGTCAAACCAGGAACTCAAATCTGCATGCTCATGCTCTAGTCTGCTCTAGTGGATGGAGATAAACTCTTAAACAAAGAAGATTCCCAAAAAATTACTACCATAGGTCAGTTCTGCCTGGGATATGAGCAATCCAAGAGCTGAAGATGAAGTCCACCGCACCTGAGAATGGTGTCCTTCCTCCTCAGTGACAGGTATAAAGAAAGTGTGATAGAAATTCATGAACAGAGCTGCCGGAATGCACTGTCCACTGTCCAGGCAGTATCATACCTCTTTGAATTTTTTAAAAGCACCACTTGTTGATGAATCCACAGCAGCCCCAGCCAGGGTGATTGCAGATGGGCCACTAAAAAGGAAAACCAGAAGTGGGAGATGGTGAAGGGAAAGAGGGGGCTGACGCAGCATGGAGAGATACTTTAGTCTCATTGCTATTGAATCTGTTCTTTACCTTTCAAAGCTGGAACAAGCAATCCAATCCATACAGCCTTTTTCCCCCCTTCAACAAATTGCATTTTTTAGAAAAATCAACTGGTGCAGGATTTATTGATCTGCATTGACTGTGAACTTCACAAATTCATACAAAAGAGTTTTCTCATTATAGAGTCATTTAAAGGACTTGTTAGTTCAGAGCATTCATCATAAAGTTCACCTGCAGTATTAAAAGAAAAGGCATAAAATTGAGCCCAGGCTGTGGAGGTTTTTTTTTTTTTCCTATAAATTGTACTGTTTCAGCATATTCTTTAAACATGCTGAACATTCCCATTTCACATTCCCTTCCATTTGGTAGATGAAAGTAGGAGGCACCACCTTGACAATTTTTTTTCCAAGAGGCAGTAAGAGAAATCTCTCCAAGAGTTTTAGCTGCTCAAAACTTGAATCCAGTGCTAGAAGGATCAAAAGCTGATTCCAGGAGAAACCTTGACTTTGTCTACACATCCTCTATGACCTCCATCCATGTGGAAATGAGGAGGTCTGTCATCAAGGGAGGAATATTTATTGGGGTTCTTGGCCTTCATATGGAATGTCAACCCTACCATCTGCTCCTCTGGCTTCCAAAATATAAAACCGTGTCCTCAACCAAATACACTGAGCTTTATCATACAATACCAGTCTCATAATCCCTGCAGTCTGGCCCCTGTCAGAAGTCCATGAGCACTGAGGGAAGATACTCATACGACCAGAGCATTCCTCTAGGCATTTGACCACAGGGTCAAGGAACCACCAGAACACTCACAAACAATCATAGATTTGTCTTGAGTTACCCTTCACTGACACAACCACAGTTTTTTGGAGGGTTCATATCAGGAAGATTCATTCTACTTTTTGCTGTATTTATCAGAGGAGGGGCACAGGCTCTGTAGTCAGGCTGTCTGAATGTGATTATTGGCTCTACAACTTGTCGATTGTGTATCCTTGATAAATTATTTCACCTCTCAGGCTTCAGTTTCCCTGTCTTTAGAATGGGGATGATAAGAGCATCCAGCAGCTAAGGTTGAGAACTGAGATGAGTATATGCATATTTACAGTAGCTCCTGGCCCAATAAATGCATGTTATTAGATTTAATCGTGGTTATAAAAACTCTTGCATAGGACATGGTATATTAGGCATTTGATGACTCTGATAATGGATTCTCTATGAAAATTTTTTGTAAGAATCCAATCTAAAGAAAATAGAGTATCCATCTAGTATCACAGCTTTCTCACATTGAAAAGCTCTATAATTTAACCCTGTTACTATCTTGCCTTTGCAGAAAAGAATGCACACTATATGGATGATGGACACACTTATAACTTTGACTCAAACTGCACAAAACCAATTCATATAAACAAAATGTTTGCACCCCATAATATTCTGAAATTAAAAATAAATTGCTCAGAAAAAAAAGTTTTAAAAAGCACACACAAAAAAGTTATGACAGCTTATATTTGATTGATAATTATTAGCATGTTTGTTTCACATCCTTTTTACTGGGATTTTGATGTCCCATTGTAGAAGGCTTTAATTCATTTTGGGAAGAATCTACTGGACTGCCAGTTTCTTGGGGACATAGTGCCTGCCGTTCTCATTTCTACTCCCCATACCTAAGCATCAGGCACAAAGTAGCTATTCATAAATATTTGTCGATCTGAGTTTTTGAGAGAATTTAAGAAAACAAAAGATATCCAAAAGATAGAGCCTAGAATGTGATTAGCATTAATGTTGTCTGAGGTGCAATTAAATAAATTTGTACTCTCCTCAAAATGATATACCTTTGTGTTTACCGCAATTTAAAACACTTATCTCACTCTATGACTATCTGTTTAATCTGGTACAACAAGGTACTTGAGAGACTTCCTCTTATTCATCTTTCTTTTCCTACATCCAGCCTGGTGGTTAGCGTGTGGGTAATGAATGGATGGATAAACGGGTAAATGAATATGAATAATACTTGATCAGAAAAGTCCCCAGAATGAAATGAAACCTACACTTCACATCAAGCATCATAATCATAATGACTCAGTGGCTGCAGTTAGGAAGAGTTCAGGCCACTGTTGGTTAACCTAAGAGAAAGGAAAAAGAGGATAGGAAAAAGAGAGCAAGAAGCATTCTCCAACTGCATGTATTTAGACAACAAATATTTCTTAAGCACCTGTAACATGTCAAGCACTGTTCTAAACACAAGGTTACAAGGGTTGATGAAAGAGTCAAAGTATGTGCTCTTATAGAACTTGCATTCCAGTGGAGGAGGCAAAATGAACAAGGAAACAACAGTATAAATAAGTTTAGAAAATAAATGCTATGAAGAAAATGAAACTGGATAACATATCTGTGTATGCAAAGGTAGGAAACCATTAGATAGGATGTCTAAAAAGATCTCCCTCTGGTCTTTAAGTATTTCTTTATTATAATCTTTAAATAACTGAGTTACAGTTATCTGTTCCTATATTTATCTCAACTGCCCCAACTGAAGGGTTATATATCTTAGTTTCAAGTATAAAACATGGTGTTTGGTACAAATTAAGCCCTCAATAATTTTTTGCTGGATGAAATTTTTTAAAGGAAGCACTTTCTCTAACTTGGGGAACGCAGAAGAATGAAAAAATATTTTTTTTGCTCAAAAGGGAAGAGGGATGGAAATCAGGAAAAGCTTCAGAAAGTGGGTTAAAAAAGGCACAGAAGCAGAAAATTGCATGCCAGATTGGGAAAACAACTGGCAGCTCTGGGGTAGCATGGCAGGGAAGTAACTGGGGGGTTAGTCAGGAGAGGCTGGTTGTGGCAAGGTAATGAAAAGCCATCAATGTCAAGCCAAGATGCTTGGAATCTCTCCCTTAGGCAATGTGGGAGCCATCAGAGATTTTATAACAAGAGAGTCACACAAGGAGGTCCGGAAGGTGGAAAAATCATTCTAGCAGCTGGTAAAGAGGTGGAAGGAAGGGGAGAGGCTACAGGAAGGGGAATCAAGTCTAAAGCAGCTACAATGGTATGACTGAGAATAGAAGAGAGGCAGGCTGAGCTGGGCTGTGGCTGCATGGACGCAGAGATACGATGTGGATTCAAGAGACATGTATAAGATAAAGTCAACAAGACTTGAGGAGCAACTGCATCTGAGTCCAGAAGGAACTGGGAAAGCTGGCCCAGCAGTTGCAAGTTGGAGAACTCTACTTCTCATGGTTTATTACATGAGAGATTGATACACATGAAATGTCTTAAGAAAACAGATCCCTTGACCTGGGAGCAATTCGGTCAACAAATAGGGCATCATTTTCCTCCTAGACTATATGGAAGTCTGAACCAAGAAGCAGCCAAAGCCCTTTTGGGGTCAGCCACCAGCATGGACTTTTATTCTCAGTTGGCCGGTTTGACATAAAGTCTTCCTGTTGAAGGATGTCAGCCACTGAACTGAGCAGGCTAACTCTCATCCTCACAAGGAGAGTCTGTCTGCACAGCAGTGGCTTGCAACTTAATATTTTGCATAAAAATTCATGAGGTGCAGTATCCATTTCAGCTATGTTATAAAGTAGTAAAAGGAAGAGAGAGGGAGGAAAAGAAAAAGTTCAGCCCTGCACTCAGATAGGGTTCATTTTGAGTGATGATTGCGAGCCATCCTTGGAAATTACAGATGCTACTTGGTTCACTATTATTTTGCAGCATCTCCAGTAATCTTCCGTGATCATTTATAACAGCATGCCTGATGACTTTCAAAACGTAACGGGAAAGGGTACTTCTGTGAAGCATGTCTACTCAAAGGAAAAATCAATCTTGGCTGCGAGGGAGTGAACTTTGTACCGCCACGATTAGACAGTTAGAGATTTCAACATATAAAAATAGGAATGGCAGGGGTCCAGTCCTCCAACGTATATGTGTGAGTAATGTGTGTCCCAGTTGCTTGAACAGTTTAGGATTTATCTTCTCATCCAAACAAAACACAACATGTGTGGGAATCCCAAATTGGCACATTCCAATAGAAAATAATCATGATCTTCATCATAATAACTACTAATGTTTATGCAATGCCTTTACAGTTTGCTAAGTACTTGTCACACACCTGAGCTGCTAAACCTCAAAAATACCGCCCACTTTCCAACCTTCTTTTCTTCTCTGACAGTCATTCCTATTTCCTAGAATGTTCTCCCACAATATCTGCATGCCCATCTTTTAAGGGCAAGCCCCAAACCTCCCTCCCTAGACCATAATCTCTGGTTATTTTAACTCTTACAAGTGAATAATATCTTATAATATATATAAAGATCTCTGAAAGGTAGTGTAAGTGTGATGGAAAGTTAGCTGTATTTAGAATCAGAAGACTTGGGTTCAAGTATTAGTTTCATAATGCGTAAGATTAATGACTATCGTTGAACCTCAAAGCTAGAGTCAAAATGTTATCTATCTTATATGATTTTTATGTGGATAAAAAGAGATGATCTATGTAATCCTGTTTTGTAATCCTAACCGATTATATAAATGTTAAGTATTAGTATTTTATTGTATTTACCTCAGAGGATTATTATGAGGACTAAATAACTTATGTAAAACACTTAACCCACAATATAGTAAATGCTCAATTAATGAGAATGATTATTATTAGTAAAACTTGTTGATTTAAAAAATATGCATTAAGCATATAGTATGTGTAAAATACTGTAATATCACCACACTCATCTTCTGAATAATTTATTATAAAGACATAAAAAATTATTGTCATGATGAAACAATATAACATAGTGATTAGGAACACTGGCTCTGGAATCATACCACCTAAGATTTAAGTCTAATTCTAATTCTTTATAGTTGTGTGACCTTGGGCAAGTACCTTAATCTGTCTGTGCCTCTGTTTTCTTATCTATAAAAGGAGGAAAACAATAAGTCCTAAATAAAGGGTTGTCATAAAGGTTAAGTAAATCCATGAGAAAAACCCAAACACATAGAAATAGCTCAATAAATGTTATATATTATTAAAATCTTTAAGTGTCACTACCTCATAAATAAATATTTTTTCTTATGAATCAAGAAAAAAATGTGGTAGTAAAGAATGAACTCAAGTATTCATTGTTTGGATCCATCCTGTTGCTTCTAAGTCACCATTTTGTCTCCATTCTTGTTTCCCAGTATACCCTCCAGACTAGCCAGAATCAACTTTCTATGGCATCAGGCTGATCATGTTAAAACTGGCAAAGGATCCTTAACATGCTTTATGAGGCTTTCCATTACCTGGCTCTACCTGCCCCTGCCTCTGCCTCTTCTACAACTCATCTACAAATCCTCTAGCCCACCCTGGTTGCAGAGCCATGGAGATGACTTAGGGGAGATTAACCCACCCCCTCCGGTAACATCTAGGAGCCACACAGTCCCATCGTTAATGTGGATATGGATAGCTTATCAATTTTATATCAAGGTGCTACGCAAATTCAGCTTCCATGCAAGTTCTATTGCTCTTTCTTCCAACCAGAATGCTGCCCCCAAAGCTCTCCTATCCTATGTAGACATTCTGAAGTCATCACGCTTAACTGCCTGCCCACTCAAAACAAGCCATTTCCTTTCAGCCCTCCCTATCATTTGCTCAAAAGATTTTCTTTCCCTGACATTCCACACCCACTCTACCCCTGCCACCAAAACCTATTTATCATTTCTAGAGTCAACTCAATTGTCATCGCCTTTAAGACGTCTCTTAGGACTCTCCAGGCAGATTCAGTTATTCTCATAATGCCTTACACTTGGTGAAACGTCCCTAAAATATCTGCTTCCAAAAGCAGGATTTGGCTCAGTGTTTTTGTCACCTGGCACAGACCAAGAACCCAGTAAATAAGCAACAAACATTAGTCTCAGCTAGTATTTGGAGGGTCATATTACCACATAGAAACTTTGGCTAATAGAATCATGAAAATCAAAAGGCACCAATGGTGTCAGCAACTGTGGATTGGTGGTTGATGCAAGATGTTTTTGGTTTAGCTTCTTCCTAACAATAGTGAAACTTTCCAAAAAGCAAGATAGCAATTTTAATAAATGTCAATAATATTGGGTTTTTTTATGTTTTCTTTGAAGCCCAGCTATTTGAAGTAACATTGTTATTACCATTTTAAAAACACATTGAAGGTCTGTAAAATACTCATCTCTGTATTAAATAAATAGCCAGATTTTTGAACCCCCCCCTCAAAAAAAGCTTAAGGATCTACGAGAAGAAGAACAATAATGATGATAATGATATCTACAATTTACTGAGTAACTACATTGTTTTAAGACTATATATGGTATAGTGCATAAATTACCTCATTTTAATCTTGTAGCAATTCTATATGTTAAATATTTTCGTCTCCACTTAATAGATAAAGAAACCAAATCTTGGAGAAGGTAAATAACTTGCCCAAAGTCATAACGTGGGAAATGAAGGATTTGAGTCCATACCTGACTGTTTTCAGAACATGTTATAATAGTATCAGTTTCAGTAACAATTTCTACATTTCTGAAATACAGTTTCTGGTCTTAAGGAATTCCCAGTCTAGACACATAGGATAAATACAAAAATGTGCACAACAACATTTCAGGACTCTCTGAATGTATCTTTTAGCCTCCAGCCCCTTTCTTTGTAAGAAATATGAGCTTTATTTCTAAGGCTACACTCAATGACATTTGCTCCAAAGCCAAGTCACACATACCCTCTCCCCACCAAGTTATTCTATACATTACTTCCAGACAGATCACCTTAGCACACCATTTCAATTTTGATAAAGTTGGGGAGAAAGACTCGGGCAAAGTAGTGAAGGACCTTGAGAATTCAATTTTTAAAATTCTCCTTGTATTCTGTAGGGTCCTATTGCATTGAAAGTTTCTGAGCACAAAAACCATATACACACAGCAGGGTTTCAGAATATAAATCTAGCAGCAGTGTAAAGACAGATAAGTTAGGCAGGGAGACAAATTTAGAGAAAATACTGTGTTGTGACAAAAAAAAACTAGAGAATTGGTAATAGAAGAGGAAAGAATGGAGAAATTTAAATGGAAGAATGTAAAGGCTGTTGTAAATGTCTAGATAGTAGTAGGAAAAGCAAAGGTGGAAACAAAGATTGACTCCAAGACTGGGGGAAAGAATGTGAATTGCATTGTTTTCCTAAGGTGATAGGAAGACAGCTAATTGGTGTGTCTGAACATAATTGAAGTTGTAACTCAGGAAACAGGAATATACATGGGCCAGTGGGCACCAGTTGAGAGAGCAAGAGAATGTGAGATTTATATTTCTAGGGAAGGTAGAGACAGAATCCGAGGATGGATCTTAAGGCTAAAGCCTTAAGAAGATTTAGTCATGCAGTCAATAAATGTCAGTTGACCACCGACTATGTGCCAGGCACTATTAAAGGTCTGGGGAAATCAAGCAGTGAGCAAAGTTCCAGGCTTCCTGCAGCGCACAATATAGTAGAGTCTGAGAAGGAGTAGCAAGAGAGGTAGGGAGAAAGCCAGGATGCTGTAACAATCAGGAATTCAATAAAAAGTTTTTAAAAGGAAATGGTGGTCAACCACATTGACTTACAGTCTATGTTTCTTATCAAGAATTAAGAAAAGTAAAACCACGCATGTTTAAGGTATAACAATGCAAAAAAAAAGGCATCCCTGGAGCCCATATTTGGAATATTAGAACTGTTCATCAGAAAGGCTGAGAGTGATTTAAAGTAAAAAATCAGATCTCTGAAACCTCTTTAGGATAGCTAATTACAGGTATATCAAGTCATTGTTTTTGATCATTCAAAACATTGTTTTGGTCCCCAAAGTGGGATAGGACATTAGGCAAAAGAGAAGAGAAGAGAGAGGCTGAGGAAATCCAAAATGTGGCTTATTTCAAGCAGTTTTAAAAAAGGAATGTGTATATTTTAACAGGAACTTAATCCATATGTTCCAGATACTTTCACATTCCACAAAATAAGAGTTCTTTGATGTCCAGAGATCTTTCCAATTCCTTTTATGAGAATTGTTAAGCCATATCACTTCCAAATTGGTGTTTTACCCAGTAAACAAGCTCACATGCCAGCATAGCAGAGTTTGGGTCAAAGAAGAAAAGACATGACCGTCAGTAAACATGTAAAACATAGAAATGATTTCCTTTTTTGACTTATGTATTCCATATGTAAGAAGACGCGAATCCATTAAGCACACAACCAGACTATAAAGCAAGTGCATAGTTTTTAAGTTCATCTGCTGTACAGGGAGAGAGGTTGGAGAAAACATGCTTGATGGGGACATGTGAAGTAATCACAGGGTGAATGATTTTTAAGAAATGTGAGGCAAAAATTATTTTAGTTACTACTCAGCCCAGAAATTGTTTTATCCATGGAAAGCTAGGGAAAGCTAATAAAGATCCTCCCATCACAAGAGTGCAGAAAGGAGGCATTTTGTAATAGGAATTTATACAAAGCAAGTTTTTCTGAAAAAATATTCTGCCTCTAGCATTTTCCTGGATTTGTGCAACAGCAAATAAGAACAGAAATCATTGGAAAAATAGAAATACAAGAAGAAATCTTTACAATATAGATTGAATTTAAGCAATTTCATTCATAAGGATTAAAAACTGTGAAATCAGTGCTGAGAACCTGCCAAGCAGCTTCTGTTTCTCCATTGCAATCAGAAAGGAAACAAATTGTCACAGTTGCAAGACTGGCTCAGCATGCATGTGGCAAAGGCAATGGTGATGTATTATTTTGCATTATAATTTATGTTGTTTTCTCTAGAACAATTTTCTCTTTCTACAGGATGCTAGATGTTACTAATCTCTCTCATTGGTCATTTCTGGGATTTTATATAAGGAAGAAATATTTGTTACTTTTAATGTCCCACTGCCATCTATGGAGAGTGGGCTCTGACAAATGGAGGACCCATTGCTTGCCAAAACTGGTACCTAAATATCAAAGACCCAGGACAAAGCCAAACCGCTTAGCATAAGAGAATAGAATTTGAGGGTGAGAGAAGATCTGGAAAAGGGAAGAAAGAAGTCAGTGAGACTGGGGAAAGGGTGGGCTGGAAGAAACCTCTTTGATAATAAGAACAGAAAGACTTGAGTGAGAGTAGATATAGCTTAGAGATTTTACCTGAGTCACCTGCTGTGCACAATTCAGCATGACCCTGTGATTCTATTTAAAGTAGAGTCTGACAAAGGAGAAGAATTTTGTGTCAAAACAGGCAGGGAGCCAATGAAGAACGAGGCTATGGGACTGAGTTGGCTGGCATTTGGAAAGAACAACTTCTCCCCCTACCACATGTTCTTGACCCTGTCCACTGCTCTGATGGAGGAAAGATCCAGGTGAATATCAAAAGTAGATGTCATCAGAAACTTCTCCAAAGAAGACAGAATAACAGCCTGCAAACATATAAAAAAATG
>VBSM01003204.1:18733797-18780255 GCA_008086735.1 Cheirogaleus medius
AAAGGAAAAAAAAACAGTAGACATCATGACCCAGAGGGACCTGTCTCTCTGAAAAATGCTGGACCTTCTATCAGTGACATTGAAATCCATGCCCATGACCTAACCCACAACATCACCTGAGAGATTTAGTGCTTGACATAGTTCCTGACACACAGTAATAAGTATTGAAAGAAAGAATGAGCTATGAAAGTAATCAGTCTGATGTGAACCGACAAGGGACAATGGGGTCCACAGAGAATTAGATCTGCAGACACCACAGAACAGGATGAGGACAGTGAGAAAGCATCCACTGTCTTGCTTCTCAAAGTGTGGCCAATGCGTAGCATCAGTATTAGCTGGGAGCTTGTCAGAAATGGAGAACCTCAGTGTCCACTCCAGTCCCCTGAATCTGAATTTGCATTTTGATGAGGTTTCCAAGTGATCAGTAGGCCCCTGAAAAGTTTGAGAAACACCGATCTAGACTCTGACTAGGACAGGGAACACTAACGCCACACCTAAGAGGGTTGTCATCATCATAATGAGGAGGGATTGGTATTATTCCCAGCCCACCCTGTGCGGATGCCTGGACATTACTTGTCTGTCATTCTGAAGGTTCTATTCTGTCTGCCACAAGAAGTTTCTGTCTTCATAAATTCCCAAGTAAGGAAGAACTTATTTGGATACTGTTGTAAGATAGATGATACAGATATAGATATCTAGGTAGATATAAGTAACTTCCCCATCCTTTGGACTCAACATATATTTGCAGTGGTCAAATCAGCATCATAGGAAAGAATACATATGCCTACTTACAATATGCCAGATGTTTTGCAAACATTATCTTTTTTAATAGCAATAACAGTAACAATAACAATAAGAAGAGCTAACAGGTGCTGAGTGCTCACAGGTACAGCTCTCTCTCTCTCTCTCTCTTTTTTTTTTTTTTTGTACATTTGGTTTGTACATTTGATACTCTTAAGAGCCCTGTGGCATAGATTCTCTTTGTGAACCCATTTAATCCATCAACCCTGTGATGTGAGTATTTTTATGCCCACATTACAGGTATAGATATACAAGGAAACAGAGCAAATAAACCATAAGCAGCTCTGTTTCCAGTACCTACACTCTGTCCATTACATCATGTGGCCCAGTGGTAACCGACGTGGACGCAAAGGTATGCATCTCTCTTTGAGTAATGGTACCTATGTCGGGCCCGTTGCTGGTAGATCAGCCACACCCAAAGCAAAAGCCCCAAATACTCTGAAATCAGATTCATTATTGCTTTAAGTAGTTTTACATGTCAGTGTACAAGGAACAGAAGCCACATCGAAATAATTTTGTCTCAAGATGACAGAAGCAGAAAGCGGGCTATGCTCACTCCTCCAGGGTTTGGGCTATTTGGTTCACCATCATCTGCATTGGGGACAACCTCACCCACTGTCTCTGGGTACTCTTAACACACTCGGGTACTAGTTCCTTACTCTCCCTCCCTGTAATGTGTACTCAGATCCCTCTAAGGCCAGCGATTATCATTTCTAAGAATGAACCTTCTTTTAGCTTCTCCTTTGTCCCAGGCCAATTGCTTAGGTCCTGACAGTGCAACGGAGTAGGAGTAGCTGCTCGTGGAGTCTCGGAGGGTCAGAGGGGATAAAGCTTTGCAAGAGCCCAGAGACGAGCAGGGTCCTGCAGCCCTGTGCCGGCTTCCTTCACTGCTCCGTTTCCTGTTTGCCTGGCTATGAAACTGGGTCTATTTCACCTTGGCTAAAAGCAGTGCCAGGTACCTCATTCAGAGAACAGCCTAGTACTTACTAAATAAGGGCTTTTTTTTTTTTTATCCAGACCTCATTGTTATATATTCTTTGTTTCAGAGGCATTGATTCCTTAAGGGACCACATCACTGTGAAAGGGAGTCACGCAAACTACCACTCGCACAATTCTGCAAGCCGGCACCAACCCCCTCTTGTACAATCACTAGTTTCAGTAAAAGTTTTATTAAAGAAAAAAATAACAATGGGTGTTTATTGGTTTCCCAGGGATGTATAACAAAACACCAAAGACTGGGAGGCTTACAACCACATAAATTCATTGTCTCACAGTTCTGGAGGCCAGCAGTCCGAAGGCAGGGCCTCTGTGGGGTGGCCGTGTGGCCTCTGAGACCCGCAGGGGAAATCCCTCCTTGCTTCTTCCTGGCTCTGGCAGTTCTCTGGCAATCCTCGGCACTCCTGGCCTGCTCCGGTGTCTGCTTTCTCTGTTTTCGTGCATCTCTGTCTACACATTGGTCTTACAAGGGCACAAGTCATATAGGATTAGGGGCCTACCCTACTCCAGTATGACCTCATCTTAACTAATTACATCTGGGAAAAACACTATTTTCAAATAAGGTCATATTCTAAGGTGCTGGGGATTAGGACTTCAACAATCTTTTTTTTTTTTGGTTGGGGGTGGGATACACAACTTAATTACTGACAGTGTAGGTACCAGTTACCATGGAACAGAGCAATTATACCATCCCAAACTCCCCAGCACCCTCAAAAACACACTGCCTCACATCAGTTACAGTTCTCAGACTAGTTTCAGTTCACAGACTCCCTAGTTACTCTCCAGCCCAACGATGGAAGGCAGGATGATGGAAGGAGTAGGCACAGGTCAGATTTTGGAGTCAGAACAACCTGAATTCTGGTACCAGATTCAATATTTTACATAATGGAGATTTAGGGCATGTCAATTCACTCCCCTGAAACTCCGTTTCCTCATCTGTAAATGTGAATAGTAATTAATTTGTAGCAAACATTGTAGGTGCCCCTCCTGTGTTCCCCTGAGTCCTCCACCTGCCTGTGTTAGCACTTTTTTGCTGCAGGACCCACTCTGCTCGCCATGGTAAGACGCAAATACCAGAGAATTAACACATCTAGATTTTAGCACTCAACCAGTGAGTGATGGGAATTGGTATATATTAACAAATTACTGCAGCTCCCTCACACCTTGGCTGGGGTACCTATGAGGCTCATTCTACATTAGCCCCCAGAGGTGCCAGCAGGACGACGCTACAGTTGCCCACAATGTTAACTCTCTTGATAACACACCCTTAACTGGCTGCTTTGCCTTCCCGGCTCACTACTTCTCTATCAATGTCTCCGAATAAACGACAGTTGATCCTTGAACAATGTGGGGGTTGGGGCAGTTGAAAATCCACGTATAGCTTTTGTCTCCCCAAAAACTTAACCACCAACAGCCTACTGTTGACTGGAAGCCTTACTGATAACAAAAAGTCTATTAACACATATTTTTTAATGTTGTATGTATTATATACTGCATTCTTACAATAAAGCAAGCTAGAGGAAAGAAAATATTATCCATAAAATTGAAAGGAAAAGGAAATATATTTACTATTTATGAAGTCTAAGTGGATCATCTTAAAAGTCTTCAACCTCATCATCTGCAAGTTGAGCAGACTGAGGAGGAAAAGAAGGGGTAGGTCCTGCTGTCTCAGGGTGGCAGAGGCAGCAGAGGTGGAGAGAGTAGAAGAGGAGGGAGGAAAAAAGTTACAGTTGGTGTAATTTTTATTAGGAAAAATCCAGGTATAAGTGACCCACACAATTCAAACCCATGTTGTTCGAGGGTCAACTCTACTTGTATCTGAATCCTTCTCTTGGGACCTGCCTCTAGGAAAACCAAACTAAGACAATGAAATTGACTTTGCAGAATTATTTTGAGGATTAGAAATTATATGTAGAAGGCACCCAATAAATGGTTTCTATTTAAATAAACAAAAAAAACTTTTTACTTAAAAAGAATTATAATATTTGTGAAGCACAGTGATACAACAAGCTACTGCCTACTATTAGAGGTATACTCTTTCTTAGTTCATACTGTAATATAATTAAACCTCTTTTCAATGAGGGTTAAACTGAATTCTTCTTCCAGAAAAAAAAGGAGAAAAAGGAAAAAAAAGGAGGAGAGGGAGTGATCTTCTTCCTTGTTCAAATTCTAACTTCACTTACTAATAGTGTGATCTTGGACGCATTTCTGAAGCTCATATTAACTACCATGAAAAGTTGTAAGTGGTGGAACTATGAATTCTTGGGAAAGAGACATAGTATCTCTAAGCCTCAATTTCTTCATCTGTCTTGTTCAAGGTCATGCAGGTATTATGGGATGGAGCAATTGAACCCAGGCAGTCTGAATCTAAAGCCTACACATTTAACCACTACATCATACTGCTTCCCTTGTATGAAGCGCATTTAATCACCCAGCTAGGACTTACATTTAAATCATTCAAACATAAAATTTTTAAGGAATAAGATGCCTTTGCATGGAAGTTAATGTGCTTTCTGAGGTTTCTATAGCAACAAAAATCTAAAATCACCTCTGGTGGTCTTACTTACAAAAGAAGAGAGACATTCCTGCTGACCCTTTATCAAAGAATTTTTTGCGGCAGGTCATGTCCAGCCACACAGAACAGAATTGTGCAATGGATTCTCAAAGATGCGATTGCTCCGTTGACTGTGGGAGGTCTCCATTAATACAATCAACAAACATTTTTGCATATTATATGCTAGACCAAAGAAATTAAAATATTATTATTCCTTTTCTCAAGAAACTCAATGTCGAGTGAAAAAGACACCTATACCACAAATGCTGAGATACCAGGTATTGATATTGATGATATATGAGTGCCAAGCACAAAATGCAATGGGAGAAAAGGAAAGTAAAAATACAATAGGCTACAGAATCAAAGGAAACCTCCCAAAGAAGTAAAAACCAAGTAGGTATTCTCCAGATGGAGGGAAAACCATTCGTTAACAAGCACCTTATTGAGTTTTCCTTCTTCCCTATCTCACATTCCTCATTTCCTCATCTGAGCTTCCTGGGAGCACCTCCTGAATAAACCACTGCACTCAAGGGCTTATCTCAGAGTCCACTTTCAGGCAAACCCAGAGTAAGACAACATCAAGCAGGTTGATTTTCTCAGTTCCTTGGGGACATAATTTAGTGTTAACTCAAGTTGATGGGCCTTTCACGATCCATTAAAACAGGTTTATCCGCGTTATAGGTTTGAGAATAAAAATCATCAACAGAGGGAGGGACTGCCCAATAATCGTCCCTGACTAATTCTAGTGGTCTTCCCTCCTTCTTCTAGGAGCTAACCTTCACTGAGTTTTGAATTCATAGCAGCCAAGCAGAAGCGCACGCAAAAGCAAAGCTCAAGAGCATGTCTTCTACATTCCTCAGTGTCCCTCTGTAAGGGTCCATGGGATGCACTCCTTCGTTTCCATAGACTGAGTTACATGTCACTGTGGTCCCTCTGCTATCATCCCAGGGTGCTATGAGGACAATCATTAACTGCATTTGGAGTGGAAATGTTGCTAAAAGCATAGCTCACCATACCTTCCGGTTCTCTACACTACAAATGTCTTCCAAAATTGCGTTAGGAAAAGTTTTGCTTCCAACAAATAAGTGAAATACTTTTCTAGTTGAGCTCAAAGACCCATGAAGCTAATTATATCTTATTTTTTGCTTTTACCACCACAAGTTCAGTGTCAAATACAAGATTTGCCCGCAGTCAAAATCCTTTGACTCTCACAGTAACTCGGCTTATGTTCTTTCTATCACCAAACTTCATGCTTTACTTCTTTTTATTTATCTGTTCTCACTCTGATTCTTTATTTTTGTTTTATGTTTTATTTTAAGGGACCTTATAGTCAACTGCCTCAAATCTTTCGTATAACCTAGTCCAGAAAAGATTTGAGCATCTGTAAATGGCAACACAATATTCGGTGGGAGGGATAGAACAGTGAACAAGACTGACATGGTCCCTAGCACCACACAGCATACTTTCAGAAGGAATGAGGTGGAGAATAAAATAAAATATTATTTATTTGTTAAATAAAAAATAAATAAACGTATTATGTGGTGCATTGCTTGTAGAACAAAATGTGTTCACCCAAGGGACACATTTTTTTTCCTAACAGAGAAAAGCCAAAAGACTTACTAGGTTTTCATTTTTGTCTTTATTATTAGGACACTTGGACTGTGTTTAATGCTCAATTCCAGTAATTTATCTCAGGATCCTAGTACAATTACCTTTTCATTTTCTTCCAAATTGTGTCTGATTTTTTTTCATTTTTTCTAAATTGTACCCAGTTTTATATAGTTTAACCTTGTAGTACATCATAAATCATTTTCTGCAAGGGTCAGAATACATATCTTAATAAATGAGTGCTTTACTTGAAGCCCAGAAATTTCAGCTCCTATGTTGTATGGTGTTTTCCTTATGAAACAAAACAATTCATTTTAGTAACAAGGTCTGATAACCTGCAAACCAGAGTCCAGGTTATCATGCGTAAATGCTGCCTTGAGGTGAGAGGTAATGAAAAACAAGATAAGATGACAGCATTTCTTTCCTTCCTTATACATGCAAAGTAAGTAGCCCCTCATGGAGAGTAAATAATTCAAATCTGGAACCCATACCTTGAGCAGAGTCAGATGAATGAAGAAAGTAACTAGAAAGGTGAAAAGGCTCAAAACCATACCTTGGAAGGAAGTGATGGACATTTAACTTGGAGAAGAGAACACTCAGAAGAGAAATCCAGTCTTTAAATATTTGATAAGATAATAGATTAGTCACATGTGGCCTCAGTGGACCCAAAGAGGAACAAGGAGTAGAAGCTTCAACTATGAACAAGGAAGAACTTTCTGATCGATGAGTATCCTGGAACTACACCAGCCAGGGAATCACAGCTCGCCATGACTCAGACTGGCTCCATGGCTGGCTTTTTGTTCCTTGCAACAAGATCCAGGAAACCAGTCTGTTTTCTTTTCCTCTTTAACGCTACTTTCTAAGGTAATGAGTTTCCCATCACTGAAGGTACTCAAGCAAAAGTCAGGCAAGCACTGAGTAGGAATGTTGCTGACAACATTTCAGGTTTTTCCAGGTGTCTCTCAAAACTCTGGGATCTGAGAATCCGAGTGTCAAGAGCAGCAAAGCAAGCTCCTCTCGGGATTCTCAGTCCTCGATCAGAGTGGGACGTGTCGCCTCTCTGCTCACACTCTGCAGAAGCCTTCCCAATTTTCTAAAGTACACCCCCCCGCCCATTCCAACACATTTCTCACACGAGGTGGAACAGATGCTGGGGTAACGCTGGCTAAAAATAAAAGCAAGAGGAGGGGAAAAAAAACTTATTTTACAATAAATATCTCAGCAAAAATTTTATATCCTGAATGGATTCGGTAGCAAAAGAGCAGCTGCTGCCTCTGTTGTGGTTCTTCCTCCTCTCACTTTTATAACTTGATTAATATGCCAATCAGATATTTGTAATCAGGAGCAGGGGACATTAACCTCGTAAAGCATGTAGAATGTATCTTATCTGAATAAAGAAGGAAGTAGTGTGTGAATTGGTCTCTTTGCTCTTTTTTTAATTTCTAATTGCTTTGTGAATCCAGCCCATCAAAAGGAGCAGAAATGCTCCCCATCTGTCAGCGCTCCAGGCTCCTGCAGTAGCACACTGGCGGCTTCACCCTCACACCACTGGGCTAGACAGCAGCACCCCAAGGATGTCCACTTTACTAGGGGACAGTGGCACCCACTGAGGCTGTCACAAAGGACCCTAACCCTGAGATGGGCCTTGATCCTTTCTGGCTTTCTCCAGCCATTCAAATCAGAAAATGATACGTTGGAAAAGTCGACCACACCTATTCCTGGACATTAATGAGCTAGACAATCATTACAGGGCCTTTGGGCATTCACATAACAAACAGTAAGAAAGCACTGTTAGGTACAAGACAGTCTGAAAAATACAAAGATAATGAGGTGTGGTAGCTACTCTCCAGAAACTTCGAATCTAAAGGAGAAGATATGTCATGCACACACCAAATAAAAAACAAAATGAAAAGTGATAAATGCAACAAGAGCACTACAGTTAAAATGAAGAGGAGCTCAGAGCAGGGAAATAATTTTTCCACGTTGTGGATGAGATTTAAAAATGGGAGGTGCGTGTTGGAAGAAGGCGCCATTGGCCAGGTCTTGGAAAGTGAGTCAGATTTGGGTAGGCGAAGCCAGGAGGAGGGTGGCGGTAAATAGTGAGAGAGGAAAGGGGAGGACAGAGGAAGGGGAAATCACAAACAAGACAAGGGTGGGGAAGAACAGAGCATGTGCTCCTATGGTTAATTCAGTAAACCAATTTAACTGAGGCACAGAGTAGAGGGGTGAAAACAGAAATTCCAGCGATGACTTTCTATGATTCCATGACTGAGCGTTAACCCCCATAGTTATTACTCTACCCTGTTGGTAATCAATGCTGCTCATTTCTGAATAGCTTCCCAATCTTGCCAAAAAAAAAAAAGAAAAAAGAAAAAAGAAAAAACAGAGTGGGCCTAAGGTCAACTCTCCTCTGTAGATCTTGTAGCATTCCACCCCACTTGAGCCCCTATTACGTGAAATTTATAGTTTCCTTTGAAATAGTTTAGCGAACAAATACGGTCATGCATCACTTAACAATGGGGATATGTTCTGAGAAATGTGTTGTTAGGTGACTCCATCATTGTGTGAACATCATAGAATGGACTTACGCAAATCTAGACGGTATAGCCTACTACACACCTAGGCTATATGGTATAGGAGGCTTCTCCTAGTCTACAAACTTCTATAGCATTTTACTGCACTAAAAACTGTAGGCAATTGTAACACAATGGTAAGTGTTTGTGTATCTAAACATATAAAAGGTATAGTTAAAATACAGTATTATAATGTTATAGGACCACTGTTGTGTGTGCATCATCAATGGAAACATCATTATTCGGCACAGAACTGTATGTGTAAGTGTGTGTGCATGACAGAAACGTGTGCGTGAGAACCATGTTTAGCCAAATGTTGACAATTGTTGGATTTAGGTGATGGCTATATGTATGTTCATTATTGTAGTCTTTCTGCTCTTTGTTAATTATGAAAAATTTAATTTTAAAAAGGTAAAAAAAATCCTGAGTTACTGGACTAAGAATCATCTGAGGCCCTCATCTCCAGCAGCGTCTAGCCAGGTTCTCTCAAGCCTGAATTTGCATATATACCAACCCCAAGTCCATGCTGTGCTCAGATTGGGGGGTTGCCGGGATGCTTAGCCACATCCGTGTGATACCCGTGGTGCAACTGCAGAGTTAATAGGCAACAAAATATAATCATGTGTGGGACGTGAAAAGAGCAGAGCAGTTTGCCATTTGTTCATTTTCACAAGTTGTAGGCGCTTTCAATGGCAAAAATATTCATGGGGTTAAGAAATCAGCTTGTTTGGTAAACTGCAATTAGCATGAACTAGGTCTCCTCAGCTTCTGGAAAAGGGATAAATATAGATGTCGATATTTTCTGTGGGAAGACAGAGCCCTGAGCTTCTATTTTAGAATCTCAGGAAAAAAGTGCCTTTGTCAGGGGCATCCCAGCCAGGAAGGAAGGCCTTGGCTCCAGGCCCACTGTGAAGACAGCGGGATGTGCTGCTTGTTTTGGTCTGTTCACTCAAGAGTCCAGGGCCCAGAAACACGCCCTTGGTGGTCCCTAAAGGAACTCTGCTAGAGAGGCAGAAAGCAGGGAGATTAGCCGTGGATCCTGTGAGCCAGACAGCCCAGGATTGATTCCTGTTCTGCTGATCACCAGCTGTGTAACTCCAGCTGAACACAGCCTAAATCTGTCTGTGCCTCAGTTTCCTCATCTGTAAAATGGAAATGATGATAAGCATATGGAAAGCACTTACAGAGGGATCTGGCACATAGTAAGTAGCACATATGCATTAGCTGTTGTTATTCTTTCATCTTTTAAAAAATTAAAAGAGAAATTAAATTAATATAATCTTAACTTGTCTGCAGACTTTACTTGGATTTCACAAGTTTCCCTACTACTTTTTTTTTTCTGGTCCAGAATCCAATTCAGGGTCCCTCCCACATTGCCTTAAAAGGCAATGTCATGTCTCCTTAGATCCCTCAATTTGGGACAGTTTCTCAGTCTTTGTCTTTCATAACCTTGACACTTTTAAAGAGGACTAGCAGCAGAATGTCCCTCATTTTCAGTCTGTTCCATGTTTTTGATGATTATGCTGATGTTATATATTTTGAGCAAGAAAGTCACAGAAGTGATGCTGTGCCCTTCTCAGTGCATCATCTCAGGAGGCACATGAATCCAATTCATTTTATTATTGGTGATGTTCATGTTTATTACTAGATTGAGATGGTGGCTGCCAGTTTTATCCACTTGGAGAGCTACTATTTTTTTCCTTTGTAATTAATAAGTATCTTTGTAATTAATGAATATCTTATAAGGAAATACTCTGAGACTATGCAAATGTTCTGTTTCTCATCACACTCTTGCCAACTGCTTTTAACATCTATCAATGATTCCTCCTTCCACGATTATTGTGGTGTTTGCCTAATGATCTTCTATTTTCAGCATTCCTACCACATTTATTAACTGAATTTCTACCTTAAGAAAGTGCTTTCCTTTCTCTCTCCTATTTATTTATTCAATTATTTCCATAAATGTGACTCATGAATATTTATTTCATTCTATGGGCTAAAATCCATTGCTTTATTTATCTGTTGTTCTTATTGTTGTTGCTCAAAGCATCCAATATTGGGCCATTGGAGCTAGTCCAAGTTGGTCCCTGTGCCCCTATAATATTAATAATTGCATTGTGATTAAGTCAGATATTAACATTAGGGGGAACAGAGTGAAGAGTATATAGGAACTCTCTATACTATCTTTTACAACTTTTCTATAAGTCTAAAAGCATTGCAAAATTTAAAAAAAGTTTTTTAAAAGTTAAAAAAAGGACTTGAAAGGAGCATGAAGACAGCTTCTGGTAACGTCCTATCTTTAGCGGGGTACAGGTCACATGGTGTGGTCTTTTTGTGAAAATCCACCCAGCTGTATATTTGTGATTGGCATAGTTTTCTGTGTGTTTGTTGTGCTTTGGTAAAACATTTCTAAAAGTAGGTAATATTTAGCTGTAAAATATATGGTCTCAGGAAACCACATGCAGGAATTCCTATAGAAGGACCTGCTGTTAAGTCCCAAATCATCCTCACTAACCACTGGGAAAACTCCTCAACCAGGAGTAGCTTAGATCAGAGTTCCCATCTGAGTCTTACTGAGACCCCTGCTTCCTCTGCCACTGTGCTCTGTGTAATCTTCTGGGTCACTTGCATTTCCCAAGGTGAGCTATGCTGGTTCCATTTAACTGGCCACTTCCTTGGACCAGAGCTGAAATATTAACGATCAGATCTCACTCTGTCTGCAGTTCCCTGATGCTCCACTTCTGTATCAGGCTGCACAGACAGGCTGCCTTACTACACTGTCTTCAGAAAATAAGCATCGATTGCTCTAGTTATTGACAATATTTATTGATAATTTCAATGGCTCCTTCATCTATGTTGCCACAGCCCTGTGTACGTGCCTCTGTTAAAATATGAAATATATTATTCTTGTGGATTATGAATTCCTCAAAAGGAGGAACTAAGCCTTCCCAATGTCTGTTTCTTCGGTACCATACTTGGGCCTCTCCCTACAGGAACTAACTTCCTCAGGGTGGACAAACTAGAGGGCTGGGGACAGAGGGTTAACAAGATTATAGTCACAATCTTTTATAACCTAATACTGAAAGTGACATACTGTCATTTTTGTTATATTCTAATGATTAGAAGCAAGTCACTAAAACTATTTCATACTCAAGAAGAGGGGGACACACAGGGTGTGAGTACCGAAGCAAGGATCGCTGGGACCATGTCAGAAGATGCGCATCACAAATGAGACCGAGAGAAGATGATAAAGTATAGGTAGCTTTAAAAATCTTTTCTGGAAACTACTGGTTGCTCTGCTTATTCATGTGTATTGGCATTTATGTGCACCTAAATATGACTTATTGTTTACTTCTGATAGAAGTAGGTAGGGAGTGTTTCAGTGGTTCAGGGTGATTGTAAGCCACATAATAAATTTCACAAAAATCGTTTCTGTGAATTCCCTTCTTGTTATGTGACATCCTCTCCCAGCTGCCCATGTTTCATCTGTTAATTATTAATAATCATGTCAACAAAAATAATAACATAGGTTATAACTCAACTTCACAATCTGTGTGTTTTAGTATATTTTTCTGGTCTCTCACTCTTAGATGAAGGCCATTATTCCCTACCCTGTCTTCACCAAAGAACAAATAAAAATGAAAAATAAAATCTTATCTAAATATAAGACAGAAATTGTTGTTTGCATGTATTTATACTTCTAAAGACTATACTTGCCTAAGGATGAAGAAAGAAGGATGCAAGAGCAGACGACAGACTGTAATTGGAGGGAAAGAGTGGACAGAGCCAAGTGTCAGGGAGAAGGAGAATCTGTCAATTTGAGGGCCAGGTGAGACTCAACATTGATTTCTTTTCAGGTATGGACACTTCAGTGTCCATCATCCAAGACACTTGTCAGCTCTCCAAATAAATAATAGAAACCTTAAACACCTTGTGTGGGGGTGGGGCTTGCTCCCTCACCAAAGTGGAACCAAACTAAACCAGCTGAAGATTAACCCCCATGAGCTGAGGTAGCAGTGAAAATGTTACCTGCTTTTAGAATTATAGCAGCACCAACAGTAGTGACTACCATTTACAAAGCATTTTCTCACCTGTGCTATCTCAATAGGGTTATTTCTCATTCATACGTAGTTGGGTTGGTGGCTCTCCTCCTTCTTGTGGCCATGCCATCTGGAACACAGAACACTCTAGGTCAGCACAGTAGAAGAAAAGAGAGATAGAGGAGATATAATGATTCTTCATGGCCTTGACCCAAAGGGATCAACATCAGTTCTGCTCACATTTCATTGTCCAAAACTAGTCATGTGGTCAGAGCCTAACAGCAAGGCGAGTGTTGCACGTAGAAAGAGACACGGATATGTGATGTGCATTAACTCATCATCCTACATGATCCTTGGGGCATCAATGAGGCTCTGAGAATTTAAAAAATGTGTCCAAGATCATACATTAATGAGCGATTTTACACCTAATGATTTTTTCTATGTTCTGTACTTACTTGTATCTCAAATTCTCTTTGATTCAGATTACCTTCTTTCTGTCTCACTAACCTCCACTCTTCAAAAAACCAAAATGCTGGTCAACTCCACGGGTAATGTCATTCTTATCCCAGCTCACACAAGCAGTTGTTAGAAACCATTCTTGTGAGTGCAAAGGAAGTCATATTACAGTCTAAATATGGTACTATTCATTTACAGATAGTAAAGAGCATTCAGAGCTGAAGATCCCAGTCAGTGTGAGAAATAAAGATATCCAAGGTTTCAAAGGGAAGGAAACATTTTTTTTCATGAAAAATTTTTAAAACGTTTTCCTGACCCATCAATCTCAATGACACAGGCTTTAATTATTCAAAAAGAAATTTTATTTCTGGAATCAAAGATTTGGCTCTTTCTTCACAAGGTAAAAGTTTTGAGACATCCACTTTGTTGAGTGCTCTGTAAGATTTTCTCTGACCTTATTAGAATTTAACACTCTCTGAGATAAATTGGTGTCCATACCTCAGAATAGGAAGGCTCTGGCAATCTATTTTCCAGTGAGACCATCCTAAACCCCAATTGGATCAGGTCATTCCTCTGCTCAGAAAATTTTCCTTGTATTCCTTGGTGGACACTTTTTATCAAGTACTTAACTGCCATTCTTTCCCCTTCTTCGTGGTTAGCCAAACCCTGATTCTCTTCAAGCATTAAACAGATCTGATGCCTTAAGGAAAATTACATTCGTCCCAAACTCCAGGATATAATTCACAATGCTCTATGTCAATCGTCCCCAATCAGATACTTACTTTTCCAGCCAGCTGAGAATCATCATGTGACATAGCTTTGATCAGGGATATGTAAGGTGAAATCTCCTAGAAAATTTCTAGAAAAATTGAGCAAACTCAAGAGAAAACTTTCTAGCACTACCTGTTCCCCTTTCTCCCTCCCTTGAAAGTGGTTCTGTAGGAGGTGATATTTAAAGCTCCATTATCTTTATTGCAACCTATAGCAGAGACTGCTAGCCAATCAGCAAACTTACTTTCTCTTCTTCTTAAGCTCACTGAAACTCTTCACTTTCCATTTTCCCTTGCAGTTAGGTATAATTGAATTCTAGTCAAGAGAAGATGTGGGAAAGGACTATACAACACTCCCAGGGCTAGCACAGAAAAAGCTCTCATGCACAATCCACATTCTTTCCCCTCCCAGCTTGATGGAAGTCTTGGAAATCTTAGAAAATATAATGAAGGTGGTGGAAAAGAAGATGAAAACCACTTGAAGATAAACCACTTGCTTATCAGGGAAACTGTTTCAATTTTTATAGATGGGAGGTATAAACTTTTGTTTTTTTAGCCACCTAGAATTGAAGGAGTTAGCTATTACAGCAGCTAACATGACATTATCTATATATGACCACAAGGCAAAAAGAAAACCTAAGAATGGAACATCAGCTTGATTAAGATGCAACAGAAAGGCTAGAGGCTTCCCAAGTCTTTGAAGACACTGTGAAGAGGCTGCACCAAACTGGTATAAACTATCTCTAAACTTCTTGCTCTGTGTGAAAAATATAATGCCCTTATTGTTTAAGCCACTATCAGCTGGAGAAGCTGTTACATGCAGCCTAAAACATTCCTAATTGATAAACTACAAGTATCTTAAGAAAAAGAATATTGGCCTTCAAGTTCTTTTTCAGTATTACCACAATCTACCTTTTCAGCCTCACCTATAGACACTGTGTACAACTTATAAACCCTTATTCCATACTGAACTAAAATCTGGCCCCTGATCTACCATGGACCACCATCCTTCTTTGATATTGTATATGTTCCTCCCTCTGCTGGGATTGTTCTTCTTTCCCTCTCCAGCAATGTATTCCTTAAATATTTCAACTCAAACAGCAACTCTTCCTGTATTTTCCCCTGACTCTGGCATACAGAATTAACTTGCTCCTTCAACGATATTCCATAAAGCTTTATGAGAACGTCTAGCATAGTGCTTAGGAGCTCATGGACCTGCCAGTTCACCTGCCTGCCTTCCCCACTAGACCAAGAGCTTCTCAAAGGCAGAGACTCTAATTCCTTCACTTCTCCTTACCCAGAGCCTAGTACAGTCCCCAGCACATGGAGAATTCTTGATCAATACTTACAAAATTGAAAAGAAGCATCAAATAATGAATTGTTAGCTTTCTTCAGAATTGACAGGATCCTTTAAGATTAACCTGTCCATCCCCCTCATTCATGGATGAATAAAACAAAAACTGATGCCCTGAAATGACCGAGAATTTAGTGTCAGAACTGGTATAAAGCATAAACCTGATTTTCAAGCCACTAAGAAATTTTTCCATTTCCCAGTTTCTAGGCTGAAGCAATTTTTTAGTTTGACCACTTTATTCAACTCTAGTGACATGACCTTCCCCCAGCTCTAGCTTTACCAGTCATAGAAATAATTTTCCATAAATCCTAGTATGAACACCAGGAAGAAGAGCAAAATGTCAGAAAGTAAAAAGAATATACACTTTCTTGGAAATCAATCATCCCCAGGATCACACTAACTTAGCAAATTCTGCTTCACAAAAGACATCCTGACTTGCAGTCCAGGTCCCCCAACACGGGGCCTGAAAGCCATCCCTGATCGTCAGTGGAATAGCCAGGGCCTGACACCATGCTTGACCTTGACAAGTCAAACCTCTCTCCTAGAGGCAGCTAAACTCTGTTCTCCGGCCATCAACCACTGTCTGGTTTCCTATTCCAGACTGAAAAGAACACACATAGACACAGTGATGACACACAATCTGACCACATCATGCCTGAGGAATCCTGCTGCCCCACCCACCTCAAGTTGGAGCCCTTGGATATTGACCTCAGTTTGGATGCCCTTCCACCTCTCTGATCAGCCTGACACGAAGTCCCAACATGCCAAGTTCATTCAAGATGAGACAGAAAGGTGCCAGGACAGTGGCCTTCAGCAAGGGCTTTGACCAGGATCAATATTCATTCATGCATTTATAAATTCAAAAATGTATTGAGCATCTGCTATGTGTTCTTGCCACCAAAGATAACAGTGGTGAGCAAGGCAGACAAGGTCCTTTCCTGTGGGACCTATGTTTTAGAAATGTGTCACATAATTCAGGAAACATTGGGTGCCATAAGGAAAAATAAAGGACAGTCAGGAAAACCCAGGGACGAGACTGGGGCGAGTGTCTACTCTTTAAATAGGGTGGCAAATAAAGACCTTTCTATTAATAAGAGGATAACACTTGACATAAGATGTAAAAGAAGTAAATGAGCAGACCATGAAAATATCTCAAGATGACCATTCATTGATGCCTGGAACAGTTACAGTTTACTATCATTTCCTGACACAATTGTTAATAACAACTCATTATACACTCAAAATTATCCCAGTGGGAAAATAAATTATATGAACTTGGCAATAAATTATTCCAGATTGCCCTGAATCTGGTGGAATTGAATTAAAGGCAAAGGAAATAGTAAGTGCAATGCCCTGAAGTGGGAATAGGCTGGAGTGATTGGAAAGAGTGAGCAGGTTGATGTGGGTGGAGTGAAGCGATGGAAAAGGAAAAGGAGCAGGAGATAACCCAAGAGGGGTCAAGCAGACCGTGCAGGTTATCTGAGGTCATGGTAGGGAATTTGGATATTTTTCTAAATATCACAGGAAGTCCTGGGAGAGTTTGGGACCAGGGAGTGACAAAAACTAACTGACATATTTAAAAAGTCCACTCTGGGTCTCACATAAAGAGCAGACTACATGGGAACAAAAGGAAACAGAGAACACAGACTGGAAGTCTGAGGAAAATAACCTTTTTTTCCTGTCTACTCTCACACACTCACTCAACACAACACATTTGACACCCAGATGTATGGGGATTCTTCCCCACACACCGCACAATCAGTTCTCCAGCAGGCCCCAAATGGGTGTCCTACAATTCAGTTCAATTCTGACACTAACTACCTGGGGATACTTCCCTAGTGACCTGTGCTTCTGATCGACCAGTTATAAATTGGGGTTCCCTTGACCCCCTTCTCGGGGTCAATTAATTTACTACAGCACCTTACAGAACTCAGGGAAACACTTTACTTACGTTTACCCATTTACTATTACAAAGGATATTACAAAGGACACAGCTGACCAGCCAGATGGAGGAGGCACATGGGGCAAGAAATGTGGGAAGGGGCACCGGGCTTTTATGCCCTCTCCGGGTGCACCCCCTCCAGGAATCTCCACATGTTCAACTACCTGGAAGCTCTTTGAACCCTGTCCTTTTGGGTTTTTATGGAGGTTTCATTACATAGGCATGATTGATTATCTCCTTACCCTTTGGTGATCAACTCAATCTTCAGCCCCTCTCTGCTCCTCAATAGTTGGCAGTGGTGTTAAAAGTCCCAGCCCTCTAATCACGTGATTGGTTCCACTGGCAACCAGCCCCCATCCCGAGGCTATCCAGGATCCCACCAAGAGTCACCTCATTAGAACAAAGGATGCTCCTATCACCCAGGAAATTCCAAGAGATTTAGGAACTCTGTGTCAGATGCTCCTATCACTCCAGAAATTACAAAGGTCTTAGGAGCCTGTGTCAGGAACTGGGGTCAAAGATCAAATATTAGAACTGGAGGAAGAGAATCTATATATTTCTTATATAGAAATATATATATATTTCTTATTCTATCACAAGAAGCTACTCTAGTATTTCAAGTAAAAGAAATGATGATGGTTTGGACTACGATAATGAAATGTGGTCAGATATGGGGTACATATTGAAGGTAAAGCCAACCAGTAGATTAGGTGTGGGATATGAGATATACAGAGGAATCAAAGGTAACTCTAGGGATTGTGGCTTAAGCAATGGCTTGGTGCCTACTGAGATATGTAAGACTGAGAAAGGAGCAAGTTGGGATGGGAGAGGGAGGGGGGAAATCACAAGTTCTATATTTACTGTATTAATCTGGAAAAATTAATTGGAAGCCCCAGTGGAGATGTTGCATAAGCATAGGGTAGGATGTGCAAGTCTGCATCTCATGGTATAGGTTGTGTCCAAAGAGATGAATTTGGGAGTTAACAGCATATAAATGGTATAAGTATATCCTCACCTCATAGGAATTTTTCTCTTGAATGTCTCTTGCTTATCTTGTCATTGTTGCTGCTGATGACAATGTGTTTATTTATTATTTCTTCTCCATCTATCTTTTTCCTTCTGCAACATCCTCTCTTTGTATGTTGGGTCTCTTGAATCTCTCGTCTAGTCACTTACTTTTTCTTTCAAGATTTCCCTATTTTTATCTTTCTGCTGAAGTATTTGTAACAGACATGGCTGGTGTGCTGCTCCACGTGTACTGATCAATCTCTGAGGTCACCCACAGCTACAAAGGGCAGTGCCACGTGCACTCAGACTAGCCTTGCACTGACAGCTGTCCACTGCAACCACTGCCCACATCTTGGAATGCTCCCAGGGACATCTCTCAATCAATGGGGAATGGGAGACTGTAAATAAATTCTCCGGACTCCTGTCCTTTGGGGGCTCAATTCCAGGAACCGCTTCTAGATGCTTCTCAGAAAGTCCCGGCGGAATTGACTCTTGTTGCCTGCAGCAGTGACTTCAGTAATGCATCTTTGTATTGGATTTCACTTTCCCTGTCTCATCTCATACTCTCTTGCGCTTGCTTCCTGGAATTATCTGCAAAACATGTTGCCTGCACTCAAGTCCTTGTCTCAGCTTCTGGTTTGGGGTTGTCTGGGGGGAAGGAGAGAGCCAAATCAAGAAAATATTTTTGAGAGATTCTTGAATTTTCTTTTCTAGACCACTAATTTGGACCTCAACATTAATCATCCTCAAATAGTGAAGATTTTAGCTCAAAAATCAAGTAGTTATCAAACTCCATGAAGAGTGTATTTCATGTCCTCTCTCATCCTCTCTGTTTCTCTCTCTCATTCAGAGATAGTCATAAATCTCCTCTAGTACATCTGTTTCACCATAGTCGTGCCCTAATTGTTCAACCTGATCCTCTTTTCCTCTTCTCTGGCTATTGAGGCCCCTCAAGCCTAAATGCTAGAATATCCCTCATGATGGGAATCTGAAAAAGGTAAAATGCCAAGGTATCTTTCATCCCATAGGCCTGTAAGGGCAGAGTATCAGCCCCCACCTGCAGCTGCTAGGGAAGCCCCTCAACCATCAGTTCTACCTGAACTCATCCAACCTAGAGAGAAGGCAAGATTTTGTCCACTCTTTTATTCATAACTCCTTATCAGTCTTTTGTAGGTTAAGGAAATGAGCACATTCCCAAGGATTAACATTAGATTTCTTTTAAGATCCAATGATCTCTGAAAAACAGCCTCTTCCCAACCCCAAGACTCTCCTGTTCTCATCCTTAGTCTCTGATGCTGCTCTCTAGGGGATCACCTAGGAGAAATCACCACTTAGGATAAATCCCATCCAGTCCCCTTTCAGGGACAGTAGCAGAGCCCAAGGCCATATCTAGAACGGTCACTGAAAGATCTTGGTTCCCACTTGGCTTAGAGGAAGCAAATTTGCTTGGACTTGGAGTGGAGGCAAAGAGAGTTATGCACAGGTCACCATATTCCCACAATCTCCTTGTCTCAGCTGTAGATGATAAGTAAACCTTTGAATTGGAGAGATCATACACATAAAAAGAGGGCTAAGGATAGAGTTCTGGAGCATGCAGTCATTTAGAGGACAGGGAAAGGAGGAGACCTCATCAACAACATAATTTAAATAAATTCTTAAAGTATTTCTAACAAAACTATATATTATTTGGTACAAATATAGAAGGGTAGTATTGAGAATTACGTGGGCAGAGAGGTCCCCATAGGAAATAGGTAATAAAGAAGGTGACTCTTCAACCATAATTAGCACAAGACAGAAAAGAGGACATAAGAGCCAGCTATGAAATGAAACAGCTCAAGTATCCAAGAAGTGAAGAACACATTAACCAAGCAACTGGGGAGATAGAGCCTGTGTCCACACAGAAGAGATGAGACAGATTCCAGAGAGGGACCCCAGCCATTTGCAAGATTGATTCCATGAACACAGGAAATCCCAGGAAAGATGAGAGACTATTGATAGGAATAAAGGTATCTCCAAGCCTCTCATGATTGTCAGGAAATGGGACCAAGTCTCTGGTGGCCCGTAGAGAAATAGCAAGTTCGTACAGAACTCTAACTTCTATAAAATCTACTTTTTAGACTTAACACTCTGTATGGGATATATATTATTTCATGTCTATTAAACTTCTTAACGGTATTATAGGAGTGCTTACTGTATATCTCAGATAATCACAGGAGAGCTGGGAAAAGCAAATATGCCACCCAAAAATATTCCTTAAAAATACTGACTTGGAAAAATTCATTAAAAATATTAATATGAATGGCCAGGCATGCTATATTATAATAAAAAAAACATATAGAATATGCCAGTTTAAAATCACCTTCACATACCTGATTTAATGCAACCCCTAAAACAGTCCAGTGTGAAAGGTAGGGCAGGCATCATTAATATCCCCTTTTTAAAAGTAAGGAAATTAAGGCTTAGAGAAATTAAATGACTAGTTCAAGATTGTTTTGCTAAGTGGAAGAGCTGGGACTAAAACCCAGGGCTGGGGCGGCCTCTGCTGAGGAAGGCATGGAAGGAAGGGTAATGCCTTTTAATTGAAATGTCTACCAGGAGTGTGATGCGCTAGTGTGGGTAACGGCTGCCCCGACTCCGGCTGGGCCGGCACCAGGCCAAGAGCAGCCGGTTTCCCAAGCATTCCTTCACTTGTTCAAGAGATCATGAAAATTAAATTGGGCTATAAGCAGGCCTTAATTCCCCACCCTTGATGTGAGGAGCCATATTTGTCTCATTAGCCTAGGTCATAAACTCCAGCAGGAGGGAGAGAAAGAGACAGAGGATAACAGTGAGGAAAGGAAAGGGAGAAAATCCTATGAAGAGGCAGGAAGCGATGGGGAGGAAGGTGAGAGGGCACATGAAGGACAAGTACACCTCGTTAGGTTAGGAGCGCTCCCCTCCCGGCATAATCATAATTATGTTCCAAGTTTACGCAGCTCAGCTCTTGTGTGTGCTCTCTCATTCCATGCTCATTACCTCCCTGGGAGGCAGGCAGGGCAGAGAGGATCAACCACATTTTACCAGGGAAAGGATGAGGCTCTGAGAAATTGAGAAACTTGCCCAGTTGGCAAATCCAGGGCCAATAAAACCTGTGTTTTTTGACTCCTACTCCATAAAGAGCAGGACATTTTCAAGATCCCCTTGAGCCACGCAGGGGCAGAAAGTACAGCTCCAGCATTCTTTTGAACATAACGTGCTGCCTCTCTTGTACCTTTCGATGTACAGATATATCGAATAAGGATTTTGACATGAGGTTTGAGAATGAAAGTTCTATGACCAAATGTTAAAAAATCCAATGGACTGTCCCTCTTCATTAGCTGTACTGGAATATGGATGAATCCCCTATTGTTTAAGCTAATAGGTCTAGAGTAGGAACTGAGAATTATATAATATTTGTTTAGTTTACAGAGATCTGTACCATAATGGTGTGTATTAAAGAAAATTGATCTAAATTGAGCATGAAAGTCTTGGCTTCAAATTACACCTCTTGGATGCTTTCCTTCCATATGAAAGAAATGTAGCAATTGACTATCTCCAAAGAATAAAGCTCCTCAAAGAGTCAAAATAGATAAACTTTGGAAAAGCAATGAAGTGCTATACAGTGATATGGGCTGTCAAATCAGGAAACCTGGGTTCAAATCCAGTCTGTACCACTTAGTACACAGAACACACATAGCACAGTAATTAAGAGTGTAGATTTGGGGCAAAAACAGATCCGGGTCCAAATCCTGGTCTTATCACCTTAGAAAAGTTATATTGAATCTCAAAACTTTAAATTTCACCATCTGTAAAGTACGAACAATCGTGCCTGTCTTGATGAATTATCACCCCAAAATGGTAATTATTACTTCTAAAGAACATCTTTTCTCCAGTGGAAATATATTTCATGATACCCTTTGCCTAAATAGCAAACCTTGGGTCTTAAATAGCCCAGCTATACCCTAAGGTTTTTTTCCAGTACAAATATCAATTGGACATCCCTTATTTATTCTCTTTGTTTTATTGTTACTAATTTGACAAGTTCTTCATAATTTGCCTATCCTAAATAATAAGCATAGATAATAATTTTGCTTCAATACACAATGATACAAGTAAATTTCTATTTAATTGTGCTGGAAAACAGTAAGACTCTGTCGGTTAAACCAGGTTTTAGGGGTTCAGAAAAAAGACAAAATATTTGACAAGTATCTTTTAAAATAAATACTTAAGAATTTAGTTTAAAATTTTAGTTGGAGGCCACGCTTAAGCTTTCCATGCTTAAGTAGTTCCACTATATTCTTTGAAGGTAATACATAATTTCCTGGGATTTTGTTTGTTTGTTTGTTTGTTTGTAATAAAGAGATTGGCCTATGTTCATAATGTTGAATCTTAAAAGAAAAATTAGTTTATCAACACATGCTAAAGTACAACTTTGGAATCCACTTGAAAAAAAAAAAAAGCCTTTTAGTAATTAAGGGGTAGACAACAAATTTCATGGCTGGTAGAATTTCCATGTATCTTTTAAGAAAATAAATTAAATGACCTCTGGATGGAAGAACTCCAAACATGCTCAGGCCCCAAAGTCCCAATTCCTGGACAATTATAAAGGGATTTAAAAAGGCTACTCTGCCTCTTGACACCTGAATGTGGCTCTCCACTGACTGAGCTAGAACTAGACTGTTAGAACCAAGCCACTGACTGTCCTTTGAAGACTCAGCTCAATTATTACTATTTCTTCCTTTGGGAGAATTATTTTTGAAGCAGAATAATTAAATGGTTCTAGAGTCAGAGCACCTGAATTAGAATCCCAGATACTAGTAGTCAACACATGAGAGGCACTATTCTAAGCACTTTGCATATATCATTGCATTTAATCATCACAACAATGCCATGAAGTCGATACTTGTATTATTCCCATTATATGAGTGAGGAAACTGAAGCACAAAAGAGTTAAGCAATTTACCCTGGGTCACATAGAAATTGTGGGAGCTGGAATCCAACTCAGGCAATTTGGCTCCATTCTGCTCTTTTTCCTCTCAAGGTCAACCACTTCCCAGCTGTGAGGCTTTAAGCAAGCTACTCAACCTCTCTCTGCCTCATTTGCAACATGGAGATAATTTTTTTCTTTTCTTTTTTTATGTTAATAGATTTAGGAGGCACAAGTTGAATTCCATTACATGTGTATATTGTACAGTGGTAGAGTCTGGGATTTTGGCATACCTATCACCCTAGTAGTGTACCTTGTACCCCACAGATAATTTTTTATCCCTCACCTCCCACTTTCCCCTCTTTTGAATCTCCAATGTGCCTTATACCATCCTGTGAGCCCTTGTGAAGCCACAGTTTAGTTACCACTTATAAATAAGAACATGAGGCATTTATTTTTCTGTTCCCAAATTATTTCACTTAGGATAAAGGCCTCCAGTTCCATCCAAGTTTGCTGCAAAAGACATTATTTCATTCTTTCTTATGGCTGAGTAGTACCCCATTGTTTGTGTACACACATACAGAGACACATACACACCATATTTTCTTTATCCCTCATCAGCTGATGGGCACTTAGGTTGATTCCATATCTTTGCAATTGTGAATTGTGCTGTGGTAAACATATGAGTGCAGGCGTCTTTTTGACATAATAAATTCTTTTTCTCTGGGTAGATACCCAGTAGTGGGATTGCAGGATCAAATGGTAGAACAACTTTTATTAATTTGAGAAATCTCCATATTAATCTCAAAAGAGGTAGTACTAATTTACTTAATACATTCCAACAACAGTGTATAAGTGTTCTCTTTATACCATATCTACACCAACATTCATAGTTGTATGACTTTTAATAATGGCCATTCAAATTGGAGTAAGATGGTATCTCATTGTGGTTTTAATTTGCATCTCCCTGATGATTAGTGATATTAAGCATTTTTTCATATGTTTGTTGGTCATTTATATATCTTCTTTTGAAAAATACCTGTTCATGTCAACTGTCCACTTCTTAATAGAGTTGTTTGTTTTTTTCTTGCTCAGTTGTTTGAGTTCCTTATAGATTCTGGGTATTAGTCCTTTGTCAGACACATAGTTTGCAAATATTTTCTACCATACTGTAGGTTATCTATTTCTTTTTTTTACTATTTCTTTTGCTATACAGAAGTTTTTTAGTTTAATTAAGTCCCATTTGTCTATTTTTATTTTTATCGCATTTGCTTTTGGGGATTTAGTCATAAATTCTTTGCCCAGATCAATGTCCAGAAGGGGTTTTCCTAAGTTTTCTTCTAGAATTTTTATATTTCAGGTCTTACATTTAAGTCTTTAATCCCTCTTGAGTTAATTTTTTTATATGGTAAGAAATTGAGATCCAATTTCAATCTGCATATAGCTATCCAATTTTCCCACCACCACTTATTGGATAGGGTGTCATTTCCCCAGTGTATGTTTTTGTCTGCTTTGTCAAAGATCAGTTGGTTGTAAGCGTATGGTTTTATTTCTGGGTTTTCTATTCTGTACCATTGATATATGTGTCTACTTTTATGCCAGTACAATGCTTCTTTGTGTATTACAGCCTAGTAGTATAATTTGAAGTCAGGTAATGTGATGCTTCCAGTTTTGTTCTTTTTGCTTAAGACTTCTTTGTCTGTTCAGGCTCTTTTTTAGTTCCATATAAATGTTAGAATTGTTTTTTTCCAATTTTGTTAAGAATGACATTGGTATTTTGGTAGGAACTGCATTGAATCTGTAGTTTAATTTGGGTAGTATGGTCATTTTAACAATATTGATCCTTCCAATCCAGAAGCATAGGATGTTTTTCCATTTGTGTCATCACAGATTTCCTTCATCACTGATTTGTAGGTCTCCTCTTAGTTTACCTCCTTGGTTAAATTTATTCCTAGCTATTTTTTGTAGCTATTGTAAATATGACTGAGTTCTTGATTTCATTCTCATCTTGGTTGTTGGTGGTGTATAGAAATGCTATTGATTTTTGTACATTGATTTTATATCCTGAGACTTTGCTGAATTCCTTTATCAAATCAAGATGTCTTTTGGAGGAGTCCTTAGAGTTTTCTAGGTACAAGATCATATTATCAGTAAACAGAGATACTTTGACTTCCTCTTTTCAATTCAGATGCCCTTTATTTCTTTCTCTTGCCTGACTGCTTGGACTAGGACTTCCGGTACTGTGTTGAATAGAAGTGGCAAGAAAAGCAGGCATCGTTGTCTCATTCCATTTCTCATGGAAAATGCTTACTACTTTTTTCCAGTCGGTATAATGTTGGCTGTGGGTTTGTCATATATGGGTTTTTTAATTATTTTGAAGTATTTTTTATGTGCCTAGTTTATTGAGCTTTTTATCATGAAGGGGTGCTGGATTTTATCTAAGCTTTTTATGCATCTATTGAGATGATCATATGGTTTTGTTTTATGTGGTGAATCATATTTATTGACTTGCATATGTTGAACCATCCTTGCATCCCTGAGAGGAAACCCACCTGACTGTGGTGAATTATCCTTTTGATATGCTGTTGGATTCAGTTTGCTACTATTATGTTAACAATTTTTCTGTATATGTCCATAAGAGATATTGGTCTGCAGTTTTCTTTTTTATTGCATCCTTTCCTGGTTTTGGTATCAAGTTGATATTGGCTTTGTAGAATGAGTTAGGGAGGATTCCCTCCTTCTTGATCTTTTGGAACAATTTCAATAGGACTGGCACCAGTTCTTCTTTGTATGTCTGGTAAAGTTTGGCTGTGAATCCATCTGGTTCTGAGGAGTGTTTTTGGGGGGGCAGATTTTTTTATTACTGATTTAATCTTGCTACTCATTGTGAGTCTGTTCAGTTCTATTTCTTCTTGGTTCAATCTCGGGAGGTTGTATGCTTTCAGAAATTCATCTGTTTCCTCTAGGTTTTCTAGTTTGTGAGTGTATAATTGTTCATTATAGTCTCTGATGATCTTTTGTATTTCTGTGGTATTAGTTGTAATGTCTTCTTTTTCATTTCTGATTGTGTTTATTTGGATCTGCTCTCTTCTTTTGTTAGTCTAGCTAGTGGTTTATAAATTTTGTTTATCTTTTCAAAAAACCAACTTTTCATTTCATTGATCCTTTGCATTTTTTTTTCATTTAGTTCTACTCTGGTCTTTGTTATTTTTTTTTCTTCTGTTAATTTTGGGTTTTATTCGTTCTGTTTTTCTAGTTCCTTGAGGAATGATATTAGGTTGTTAATTTGTGATCTTCTACTTTTTGATGTAGGCATTTAATGCTATAAACTTTCCTCTTAGCACTGTTTTGCTGTATCCCCCAGGTTTTGGTGTGTTGTGTTTTTATTTCAAAAATTGTTTTCCATCTTTATTTCTTCGTTGACATAGTGATCATTCAGGAGCATGTTGTTTAATTTTTATATGTTTGTATACTTTCTAATGTTCCTCTTCATATTGATATCTAGCTTTATTCCACTATGGTCAGAGAAGATACTTGATATGATTTCAATTTTCTTTAATTTGTTAAGATTTGTTTTGTGGCCAAAAATGTTGTCTATCTTGGAGAATGCTCCTTGTGCTGATGAAAAGCATGTATATTCTGTAATTGGTGGAGTGTTCTCTAAATGTCTGTTAAGTTCATTTGGTCTTAAGTCCAATGTTTCTTTGTTGATCTTCTATCTTTATGAACTGTCTAGTGCTATGAGTAAGATGTTAAAGTCCCCCACTATTGTTGTGTTGCTGTCTATCTTTTTCTTTAGGTCTAGTAATATTTGTTTTGTAAATCAAGGTGCTCTGATGTTGGGTGCATATATATTTAGGTTTATTATATCCTCTTCCTGGATGGACCTCTTTATCATCATATAATGATCTTCTTTGTCTTTTATTACTATTTTTGATTTAAAGTCTGTTTTATCTAAGTATAGCTACTCCTGCTCTCTTTTGGTTTCTGTGTGCAATCTTTGTCCATCTCTTTACTTTCAGTCTATATGTGTCTTTATGGGTAAGGGAGTTTCTTATAATCAGCATATAATTGGATCGTGTTTTTAAATTCATTCTGGTGATCTATATCTTTTAAGAGGAACATTTAATCCATTTATGATCAAGTTTAATATTGATATGTGAGGCTTCGTTCTTGTCATGTTCTAAGTTGATTTCTAGTTGTTTTATAAATTCTTTTTTCTTTCTTTTTCTCTCTTTGTATCTTGTTGATTTGCTGGACTTTAGTCATGTTGCCACTTAATTCCTTTCTATTCCTCCTTTGTGTGATTGTTTTATAAGGCCTGTGAGTTTTACATTTTTGCGTGTTTTCATGATGGGGAATATTGACATTTTGTTTCAATGTTTAAGGCTTCTTTGAGCATTTCCTGTAGGACCAGTCTAATGATGATGAATTCTCTTAGCATTTGCTTGTCCAGGAAAGACTTTATTTCTCCTTGATTTGTGAAGGTTATTCTAGCAGGATATAAAATTCTTGGCTTATAAGTTTTTTCTTTCAGCACTTTGAAAATACCATGCCATTCTCTTCTGGCCTGTAAGGTTTCTGCTGAGAGGTCCACTGTTAGTCTGATGGCATTTCCTTTATAGGTAGCTAGACACTTTTCTCCTGCTAATTTTAAAATTCTTTCTTTTACTTTGACTTTAGTCATTCTGATTACAATATGCTATGGAATTCCTTTATGCAATATATTTGTTTGGCAATCATTGGACTTCCTGTAAGTGAATATCCAATTCTCTTGGTAGTCCTGGGAACTTTTCAATGATTATTTCCTTAAATAGGTTTCATAAACTTTTTAATCTCTCTTCCCCCTCAGGAATACTGATAATTCATAAGTTTTGTTGCTTTATGTAGTCCCAGATGTCTTGAAGGTTTGGTTCATTCTTTTTCTTCTTTTCTTCTTTTTTCTTATTTTTGTATGACTGAATTATTTCAAAAGACCTGTCTTCAAGGTCTGAGATTCTTTCTTCTGCTTTGTCTAGTCTATTTTGTCTTTGTCCGCATATCCGGAGTAGCAGTTGCTTGTTCCAATTTTTTGTAACTGTTTTTGAAGGGGAGAATTTTTACTCAAGATGTATATATGCTGTTGGTTGAGTAGGACACTTTGGCTTTAATTTTGGGTGCCTGTAGTACTGTTATCTTTGTGTGACTTCTTAGGCAGTATACAGTGCCTGTGGTATCTGTGGTTTCCTTGGTGGCTTAGGGAACAGTTAATAGTTGAGACTGTGTTGAAGTTTTGCTGGGGACTTGAGTGCAGCTGAGTCAGTCTTTGGGCCCCAGTGGTGGAAGCACTGGCCTAAGTATGCCTGATGTTAGGTTCCAGAGCAGCTTATACTGGCAACAGTATAGTTGTCCTGGGGGGTGTGTCCTGGGGGGTGAATTCTTGGGCCTTTGGGTAGCTTGTTCAGAAGCTAGTAATTGGAGCAGAGGGCAGGGTGTGTGGGTAGGTTCTCAGGCCCCTGAATAGCTGGTGTGATGGGGGAGGTAGCAGTAGTGGTATTGGAGCCACCCACTAGGACCCAAGTGGTCCATGCTGGTATTACTAGTAACTATAATTGATTGGGCAGGCTAGTTTCCAGTCCCATAGCTGCCTGTAAAAGGGCAGTAGATATTGTCCTAAATGTGCTTAGGAGAGTTTGGTCTCCCCTGTCCCTTCCCAACTAGGCAGTGGCTACAGCTATGTCACCTTGATTTCAGCCTGAGGACAGGGTTCAGCCCAGGTTTAAACTCTCAAAATGGCTCTGGGTGTAGACTCGCAGTCAAAGAGGGCAGGGCCCTTTTCCAGTGAGCAGCATTAGTAAGAAACTGTAGAGAGTGTGGTCTTCTTATGCCTCAGTCTCATAGGATTCCATGCAGGATAGTGGAAATTGTCCTAGGTGTGTGAAGGAGAGCTTGGGCTCCCTTTTCCCTCCTCAGCTGGCAGGGCTGCACCTGTGTTAGCCTGAACTCAGCCAGAGAGCAGGGAGATGCTGGGCTTTAAATGGTGCCTTGGGCCAGTGACCAGAGAGGGCATGACCCTTCTCACACAGGCTGTGCTGGCAGGAAATTGTAGGGAGTGCAGTTCAGTCAAGACTCTGTCCTACACCTGGCACCCTGCATCCAGGAGCTTCTCCCAGCTGTTAGCCAGTCCCTGGCCAAGAAAGATGCCCTGAATTCTCTTTACCCATTTTGGTGTTTCTCATTACTTCCCTAGCATTCTCTCTTAGATGATCTGTTCAAAACATGAGAATATGCTTGCTATTCTGGTTCCACTCCATGGAGGAGACACATACTACCTGTGTCTACTTAGCCATCTTCTGCTACATGGAGATAATTATAGCTCGTTAAAGTATAACAAACTTGTAGAGTTGTTAAATTGATTAGAAAAGATAATTAATGTATTGTTTTTAATACAGTGCCTGCTACATAGTAAATGTTCAACAAAGGCTACTTATTTAATAATACTATCTTCTTGGTGAGAGCAGAACCACATTTCATTCATTCATCCACATAGGCTGCTAAGCAATTCACATAGCTTCTCTGAGACCTCAATCATTCATCTGTGAAATGGGATAAAAATTCCAGTGTAACAAAGTTATTTTAGCATATAAAAAATCTAAAAAAAACACTCAATACATCAGTGGACCCTCTCTTTATGTAGTACCTAGCACAGTTTCACATGGGAATAGGTACTGCAATAAAAACTTCTTGATCATGACAATTTTGACATTATGGCAATCCATAATGTAAAAATGATAATATTGTCTCCTCCCCATATCTTGGGATCTGTGAGGATAAATGAAATAATCTGTAGGAGAAAGATTGTTGGGAAAAAGTTGCTTTTTAAATCTAAGGGGCTGCTGTTAATGATCATCTTCGTAACAGTAAATTTGGTATTGGAGAAATCAGAGCTTCTCATGCATGGCTCCTTAAGGGAAGCCTATCAAGGCCTCCTTCAATGACATAGTGGCAGCTGGTGCCTGAGGCTTTGAATCTATGGAAACATGAGAGGGAAGATAGCGTTGTCACAGAAAGAAGTCAGAAAGGAATGTGAACTGGCCATTTAGACGGAATATTTTCTTCTATACCCTCCTGTCTCCCACACCAGGTCCCCTTGGGTGGCAACACCAGAGCTTGAGGTCTGATCTTCAAGTTCACAGGCCCAGGAACTCAAACATGTCCATAAATCCAGAGGTCATCAGACTTCTGGAGACACTTCCCTACAGGAAAGTCTTAGAAAATCAGGCAAGCTGGGAGGCTGCTTCCTTCTGCCAGCCTGATCCAAAGCTATCTATTCAGGGAGCCACAGTTTTAGTCTCAAATGCAAAAGACTGGCCCAGATTGGAGAGGTGAGGTTAAGACAAAACTGGCATCCCATCATACCAGCCAAGAACATACAGATCTGGACAAAAACCCCAGCTTCCCTGCTTAGATCTGGGGTGGCAACCTCTCCAAACCTCTATTTCCAGTAAAAGAGAAGTATCTCAGAGGGGGCCTGTGAGGATTATTTGAGTCCACTATGTGCCTAGCATGTAACTGTCACACATGAAGCCCTCAGGTAATGACAGCAATCATCATTGTCATTGTTGCACTGCTGACACTTGGATTTTGATTATTTAAAGAAAGAATGTGTAGTAAAGCTAGGCTAGTGTGAAGGGAAAAGAGCGGGGAGGTCTGCAGATCAGAATAAAGGGCCCTCCCCAATATGTTTCATAATTTGGTCTTGAGTGTGCTAAGAGTGGATCAACAGTGTCCTTAAAGGAATTGAATCAGGCTGGACAACTTCTTCAACTCAGGAGACACTGATACAAAAACCAGACAAAAACATACTCATTTATAGATTCACATATCCATCTACGGTAACTGAAGCACATCAAGTACATAGGAAACCAAATTAGCCAGTGGAAGATGACTTGATGAAAGTGAGATCATAGAGAATTGGAAGTCCAGCCAGGTACTTATCCAGGTGTGCCAAAGCCAGAGAGACTCTCTCTCTCTCTCTTCCCACAATAGACTCATCCTTGTAACTGAACTGATTACTTGACATTCACGTCTACCAAAATAATGTGTCCTTCTAGTGTACAAAGCTAAATCTTGCTCCCTTTTCCCACAATCCACGTAAAACATTTCCCTGCATAAAATAAAAGCCTAAAGTCCAACAAATGTGGATTTGATTCCCTGCTATACCACTATCAAGCTGTGTGACCTTGGAAACATTATTCAATTTCTCTGAACCACACCTTGCTGATCTATACAATAGCAACAAGAATCCCTACTTTATGGAGTGCTGTGAAGTCTAGCAAGAATGTATAGAAATACTTAGCACGGTGCCTATATTATTATTGTTATAGAAACTACTATTTTAATTCTATTAAACCTAGTCTTTCTTCAATTTCTATGATTCTGATCCTAAATACAAATCCTAAATACACTGGATCTATACCTATCCTGTGTCTACTCCCATGTTCACTCAGTCACACAAGAACAGAACACCTCGGAGGCTGGGCCATATCTCAAGATGGTTCAATTCATTGATTCTTTGCTGATTTTTGGATACTTTACCTTCAAAGGGAGACCTCATCACCTAGTTCTGGGGACATCTCACTGTAGCTGATTTGCACAGAGAAAAGAAGAATTCTAAAGGCCCAGAGGGATGCAAAAGACTGAATATACTGCAAATACCAAGCAGGTTTGGGCCCTGAAAAGTGTAGACATTTCTATTTTTCTGTCCAGAGCATTTTCTTCTTTCCTAAGCCAGCCTACTTTTCAGAGACAATTCTTCCTCTTGCTACTCTTAGTCAAGCATCCAGCATTAATGATAGTATTAGTGGGATCATCCACAGCAATGCCACATTTTACTTTGGGCCAGTCTTCACTTACTATAAAATCTCTGGATAAAATGTCCCAGATAGCACTATTCTCAGTGGCTTTGAACAGTCACTTTCTCTTTATTTCCAAATGCACAGATGAGCTCTGTTCAATGAAGGAACACATTAACAGCAACCTCTCTATTCCCTCTAGGTTACTTGCAAGTTTTCCTGTGTTTTTAATCTTTGCTGAGCTCCAAAATCAACCATGTTGAGTGATGTGAATACTAGGTTTCTCATTTCAGTACAGAGACGACTGCATTGGAGTCTGCAAAGACTAATAAAAAGAAAAAAATATCCACACACAAAAAAAATCACTGGTTTGGAAAAAAAAAAGTAGATAATGATAAAGATGAAGAAGGTGATTCAAGAAAAAAAGAAGATATAAAATATCCCCATCTTATCTAGAGTGGTAAAAAACCACAGTAAAAACAGGGCAATGCTGACCTGCTCTTTAATAACACTGGAGATAAGGAACGCAGCTCAGAATGGGAAACATATCTGTAGCAAAATACAATGTTGGGGGATTGGGATTCAGATCAGACAGAGAAAGGGGTTGTTGATTTAAGTGGTATGGGAAAATGGAGACAGTATTGCTTAAAGCAGTAACCAATGTTGTTTATTTGGGATACAAGCTAGAGAATATTATTATGGCAAGGAAAGGAGTTATCTCCTGTGAATTGTCTTGAATTATGGGGGGAGTGAGAGAAGCTCACGACGTATGACATTTAGAATTGCAATTTCTAAGCAGAGCGCCATCTCTGACATATCATTTATTGTCTCTGTCTCCATCCTTCCAAAGCCACATTAAGGACAGATGTGAACCTCATTTCCCCGGGTCTCCATTTTAACAATGATTTGGAGGACATTTATTTTTTTCCCTTGCAACAAAATCATATTTTTCCCCTCTCGGAAGGTTTAGTTCATCACTAAATATTCAGGTCTAGGAAGCAATTTTCCTTTTCTCTTTGTACATGATCTGTCTCTCTCTGGAACTGAATCCCTTTGGTTGAAAGCAAGAATCTATATAAATAAAGAGCACAGGTGAAGAGAAAGTGGGGGTGGATGAGTGGAGGGGAAGGTCTCTCAAGTCGTGATGGAAATTTGCACTTGAGTCTTCCCATTTTAGCTGATTTTACAGGAAGGAAGAAACAATGCTCATCCGATCAGGTATCAGATTCTGCTGGCTTAGAAGATTCAAAAGGCATATTCAATTACCACGGAGCGTATTCCTACTTTCTGCTGGAAAACATTATGCATATGTGCAGATTCTCATGCTCACTCTTTTGAAATGGGGTTTTCAGCATCCTCACTGCATTTCAGGCAGAAATGAAGGGATGCCATATACAGACATTCCAATTTCAAAGCTTCAATGAATTTTAGAACTGGAAGGAATCAACATACCCATTTATTTGGCAACTGGGGAAACTGAGGTCTCAGAAGTCAATTGACTTGATCAAGGAAATAAATTTGCACAAGTGTCTGCATGTGTATCTTCACGTGTTTTCTTTAGCACTTTGGAATAATGCTATGTTCTGCACGTATGTGGGACTCTCCCACTTAGCATGGGGTCTTTACCAAGGCTGGGCACTGGAGCCCAGGGTCCAGCTTCTTCCTTACCACAGTCTTGCAGCCTCTCCAGGACACTGTGACAGTGCAGGGGGGAGGTGCAGCTGCCTCACAAACCCAAACTACAGCCCACTTGTCGTCTCGGGGGAAATGACTTCTCCTCTGTTCCAGCTGCTCTGAATCCCATACAAAGGCACTAGCCACTTCCCTCTCTGCTTCCTATCATTCCCTCAGCAAGCTGAGGCTTTTGAAAACAAAAGCTAGCAATGTCTGTCGTCTTCAAATAACTTCTGCTTTTGGCTCTGCAACTAAAGCTCTGGAGAAAAGAGATCACAAAACGCAAATTAATATCTCAACAAATTATTCTGCCACAGTTGCCTTGTATATTCCCGCCCCCAGGGCCTTATTAAAGCTGTGCCTTCTACCAAAATGTTCCTCCCCTTCTCCCCAAGCTACCTAGTTTTGCCATCCTCAAGTCCCCCTGGCGTCCAGGAAGCCTGCCTTGACCTCCTCACAGAACTCTTGAGACGTTCCCTGTTTCTGCCCCTGGCTTTATTATGTCATGTCTCCAGCCTATGTGACTTTTTTCTCCAATCAGGTTGTTAGTTCCCCAGCGGCAGGCACCGTGTCTTTGGCTGTTTCCTATCCCCCAAATTACTTAATAGTAAGTGCCAGTCACATGGCTTGGAGTGAGGTTTGGGTTTGAATCCTGAGCAAATTAGTTTGCCGCTTTGAGACATCGTAACAACCTCACAATATGGCTGGTAGTATTTTTTCTCAATGGCTTTATTCTAGCTTTATTGTTTTTCTTCTGATTGTGTATATGACACATTTTTATTGTAAAAAAATTCGAAAACCACAGGGTACTATAAAAAAGAAAGTAAAGGTCACATGAAATTCTACCTTCTTTGTATAAGCACCATTAACATTTTCTTGGCCATCTTTCATATATCCCTTTATGACCATACAGTGTACACACACACACACATACATACATATATGCTTTTAAATGGGGTTATTTCATACATACCTTTTTTAAAGTGGAGAGTATTAATGATTATATACAAAAGAATTAAGCAACATTAGTTGAATAAAAAAACACTAATTTTATCTGAGCTTCAATAAATAGTCTTAAATGAATGAATAAATAGTGTTTCCCATAGAATGTGGGGAATAAAACAAGGTAGGAGACAGCCCCTAAACCATCTTCCTGTCTCTAGGCAGGTTCCACTGAAAATATTCCATTTAAATTAGCCCAAGGCTCAAAGTATGTGGCACAAAGGCCAAATTAACATTCTAATTGGAAATTCAATACTCGACACTAAGATCAGATTTCTTCAGCCTAACGCAGCTTTCAGACATCATACGGATTCTCGGTTTACCACCTGGAAGCGTTGAAAGGGATGGACGGAGCTACACACTTGAGTAAAATGTTTACTAAAGCTCCAACAAACTACACCAGACTGATGTGTGTCTTCCCTGGAGATAGAAGAGACTCCAGCCTGTAGAACCCAGTAAAAAAACTTAGCTTTCTTTTTTTTTTTTCCTTTTTTTTCCAGCATATTATGGGGGTACCAATGTTAAGGTTATGTATATTTCCCTTTTCACCCTCCCCCCTCAAGTCAGAGCTTCAAGCGTGTCCATCCCCCAGTTGGTGCGCATCACACTCATTAAGTATGTATATACCTATTCCCTCCCCCACCACCTGCCCGACAACGACACCCGATAGATGTTATTCCTACATGTCCACTTATGTGTAGATCAGTTAATACCAATTTGCTGGTGAGTACATGTGGTGCTTATTTTCTATTAAGTGAAGTATCCCAAGAATGGAAACTTAGCTGTCTTATCTTAAATGATCCTGTTTTCATTTAAGCCTGCTTCCTCCCATTCTACCTCTAGTGGAGAAAGAACAATCGTCAGCTCTCTTGCCCCGCCTCCCCTCAGCTTGACCACACGCATGCCTTTCTGCAGGGCTAATAACTTTAATCACCCTTTAATCACCCTTTAATCACCCTTTGTGTCTCTGCTCCGAATACTCCCCACTCTGTCCACCCCTTTTAAGGGTATGTAAACCCCCAGCTCCTCCTGCCTTCAACTGAACTGAAAGAGATGTTTCGCAGCCCACATCACTCCTTCTTAAACAGGAGACATAGCCACGTCTCATCTCTTAGTAATGGAATTAAAACTTATGTTAGAAAACTGAAAGAACCATCTCCTTTTAATAGTCCTCATTTAAAGATCAAATTCAGATCTATGAGAAATTCTGTTCTCAGGATAAGCAAACGGAATAATAGGATCTTTCCTGTTACATGAGAGCATCCCACTATTTGGAAAACGGCAAACTTCACACGGTTTCTCCTCCGGTCGTGTGCAGAGGCTGAGGTCTCTGTGCAAGTTGGAACAATCCATCATCACTCTTTTATGTCACCAAAAGTATGACTAATAGATTACCAATGTCTCCTTTTCTGTCAACTAATTGGTTGGCATATAACACCTGCTACAACACATAACAGTCCTACTGTCCTATTTACAGACACACAAGTTGTGACAACCTCCTAGCAGGTGTGTGCTGCAACAGAGACAATGTTCAGCCAGGTGACCATGACCAGCAGTGCCCTGCACTTCCTTCATGGAAGGGCACAGACATCCAGGACTAGGACCATGACTTTTGTATGCTACCTTATTTTCTAATAGCATTTATCATTATTTGAAGTGACATTATTTATTTTCTTATTTCTTGTCTGTCTCTTTCACTAGATGGTAAAAGAGAGACTTAATTTTGCTCATCACTAAGATTAACTTCCTCATCTCCTTATAGTCTCTGCCAATTTCTCACTTTCTCAGTGAGAAATATACCAAACTACAAAGACCCCTATGTATACTACCCCTGGCATTCCTGACACCCATTATCTTGATCTACTTTACCTTTTTCTCACAGCTTCTATCATCTTCTAAGATAATATAAAATTAACTATGTAGGATGATAGCATTTATTTTCTCTTTCCCCTGGTGAGAATGAAAGGTCCGTGGCAGCTGAAATCCTTGTGTGTTTTGTTCACAGATGTATCCTAAGAACCTAGAAGAATGACTGGCACATAGAAGGTGTTCAATAAATATTTAATAAATGAATGAAAATTCACTTTATCCCTAGCTCCTATAACAGCACCTGGCATATAATAGCTGCTCAATAAGTGTTTGTTGAATCTATGACTCTGGCAGTAGGGGCTTTTATGTTCCTATGGAAGCCCCTGAGTTTAGGAACATTTTCTCTGGTATTCAAGCATTTGCCCTTCTAAATGTCTTTCATTAATCTTCCTACAGCTCCAGTTAATGACATATAGCAGGAACTAAATGTTTGACAAATTAATTAACCAATTAATAGGTTACCAAACTGATTGTATGCAATGCTACATGAACAATGACTGATACCCCATGTTTGACTCTTTTTGACTGCCTATTCCCCCAGCATCATCAACACTAACTTATCCCATTTACAGTTCAACAAATATTTCCTGAACACCTACTCTATTTCAGGCACTATGCTAGATACTAAGGGAAACAACAACACTAACAAATGTTCATTGAGCATTTACTTAGTGCCAGCTACCATGCTAAGCATTTCACATGCATGGTCCCATTTAATCTTTTAATGACCATATGAGATAAGAATTACTGTTATGCCCATTTTCCAGACAGAGAAACTTAAGCCTTGAGAGGTAACCTGTCCAAAGTCAGGCAGACAATAAGCCAGGACAGTGAGTAGGCAAAGTCTGAATTCTTATCCAGACAGCCTTAACCCGATGCTCACACTTTTAAGCTCCCAAATGACCTAAAGATGAAGAACAATCAGCAGTAGTTTATTTTCTCAAAGAAAGTTGGGTATATGCAGAGATAAAACATTTTCCAAAGTTCTGAATCACTCATCTATTGGCCCCCAATGCCTAACACAGACAGCACAGAGTGAATAACAAATACATTTTTGCTGAAAGAATAAATGATACTAAGCAATTAAAAAAAAGTAACACTGAAAGAAAGAAAGATCAGTTCTCATTGGAGGAAGCTAGGAACAAACAAGGACAGATGAAGCATTTAAACAAGACCTGAAAGGAAACATGGAATTCTAAAAGATCAAGAGAAAGAGTCATTCTTGGTAGAGGATGTTAGTTACCTATTGCTGCATGACAAATGACTTCAAAGGTTAGTGGATTAAACAAAAATAAACATATATTATCTCTACAGTTTCTGTGGCTCTGGAATTCAAGAGCAACCTCAATGGACAATTTTAACTTGAGATCTCTAGTGAGGTTTCAGTTAAGATGTTGGCTGGGGCTGCAGTTATTTGAAGGGTTGACTGGCAAGAAGATCCTCCTTCAAGGTGAGTTATTTACATGGCTGGGAAGTTGGGGCAGGTGGTTGGTGGAGACCTCAGTTCTACCCCACAGGGGCCACTCAGTAGGCTGCTTGAACATCCTCACAGCATGGAGACTGGCTTGCCCCAGTGTAAGCAATTAAAAGGAGAAGAGAAAGATCCAGGCAGAACCTAGCTTCTTGATGGCCTAGCCTTGGCTTCTGCCATATTCTCTTTGTTAGAGGCAGGTCATGAGGTCTGACTCACAGTCAGTAGAGGAGAATTAGCCTCCTCCTTTTGAAGGGAAGAGTGTCAAGGATTTGGAAACAAACCAAAGTTTAAAACCTTCATAGAGGCAGTCCATGAAAAACTACAAGGCATGTTCTGGAATGACAAGTTATCCAATACTGCAGTTAATGGACTTCTATAACCTGATGATCTCTCTCATTTTCACTATTTTCACATCATGCCATCAATTTCTTATATTTTGATCCTTTGATCTTTGTAATTTTGCAAAACGAATCTTTGAACATTTCTTCTCCAGTTTGTCCATTTCTTCACTTTATTTAAATGTAGTTCTATTCTGTGTGTTTAGCACTGGGGATACAAAAATAAAAAAGACATGGTTCTTACTCTAAATCACATCTATAGTCCATATAATAATCACATACCATATTCCAAGGGCCATAATAGAAAAAAAAAGTGCTATGGTAATATAGAGGAGACTAATTTTCTTCATGGAAGGGACCTTGTTTGCCATTAAGAAGTTTGGACCTCATCTTCTATGGAATAAAGGTTTTTTGCAGGTGCAAAAGATTCTGATATGAGCCAAGATTCTGATCTATATTTTAGAATGACAATTTTGATGGCAGTAGAGAGGATGGAGTTGGTAGGGTCTATATTAGCAATGGCATGTGGAATGAAGAGAAAAAAATGGGTAGAATTGACAGGACCTGGTAATTAATTATATAAGCAGAAAAGAGTTTGGGAATAACTCTGGATTTCTGAAAGGTATCAATAACCAACATATAGGCAGAGGATCCAGGTGTTATGTGGAGAAGAGAATAAAATAATTTTGGTTTTAGACACATTGAGTTTGAATTGTCTTTAGTAACATAGTTGAAGGATGTGTCACATAGGTGATTGGAATTATGCAATTGAACTTCCAAAAGAGAAGTCTCAGCTGGAAATACACATTTTGGAAATACTGGCATTTGGTGTGCTAGTTAAACTCGTAGTATTGAAGGCAATCACCTAAAGAGCTTGTAAAGTAGAAAAGGCAGCCAAAAAGAGGCAGGAAAAACAGTGAAAAATAGAAGCCAAAACAGGAAGAAGACATCCAAGAGATTTCGGGGTCACAGAACCTACAGAAGGAGAGATTTTCAAGAGAGAGAATCAACACAGTTGAAAAAAAAATTCAGACATCACATTAGAGACAGACTGAAAATCAGACTTCACATATGTCAATTAGGAGGTTACTAATCATCTAAGCAGTTTCAGTGGGGTGATGTGAGTTGAAATCCAGCTGCAGTAAGAGGGGTAAGAGAGAGATGAAGGAGTGAACACAAGAACGGTAGACTACACACACCAAAAGTTTGCAAGTGAAGAGCAGCGAAGAGATTGAATGCTATTTCTATAAGGAAGGAAGTGAAGCAGGATCCATATCATTGCATTCTAATAGGGTCATGCTTTCTGGATTTTATTCTCAGCCTAATCAGAAAAAGGATTTTCATTCTCCCTTTGGTTTTAGCAGCTGCTTCCAGCAGAGCATGTCAGAAAAGGGGAAACTGCTTTAAAGGGCCAAGGAGAAGAACTAGACCAAATATAGCATGTCAACTTCAGTGTCCCAAGAGAATCTGGACTTTCCATCTCACTTGTTACATTCAATGGACCAAATCTCCTCTCCATTCTCAAAGAGGTAGCTGGTCAAAACTTTATAACATTTTTCAAGGTAAGCGAAGGTCAACTAATTATTAATGAAGGCAACCAAAAAAGAGGGGAGCATATGTTTATTTGATTTATAGAAGTCTTCCCTTTATGACAAGAAATGAACCTATAAATATAAAAATCTTAGGTTCATAATATTTTTCATCAAAACAATATTTTCATCATTTATCAAGATATATTATGAATGATCAGAATCTAACATAAATTTCCACAGTGGCAGACCAAAGGACAAAACTTTGGGCTCCAAAAGGCAGAGGACTGCCATTGAATAGCTCTGTAATTAGCTCTCTGGTGGGTAAATCGAGGCATCTTAGCAGAGCTTCATCAATCAATCTCAGTTATCAGAAAGAACGTAGAAACAGAAGCAAACTCCAAAGAATATAAGACCCAGGGTAAAGAGATCTTACCAAGAGTAATTCTTCCCTTAGTGATTTTAGTAATTCCCTTAGTAATTTTCCCTTAGTGAAAATAATATGAAAAGTATATAGAAAATATGAAAAATAGAGAGGGATACTAACCCTAATTCCAATAATGTTAGCATAATAATTGTTATATTTGGGCACTTCTCTTTAATAACAATAGAAACAACAGCAATTGGTTGCATTCCTTTATTTCATAATAGAGGAAGCATTTATCTTGTGCCAGGGTCTGTTTTAGACGCTGCAAACCAAACAAAACCTTTCTTGGCCTTGGGTACCGCACATTCTAAAGGGAAAGCAGACATTGGACAACTAAATACATAATTATTTGAGTACAACTGGAATTTATGACATGAAAAAGAAGCATAAGGTATTAAGAAAGCACACAATAGGATCTTGATTGCCTGCTAAAGCCTGTTCCCAAAGTGTTCCCAAGTTCTCTGCCTTTCAAAGGACCTCTTTTCTTTACCACCTAAATGAAACAACTCAAGCTCCTTTCTTCATCTGACTGCAAATCCTTTCTCTGCGTGAACTGAGATGCTATAGGACGGGTGCTTGCAAGTCATGATTGTCTCCTATCAGTCCAAGTTTCATCTAAATTACCTTGGGCCTCCTCTTCAGTATTTCTCATGCAGCTCTAGCTGCCTCTGATTAATTTCCCCATAAGCGTAAGAGAGCCCCTTCATTCTCCAAAGTAGCCTTCATACAAGGTTAGCTCTGTTAGTCATTAATATGACATTATTAAAATTTTGGAATAGGTGAAGGGAGGGAAGGAGAAAGAGGAATATCAGAAGATTATACAGCAGAACAACTTCTAACATTCACACTATTATGCAGAAAAGTTTAGCTTTTCCTTAAACTACATTTCCTTATCACATCATTACCCATCATCTTGAGTTTCATAGAAGTTCCATTAATATGGCTTCAAAACAAAAGATTGAGGTTCTTCTTGAGAATAATTTTTCAGCACCCTTGGAATGCAGAAGTAGCTCCAGTCATTTTATTGTGGTTGTCTAATAGTGAATTTTTTTCAGCTACAACAATTCATCAGTGGGTAAATATGAGCTCTGTGTAAGCTAGGGAGTGGTATAGTCAGGTTACAAATTTAAAAGTCATTCTGATCTAAACCCTGGGCAAAGACTGAGGCATAAAAATTCCCAAACCAAAATTATATCTCTTTGTGAAAAAAGTGGAAGCAATCTAAATGTTGAACAATAGAGAAATGAATAAATAAATTATGATAAAATGATTAAATGGAATATTATGTAGCCATTAAAATGATGTTCATTTGGACTTTTGGTGATAAAGAAAATGTGTACATTATAATATTAAATCAAATAATGCATGGTTCTGAATTTAATATGTGACAATATCAAATATTCAAAATACGTATGGTTCTGGGCCCTGACAAAATGGGAAAGTAAGTAACGCAACTGACTCTTTCCCGATTCCCAAGATCAATCATGGAGAAACTAAATAAGAGAAAGGAAAGTAAGTATCTAAGGAACTATCTAAATACTGTCAGAGCTCCCTGAGGAGCCTGGAAAATGAAGTTATTTTAGGGAGGAAAAGGCTGGGGGATGGTGCCATGTTAGCTAGATACTTCAGGTTGGTAGAGGATAAGCTGGAAGATAGCTTTTACATTCTACTCCTGTCTCTCCCCAGAATTGTCTCAAAAGGATAATGGCTGCCCCATAACCCCTGTGAGATAAAAATCATAGTGTCAGCAGGACTATTATCAGGGAAGTCCAAAGCCCTGTTGGAGCGAAGGGCCAAGGAAAGAAGGTAGAGATGAATCAGCAGCCCACCCTACTCCAACTTAAGGGTCTAAGGATCAAACCTAAACAATGGCTTTCAAAATGTTAGATTTCTATCCACAGTAAGGAACACATTTTTTTCCCCAGTACACACTGTTTTGTGTGTGTATGTACAGAGTTGAACAAAAGTTTCATGAAATAGTACTTATATTAATGAACTCCGATGTACTCTCATATTTTCATTCTATTCAATTCTACTTCATTTTTTAAAATGGTGGCTGCACCCCACTACACATGCTGCTTGAAAACCACTGATCTAATGAGATTTGCTCTTCCCAGTGCTATATCTGCCAAATAGTTTAAGGGAGGTCCCTGACCAGAGATGTTGCCTGACAGAGTGATGGCAGAAAGGACAAAAACTGTTTACTTCTCTTCCTCCCTGAATCCACCAAGAGGAACACAGAATTCAGCTGAAGCACTGGCCACCCCTCCATATACATTAGCAATAGGGTTGTGGATACTCTATGGAAAACAGGAGCTCATAAGGCAAAATAAGGAGACATTTGAAGTCCACTTATTTAAATTATCATTTAAAAAAAAATAGTACCATATGCCACATGAAGCATAATTATAGGAATATACACAAACATTTTAAATTAAGCATAATAAATATTCTCCAAAAGAAATAAGAATTCATAAGAAAGAATCAAAAGAAATAGTAATCATGAAAAATATAATAAAGAGTGTAAATAGATGGAATAAATTGTACAGTGAATATAGCTAACGAATAAATTAGTGAAAATAAGATATGATTGAGGAACTCTTCCAGAAGGCATCAGAAAAAGATTATGACACAGAAGACACAAAAGAAAAGCTAAACAACATGGAAATGAAAGCTAGAAACACTAACATACAGATAATAGAAGTTCTAGAAAGAGATGGAGAAGCTAAAGAAATAAATATGAAAAGAAATAAAAAAGATAAAATCTTTCAGATTTAAAGAAAAAGGATGAAATACATTTAACTTAAAGTCTCCATAGAATGTAAAGTAGAGTAGATATAAAAACATACACACTGATAGATATTAAAATAAATTTTAGACCATCAAAGACAAAGAGAAAATTGGATAGATCAACATATAGATTTTTTAAAGATTCCAAAAAGGTGCTACAGATTGCCAACAAAAGAAAAAGATTCAGCGATATTACACTTCTCAAGAGAAAACACTAGATGCAAGAAGACAGTGGTTCACTATTTTCCTATCATGGAAGGAAAAAACTTTAAATAAGTTTTGTCCAGGCAAAGTAACATTTAAAGGTGATGGAACAGCTGTCTTCATGAACCTACTTGGACCTAACAACATAGTCTCAAACTTTATAACATAACAACTTATAGAACTATGGAAAGAATTAGATAAATTGACAATTATAGTGGAAGATTTGGGAGATTTTAATACCTTCCCCTCAAAAGCTATTAGATCAAAAAGGCAAAAAGTAGTCAGCTCTGCAGGAGATATAAATAAATAACACAATTTAGAAGCTTATATTTTTAGATATATAGAGATACTGTCACACTATAAAGAATATGCTTTCATTTCAAGCACATAAACAACATTTACATTGATATACTGTGTATTGGACTACAAAAAAATTCAATAAATTCCAAATAATTAGTATCATACAGATCATAATACAATAAAATTTGAAATCAATAACAAAGGTATAATATACAGAATTCTATGTCACCCCAATCACCACTGCCTCTACTGCTTTCAGGATCCACAGACTATAAGGGGGAAAGGATTTTCAAAAGTTGAAGAAAAAAAGAAAACCTATAACTCCTATCAGGGAATTCATATGCTTCCCTCTTGAGTTGCCACTACAGTTTGCCTCATGGTGAACTGTACATGTTCACCTGTTTTCTGCCTTACTTATGTGTGTTTTTTGTCCAGAGAACATTTATTTATCATAATTTGGAATATTTCCATTTTAACCATATGTACTTCTCTCCTGGAAATTTGCACATTCCAATATATCTGGTCTACCCATTGCCCACCATGTGCCTATTTTCCTTGCTGCACCCATGAAGCCTGGCATGTGAAAAAGACCTACCTGGCTTAGGGACCACTGAGCGTCTGCAGAGAGATAAAAAACTAGTATTCTATTAAAGACCTGAAGCCTACAATTATAGATATGATGACCACATAATTCATCAGCCAAACCAAGATACTTCCAGATCAGAATCCAAGATTACAGAAATAATCCATTATTGTTTTAGCTGGAAACTTCCATAACCACTCTAGTCAGAGAGAAAGGGTAGCTGAGAAGTCTCTGTGGGCAGTACTTGATTGCTGCTTGATTTTTTGCAAATTTGAAGAAAATTTCCAGGCTATTTTTTTTCATAATTTGATAATTTAAATAAGAATGAACTAAAATTACAAATTCCCTGGCCAGACTAGTATGATTATTGAGATTTTTGTCAGAACATTGTGATTAAACTGAGATGGGATCTCTCTGAATCTGTTTTCACTGTCTTTAAACATCCTGTTAGAAATAGGATGATGTTATTTATGAGGAAAACTTAAGGAAAGAAGTTTTTATTTGGATCAATAACTAGTGTCAAGAGGATACTGGAGGATGATGGAAACCAAGGATTTGTCTCCTCTCCCAAAAATGCCTTCAAACCATGATCGAGATGACCTGGTATATCGTGGGCTCAAATATGTTGCCTTGGCCCAGAAGGCAGAAGATAGAAAGGATTGCCTTACTAAGCAGTACATCTAGGGGTGGCAGGGATGAGAGTGTTCCCACCAAAGCAATGTCATAGGCTCAGGGAAAATCTCCATAATCAGCTAGTTCATGAGAGACCTAATCTCCAATGGTAAAACCTAGCAGACTTCAAGGCTTCTAGAAAATGCTAATGCCATGTGCTAGTTTCATCTATGCCCAATCTTTTGCTCCCCACATCTAGCTGGCAATGCTCCAGTCTCTGGTGACCTTTCTGCAACCCCTCAGTGTGTCAAGGTTTCCACCATGTGCAGAACTTTGCAGTACATTTCCCCATAATCTCTCATGCATGTGAAGCTGTTGTCTCACACAAATATGCCTACACAATGAGTACCCATATCCCACGGTACATGATCTTTGGGCATTTCCACCTGAAATTCATATGCAGGGATAGGAGTTCTTGACAGTCTTAATGGTGAAGATAATGTCGCCACAGGCACTGTAGGAAATGGAAAAAAACAAAAAAGAAAACATTTCTGCCACTTATAAAGATGTTGCCCTCAAACATGGCTTGAAAATATATAAGAATGCAGGTAGAGATTGGCAACTCTAAGCCTCCACCTAGACTTTTGTTTAAATCTTTCCCTTCAAACTGGTGGGGCTGGAGCAGGTACTACAATTTTGTGTCTCCAAGACACAAAAAAGACACAAAAAGACACAAAAAAGAAGTTTTCCAGAAGGTGAGAATTTTTGCTATTACCCATTAGACTAGAAAAAGAAGATTTAATAATTCATTCATAAATTATTAACTCATGGTTTGGAGACTTCCTCAAATGCCTTACAGATCTATATATCGAAAACCACAAGGTTCTTTGATAAATATCTCTTTAATAAGATAGAGAGGTCAGTTATATATATTAAAAAAACACTTAGAATTTAACAATTACCAGAATCAATTTTCCAGATTTTTTGCTGGTAGCCTACACAATGGTAACCTTCTTTTTCTTTTTTATATTATTTGGTTTGGGGGTTATTTGGCATTGTTTATATTTCATGTATCTAATATGCATACCAAATATTCTAATAATAAAAAATGTATCAATTATAAAATAAAGCCTTCAAAAATCCCATATATATGAAAGTAAACAATATGGTGCTAAATAACCCTTGAGTTTAAAGAACATTAGAAGAGAAATTAGAAAATACTCAGAACTGAATGAGAATTAAATATAACATGTCAATATTTATGGTACAGAGCTAAAGAAGTATTTAGAAGTTTATAGCTTGAGATACATTTCATCAGTAAAAAAGGAATGATCTAAAAAGATAAGATAAGCTTTTAACTTAAGCTGGAAAAAAATGTGTTCCAAGAAACACAGAAAAAATAAATAGTAAAATATAAGTACATAAATCAATACAATGGATAATAAAAGTGAGAAAAGATGAGCTTAACAAAAACAAATATGCTTCATTGAAAAATTTTAACTGCTCAAATATAGAATTAAGAATGAATACCTACAGAGAATCAAAAACTTTAAAAGCTATAAAATAACATTATGAATAACTACCCTTAAGTAATTTAAAATCTAGACAAAATGAATACATTTCTGCAGAAAAAAATTATAAAATGCCAAAATTGGTACAAGAAAAAAAAAGAAAACTTGACTAGACCAATAAGCATAAAGAAGTTAAAATGACAAAGAAGTTAAAAAGACTTCTTCACTAGGAAAAAACAAACAAACAAACAAACAAACAAAAAA
>VBSM01003204.1:18780265-18812577 GCA_008086735.1 Cheirogaleus medius
AAAAAAAAAAAACAACTCCAGGCTCCTAAAGCTTCATTGGTGAGTCCTACCAAATTTTGAAGGAATAGGTAATTCTTTTCTTATATAAATTATTCCAGAAAATAGAGTGAGAAAACTGTATAGATTATTTTATAAGGCTAGTATAATGTTGACTCCCAAACAAAGATAACTTGGGACCATAATCATAGTTAGCATTTAGATAGAACTTACTATATGCCAGGTATCTTCTAAGGGCTTTTCATATTATATCTCATTTATTTCCCATAAAAAGCTATAAATTAGGTATTATTTATATTAATGTCATTTTATAGGTGAGAAAAATGAAGCCAGAAAGGTTTACTGCTTCCCTAGATCACAGAGCTAGTACATGACCAAACTGGAATTCAAATCCAGAGTCTGGTTCCAAAAATCTGTACTCACACTTGCTGTGCCATACTCCTTCTCTTAAAGAAAGAAAAGGAGGCCCAATTCACTTCTTAGAAGCAAAAATATTAGCTAACTATATCAAACAGTATATTTTTTAAAATACATTATGATTAGATAAGGTTTATCCCAAGAATGCAAAGGTGGTTCAATATCAAAAAATATTTGAAGGAAGTACAACACATTAATAGACTAAGAAAAACCCTAAATACAACAAAAAAAATTAAGCTTTATCACCTATTTATGACAAAAATTCTTAGTAAGCTAGGGATAGAAGGGAACTTTATTAATATGGAAAATATTATACCTCAAAACTCTCTATATATAGATAGATAGATTTCTTATTAGAGAAAATTTAAGAACAGAAATAAGACAAAACCAGTTATTACTGTTTACCATAATACTATAGGTCATGGCCAATGAAATAAGAAAAAAATAAGAAGTGCAAAGACTATAAGAGAAGAAATAAAATAGTCAATAATAGTGTGATTATCTACATATAAAAAACAATGTATTCATCAAGCTATTAGAATAATTATGAGTTCAACAGGGTTACTAAATACAAGGTGAACATATTAAAGATAAATAGCTTCCCCCCCATGAATTGCTAAATAGAACATGTAATCAAATATAACATATCATTCAAATAAGAAAAACTATAATTATTAAAGAATTATTATTAATATAAGTATACAAATGTCTCCATAGAGGTATTTTTAATTTGTGTTTTCAGAGGCCTAAAATAAGATCTGGATAAATGAAAAGAAAACCATTTATATATATATATATATATACACACACACACACACACATAACACACATGCACATATACATATATATCATATGTAAAACCATATATCACAAAAATATCAATTTCTCCAAAAATTAAATTTTAAATCCAAACTATATTTCAGGTAGGTCTTTAAGGAGCTCCATTTATTCTAAAATTTATAGGGAATAAAAATGTCTATGATTAACTAAGTTGACTTTGAAAAAGTTGTGTAAAGAGTGGAGACTTGCTTTCCAGAAATTAAGATCTGCTACAAAGCCATTGTAATAAAATTAGTATAAAACAAAAACAAACCAGTGGAGGAGATCAGAGAGTTCTGAAAGCGATCCATGAATTTATGGTAACCTGATATATATTACAATAAAGGTAGCACTACAAATCAGTACAGAAAGTCCTGATCCTTTATAGACAGCATTTGCTATGATTTTTAATGTGTGTGTCCCTTTAAAGTTCATATATTGGAACTTAAATCCCAAGGTGATGGTAATAAAAGGTGGAGCCTTTTGGTAAGTGATTAAGTCAGGAGAGCTCTGCTCTCACTGAGTGGATTTGTACTCCTATAAGAGGTTGGAGGGAGTGTCCATGTGTCCTGTGCCTTTTGCCCTTTCACCCTTTTGCCCTTCCCCCATGTGAAGACACAGTATTTGTCCTCTCTGGAAAACAAAACATTCAAGGCACAGATAGTGCTTGGAAATAGAGATTGGGATCTCACCAGACACCAAACCTGCCAGCACCTTGATCTTAAACATCCCAGCCTGTATAACTGTGAGCAACAAATTTATGCAGTTTATAAATTACCCTGTCTATGATCTTTTTTTACAGCAACAAGAATGGACTAAGACAGTGTTAAAAATAACTAGCCTAGTATATGAAGGAAAACTAAAAACTGGATCTCTACACCATATACAATAGTGGTTGCAAATAAATTAAAGACATAGGTGGGAAAGATATATCTTAATACAGGATAATGTAGGAAAATACTTTTATACCCAGAGGTGGGAAAGGACTTCTAAAACAAAACTCTGAAAGCTTAATCCATAAGGCAGGAAAAAAAGATAGATTTTAATACATAAAAATATAGATATCCACTTCATAAAGAATATCTGTGATGATATTAACAGACAGATGACAGATGGGATAAAATATTTTCATTGTCTAAAAGCAATAAGAAACTAATATCTAGAATTCATAGGATATTCCAGGAATTCCTAAAATCCATAATGAAAGAATAAGAAATCTCACTGGAAAATGGGACACAGATATGAACTGGCAATACAAACAAGAGGAAGTCCAACAGGCAGACAAACTCAAACTCATTTGCATTTATAGAAATGCAAATTCAAACAACAAAGAAATCTTACTCTATACTCATCAGATTAGCAAAAATTAGAAAGCTGGCTAGGATCAAGCATTGAAACAGACGTGGTAAGACAGGACAGGACACCTTCTACAAAGGTGTTGGTAATGTACACAAGTACAGACACTCTGATGTGCAATCTGGAAGTACTTCAGTTAAATCTACATATATCCTCTGGCCCAGCAATTCAACTCGGTTAAAATCTCATAAAAACAACCACACAGGTAGATAAGGGAACATGTTCAAAGATATTTCATTATTTGTAATAGTGGAGTTGGAAGCAACTAGCTGTCCATCATTGCAAGAACAGATGAGTAAATTATATTGGATGCACACTATGGAATAGTAAGCATTATTTAGAAGCAACAAACTGTATATACACACAGCCACATGGGTAAATCTAAAAACATAGTAGTGAGTGAAAAAGAGAGGACCTTACAAGGACCATTGTTGATGGTGTTCCACAAATTAAGGAGTAAAATCAGCTAACTCAACACTTCACACCAGAGAATAAAAGAAATATATAGTCAAATGTATATTTTAAAACATATGGTTTTTACATTTATATATGTTTATATATACTTATATATAAAACATATGTTTTAAAATATGTGTTTTGATATATATACAATTGAATGTTGAATATTATATAGTCAATAAAAAAGTAGGCTGTTCTTACATGCTGATGATCTAGAAAATATACAAAGTAAAATATGCAAGATGTAAAATGAGGTATATAGTATACTACTGTGTGTTATACATATACATATGTTAAACATATGTATATGTTTATAAATATATTCATATATATTTAGAGAGAGAAAGAAAAGAAAAACAAGAAACTGGTACCTGTGGTTGCCTCTAGGGTGAGAATTTGGGTAGTTAAAGGACAGAGGTAAAAAGACACTTACCTTTTACTCTATGCCCTTTTATAACTTTTGAATTTTGTTCTGTTTGCATATATTGCTTAATCAAAATGAATAATCGAAACAATTACAAAATAAAATGAAACTAAAATATGTGTACATCCTGAAACAAAATACTACAATCATTTGCCTACATGTCTTTACCCTTCCAGACTGAGGGAAGGGCTCAGTTATATTCATCTTTGCTTCTCTGCTGCCACGTAATAGGTACCTAGTAAATGCTGAAAGAAGGAAGGATGGGAGAGACAAAAGGAGGAAGGAAACAAAAAGGTGGTGGATGAGATATGGATGGTTATTACTTTTCTCTTCACAATTATCTATAATTTTCACATATTCAAGATTGGTCTTTTTTCAAATTAAAAAAAAAATGACACTCTAGAGGACAGACCTGAACAAGGAGGCAGGCTGAAAGCTAGGAGCCTATTTTAATAGTCCACATAGGAGATAATGAGTAGCCTACATGAGTATTGGCAAGGAGCCAACGGCTCTGCCCAGATGTTTCCTCTAGCATTTGCTGGATGCCACCCCATCCACCATCTTGAATTACCCCAAATCAGAGTGGATTAGGGGGCTGATGAGCGGCCATCAGAACTAAGTCTATATGATAAGTAGAGCCTTTGATGGCTGCTTCTTCCTCTTTGCTTTTCAGCCAAAGCTTGAGTTGTTCTGATTGCCTTCTAGAAGAAAGGGAGGGCAAATTGAATATAGCTCAAGATCAGCAGGTGCCCAAAACCCATGAGTCTAACATTAGGCTCTCACATCTGCCTCGCTCGTGGCGCCCAGCCTGTTCTTAATGGCTCCCAGCCTTTAAACATCCATTTGACCTCCCTCTCCTCCAATTCTTTTTCTTTCCATTTCTTAACCCTACGTTCTATCTTCACTTTCTAGCTGCTCTCCAAGGCTTCACCTTTTTGAGTACCTTTTATGTGCTAAATATTGGACTCTGTTGCCAGGCTCCAGTGAATGTTGCTTAAAACACAAAAGGTTAAGCAGAGAGCAACTTTATTGATTAAACATCCATTTTCTTTCCTTTTGTTTTTGTAGGAGCCCTTGATGTTATCTGTGATTGACAGCCCCACCTGCACACCTCTGGCCCCAGATTCCCCTTGGTAATGTCACTGAGAGCTACAGAGCACCTTATCCACTCCACGCAAGCCACAGATCCTTCATGTACAGTTTTCAAAGGAAAGAGAAGAAAAGAAATGTAACTTTTCTCTTTCCTTTTCTTTCTCCATTCCTTAGACAATATTTCCAGAAGTCCCCGCTGAATGAAGAAAAGTAAAATGGGGAGAGGAAGAAAAAGCTTTCAGCAATGACTACTTCCTTTTATTCGAATTTCTTCAGCTAGCAAGACTTTGAATATGCTTTTGAGAAGGTGACAACCTTATTAAATTAGCTTTTCCATCTCACCTCTCACAGTGTGAATGACCTAAAGATTCCTTACTGCAAGACTAACAAAATTACACCCATTAACGAGCTCGGCATGAGATGCATGGTATGATGGTGGCTTTGCCCTGTTGTCAGCTCATGATAATGACTGCATCAGCTGGCTTTGACTCTTCCCTGCTCTTCCCTTAAAGTTTAATATTGCAAATAATAGGGTGCCACATTGCCATTAAAGAAGAGGATATAGCTCTCAAGTAGAAAAGTGAAATGTCCAGTTACTAATACGGAGCCAGCAATAAACGAGGTCACATGATTCAAAAAATTCACCCCCTTCCCCCCAAAGCTCTGTTTACACCATCAAGTGAACTCTATTCGTAGAAATCAGGCCATCAGGATGGTCACTAGAGCTTCCAGGACTGACCTGAGCACTGGTTTAGAACCTTCAGCCTCTGTGTGGCTCTTTCCCCAGGTTTCACCCCTGCCCTCACCTCCGCTAGTTCAGTTTGGAACTTTGCAGTGAGAAAGTCCAGCTTGGGTCAGATTCTGCACTAGCGTCACTAGGATTTTAACTAGATTAAAGCTGTAGGACATAGAAATGAGGTGCAAAGGCAGAATGTGTGCCTCTCTTCTTAAACACTTATCAAGACCCAAACCTCCAGTAGAAACTAGTTCAGAAGTCCAGGATCTCTTGGACCCAGCTTTTATTTGGCTCGCAAAGAGCCATTACATTTTCAGGAATCTTGCAAGACGATTGTTAATCACAAGCATTATTAAAAATTAGATAAACTTTTTATTGAATAAGTTATCTTACAAACAAAGGTAATAAATATTCAAAATTCACTTCTTGATAATGTTATTACATTTTACTACTCTCTATGTTCTTACAGTTATTGACATCTATTGATCTGCATGGTGGAATTATTATGTAAGCGTGTACTATTATGCATCTCTTCCAATTCCATATTTAATGATATCATGCTGGTAGCTTGACATCAGCCATGATGTCATGGAGGATTTACACCACAGAAATTGGCAAATGCTACAAATCAGGGCTTGATTTATTGTTCAGTTTAGTGTCAAGACTGGGGCTCACCCATCTATGGCTCAATGGACAATCTAGCCCTGAGCTTATTTTTATATGGCCCCATAAGCTAAAAGTGTTTTTCTTGTTTACATTGTTTAAGGGTTTTAAAAGAAGATGAATAAGTTGAAGGAGGAAGAGGGCAGACAGAGGAGAAGGGTGGAAAGAAGAAGAATAGACTCTCCTTTCTGTGTAGGACCAGATAAATATTTTAGGCCTTGTAGGGTATATGGTCCCTGTCACAGCTACTTAACTTTGCCACTGTAGTGTAAATGCAGTCATTGGGTGTGGCTAGGCTTCAGTAAAATTTTATTACAGAAGTAGGTGGTGGGTCAGATTTAACTCACAGGACATAGTTTGCCAACCCATGATCTAGACTTAAGAAAACAGTCTGAGAGAATTGATTGGCTATATTGAATTGACTATAAAAGGTATTGTATATTTTATGATTTATAAATTTGTGCTATACACCCTTTAGATCAGTAAAATTTACAATCAAAGTAACACATATACACATGCAAACACATGTTTTTACCAGAAAGCAGTTGTTAATTAGTTACCAGCATATGACTGCTCAAAGCCCACTTCCTTCACTAAGTCTGTAATTCAGGCTGGTCTCTCTTTTCTCAACAAACCTTTGCTAAATGCCTACCACATGCCAGATGCAAGGGATGAAAGAGTGACAAAAATGAGGTCCATCTCCATCCACTCTGAGAAACCTGTAGCACCAGGTAAATGAATGGCACAGGACAGAGCAACAGGTGCAGAAACACAAATGACCCAAGTGCTGCGGGGCAGAGAATGAAGAAACCAGTGCTCACTGGGAAGGTGATTCCGTTGAGAGAAACTGACCTAATCCACGTGGCAACTCCATGAAGTAGGTGTGACTATCTCCATTTTACATATGAGCAAACTGAGATGCAGACATTTAGTTAACATGCCCAAGGTCACAAAGCCGGTAAGGGCAGAACTAAAATTCAAAATCAGGGCTGTTTTGACACCAGAGTCTTTGTTCTTTGACCCCACTTCAAATCCCTTGTGTATTAAAAAAAAGAATTATCATATTCATATCTTGCTATATTGCAAAATGTCTCTCCCACACTCTTTTAGGTTTACTCCTTCTCTGGTATCTCTGCTATTTAAGTTTATTATTTATTTCTCCAAAAGTCGAAAAGTAAAAAGGACATATGTCAATATAGCTTTGAAGCGGTAACAGTAGTGAGTTGAACTGTAACCAAATTGAAAGCTCTGGCATTAATGCAAATTCACATGTGCAGGTGTTTTCTTTTTATGGAGACAGTAAGCTCTTGGAGGGTTGGAATCAACCATTCTTTCCACAGTGTCTAGCAGAAGGCTAGTCAAACAGGGGACACTGCATCAAAGCAATGTCTCAAAGCAATCACTTGAGTGATTGGGGAGCCCAAGGAAGAAACTGCTGCAGAGTCATGGTCCAAGTGCACTCATATGCATGTCACCCAGAGACCTTTCAGTGGAGACGTCTTGATCTCTAGAGAGACAGGGAAGCCCAAAAAGCGTGACTACTCGAAGCCCCATCCTAGCTCATCTGGAGCCTGTTTGCTGCAAAGTTGATACATTTATCAATTCACAGAGATCTAAAGGAAGTCAACATTTTCTTAAGTGGATATGGAAGAAAATTTCAATCTCCCTTTGAAATTTCTTTTAGAGTAGAGGGCTAGCATTCTTAAATTTTGATGTGAATCAGAATCACCTGAGGAGCTTGTTAAAAGTATCTTTTCCTGGTCCATTCCCAGATGGTCTGATTTAGTAGGTCTCCAACCAGAACTGCACACCCCTGGTTAGGAATATTCTAGAGTTTCTCAATTCCTACAGTGAATAATTTTTTCCATCGTGCCTAGCAAATTGATATGCCACAGATCCACGAACACTTTAATCTGCAATTCTGAAATCCAAAAGCTCTGAAATCTAAACATCTTTACATAACTCATCTGGCTGCAAAACCTGTTGTGAAAGGAACTCATTTGGGGGCAAAAGCTGACCTAAACTCACTAGAAACTTTTTAAAGTCTTTGATTATCTAACTGTGCATGGATATCCATACATTTTGCTGTGGAAACATTAATGTGATGATTACAAGATACTACTTCAGACCCTCTGGGAGTGTCCCAAAATGTAAAATACAGGCTCAACTTTACTTTCCCCAAATCATAAACATTTGACTGATGAAACATATTTGACTCTAAAGGTTTCAGATATAGTACTGTGGACCTAAATAAAACTCTTACAACTTTGGTTATTCTTCAAGGAGTGTAGGAAGCAAAATTCACAAACATCCTTTGAGCTGCCTCAGTTTTCCCAAAGTGCTTGATCTTCAGAAGGCAAGAGGTAGAAATACAACAAATTGCAGTAGGCACAAGCATTCCTGGCTACCTATTTTTGGAAGTCCTGTCATCTCTAGGACTGTACCCCAACACCCTAGTACCCTGTTCCAGGTAAGACCAGTTCTTCATCCTTTTTGATAGTCCGTACATTTAGGTCATGAAAACAGTCAAGTCCATGGGTATTTTTAAGGTTTCCACTGGAGTAAGCCCATATTATCCAGCCCCTTTTCAGCAGGCCCAGACAGACATATTCAAGAATATCAAGAAAGTTGAGTTCTAGGGGTTGAAGTATAATCAAGCCAGTGGTGTTCTCAGAAAAAATAAAATGTAGAGAATTCTACCATTGAACCCCCAATGCTTAAAAAAAAATAAAAGGTAAAGGGCATGAGGGTCAAACCAGGAGAAGATGCCTGGATAGCAGGCACTTCGAAAATGCAGACTAATTAACATGACCTTCAAAGTCCTGCATTACCTTGTATGTGTCTCCCTGTCCAATTTTCTGTCCCTCTACTTTGCTTCCTTTACAGCTTTACTCCATTGCTCTTAACTTCCTTCAGTTCACTGGAAAACCCTGCTTTCTCTGCCCCCTTTTCCATGTGCTGTTTATTCTGCCTGGAATACTCTTCAACACCCTGCTTTCCCTTCACCTTGGGTCTCCTGGACACTATCCTTTAGCCACCAGAGTTGTCTGCCCTCCACTGCCCAGTCTTGTCTCTACCAAAGCCCATACCTACTACATTTTAATTGCCTAGTAACTTGTCTTCACATCCCACTAGCCTGTGGTCACCATGAAACTAGGAACCACCCAGAACTGTTTCTGGGAAGTGTGGGCACATGTGAGCCGTCTCTTGCTAGGTGGGCTTTGAGTGATGAGTGATATGTTCACTAAAGGTAAAAGTGTGAGGTTGAGAAAAGACCCAGATTCTTTCCCTCTACCTTCTCCTCTTTCTTCTTTTCCTTTAGCATTCTCAACAAAATTTTTATTATATATTATATTTGAGTATGTTTATTTTCTGTCTCTCCCCAGGCAGTTAGCCCCATGTAAGTAGGGAATCTGCCCTCTCCCCCTAGATTCATGCCTGTAGTAGTGATACTTACTAAATATTTCTTGAATGAATAACTGATTAATGAATGAATGGGTCTATGATATTTAATCTCATAGTTTCCAGAGAATGTGTTTTAAAATCTCCTGGGCTCCCACAAAGAGCTAATATCCCAAGCTCCCTCATGAGTAAGCAGGAAATTATGAATGGGGAGGATGGAATGATATCAGACAGAACTTTATCAATCTGTCTAAAAGGAATCTATCTACTCATCCCAGATTTGTTCTTATGAGAAATTACTGAACTTTAGCATACTCTTAAAAATTCACTCCTAAAATTTTACTGTACTCTAGTTGATGCTCTGAAAATAATCCCCCTTCTCTCTGCCCATATCACCCATATGCTCATTCCATCTTTCATCCCACAGAGTCCCAAGAGAGATTTCTCCAGGAGACAAAACCAAATACCAGTGTTTTCATAAACATTTCTGTAATCATGAAAAACTTCTTGGCAAAGGGTTGGAGAAAAAAGACAATAGTCTTCTCTGAACCCAACATAAAAGAAAATTAGATGTCTTTCCACCTGGAAAATCAAAGGGCTTCAAAGAGATGCCTTTCAGCAAGGATTTGTCTTGTGAAACAAGTAACTGGTGGACAGAACATTAACATATTTGCATTATGATCACTAAAGGTCTTAATGAAGATAAGAAGTTGAAACAATTTCTCCTTAAAACAAAGAACTCACATAATTTGTATTCCACTCTCCTAAGTTTCTAGATTCCAAATTCTCCTTACTTTATCCAGTTAAAAATAAATATGAGAACAACCAAAATCAGACAGTTTTTAAAGATTTCCACTTCAAAAGAATAATAAATTCCACAGACCTAATGCATATAATTTCCAGAACAAAGTAGGGTAAAAGGAGGACCTTCAACATAATTTTGTAGAAATTGGCTCCAATATATCATGTAGCCTTTACATTTGAGAAGTATGGGATGAAGACTTTGAAATAGCCCAATTCTGACTACCCCGTTTCTCTACAGCATATGCTTTGCAAAATTTTATTCATCTACAAAATGGAGATTCTCTGATCCATATCACTGGCTTTTTGTAATAACTAAATAAGACTATGTAGTAAACATAAACAACAAAAATCATATTAAAATATAGGTGCTAGGCAGTCCTTGGAGTTCACACGCTTGATTTGAATTGATGCCCTAGCAAAATTACGAGCAACTCCAGAGCCTTGGCCTCCAAAGTCCTCATAAAAAGTAGAAATATCGAATGTTAAATCCATACATGTCAAGAGTCCTCTTCATGACTCCTCCCAGCCCTCTGGCCCACCCCCACCAAAAATAAAACATTTCATACATGTTCATGGTTGGCATAAAAAGGAGCCATCCCAAGATGAAGAAAACTTGAGGCTGATTAATCAAGAACTTGTTGCTTAGAGATGTTTTCAATAGCCCAGCAGTTATAATCTCAAAGAAAAAGTCAGGGGAAGACAAAGATGCAGAAAGAATGAGATAGAGAAGAAAAGGAAAAAGTAAGCAAAATGAAAACTAGAAAGTTCTCGTGATTATCCATTTTCCTATATGCAGACAGAGAGAAAGAGGTGGATGTTTGCAACATTTAGAATTACAGTAACAATCCCATAGTTTTTTGCCTGGTAAATTCTTTAGGGATTATAGAAATGAAAAAAATTGCACATAAACTATAATGCTGATATCCAGACTGATAACCATTATAGATATGTGTGCACATTTATTAACATAATAAATATGTGGCCAAAATGACATGCTGGTGAAAAAATAATAATCATCTATTTTAAAGAAATTTATTTTAAATACTTAAAAAATTCTAAATACATGAGCAGACTTAATTCCAGTTGAGTATTCCCATGATCTTCAGCTTCTTAATCAACCAAGCAAGGGCATGCTTAGCAGTGGAGGGCTTGTATTTAAGTCCTTGCTACTCTCCTTATAATCTCTGTGTCTTTTGGCAAGATGCCCAACCTTTCTGGTCCTGAACTTCTACAGTTGTAAAATGAGGATAACAATAACACTTACCTTACAGCGTTGTGAATAGCAAATGGAGCAATATAACAGTTCCAAAATGCCAGGGTGTGACAAATATTTTATAGTCTACAGCAAAATGGAAGAATGAGAACAATGTATGGATTCCCGATAAAGCTATTTCTTCAATAAAAAGCTGATCCTTTATTTGTATATTATTCCTTTTCTACTTTTTTTGGTGTTAACATTCTCTTTCTATTACCAAATTAAAGAGCTGGCTAAGGTCCAGATCTTTCTGTCTGTATGGTTTTAGTAAATGGCTATAGTTTGGGTTTTGTTCTGTTTTGTTATTTTCCTCCATTGAAAAATAAACAGTTGGCAAAATTAACAGTTGGCAATTCAATGTTATTTCAGAAAATTGTCCTGAACTGTTACTGAGCTTTGAAATCTAAAAGTCAGAGTATCACTGGAATAATACATGGATAGCAGACGTCCCTGTGTGGACTGAGGCTGTGGTCACCAAAATATTAATATTCAGCTGTGTTTCAAGACAAGCGGAGACCACCAGAAGGCAGCTTATTTGCTTGAGGGACTAAGGAAACTCCGGAGAAAACGCATGGAAAGGTAAGAAACAGCCTGTGAAGCACACCAGTTAATGACCAGTGAGTGGGAGGAGTCAGAGGATGATTCCAAGGTCAGTATGTTATTCAATGTCACTTGAATATTTCTTTTCCTGGATCTCACTGGGACTTTCAAGGGGTCATAATAAAACTGAAAGTCCTCTTTTACTAAATTCCATAAACCATTGCGGTGGGGTGGGAGCGGGGATGAGCACAGGCAAGACCATACTATCTTGAGATTCTAGGAAAGGAGTTTGACTCAAAACAGGGAAAGGGTATCTCCCCATTTGAGTGGTCTTAGCACAGCGGTACTGTGAGCAAGATCACCTTGGTTTAGGCAGCATCAGTGGTGAGTTAGCAGCACCAATCACTTTGAGAACACAATGAAATTGCACCCTCAATATGAGCTCCTTTATTGGCAGGTGCCAGTAGCCATAGCAACAGGGAGGCACCTTTCCAATGCTTCTATTCAGGTAGCAAATCTTACCAAAACAAACCAAATCTGGAGAGAAGAAAAATGGCCGGCATCAAGCAGTAGCTAAGAGGAAGTGTTCGCAAGGTCTTATGAAAGAGACCTTGGGAAATCCTAGAATTACAAGGGCACCAGGAGAACCAGTGCCAGCAAGGAGGTAAGAAGCACAGAGGAGAGAGGTAAGGTCTCTTTGACCTCTTACTAAGTGCTGTTAGTAACAAATAGTCCCTTAACTTTTTGAAGCCCCAATTTCCTCACCTGGAAAATGGAGTAACAATGGGTACTCATAACTAGTTCACAGAATAATTTTAAGAATTTTAAGAATTAAGCGAGATGATTTATCTAAAAGTTTCTTAAATGTTAAAACACAATGTAAATATGAACTTTAATATTGAACAGTAGACTATTATGCAACTTACAGTGCTGGGATTCCCTGGAGATTTAACCTATAGTATATCCACTCCAGATATCACAGCTGAAAGCATGTCTTCAAGGAGAAAGAATGAGGAGAGAATGAGCTAACTTGATTATAAAGTGGGCGGGAAGGGAAAACCCACCCAGTTACGCCCAGAGGACCAATAATCAGTCAATGCAGGATGGAATTGTAAAGGGAGGGAAGAAATATGCTATGTATATCATGGTTATATAGTATCATTTATTCCTTATATAATCCTGCAAGGAATATATTATCATTCTTGTTTTACAGATAAGGCAGATGAGACTCAGAGAGGTTAAATGCCATAACCAAGATCACAAAACAAATAGAAGACAAGGCTGACATTTGTAATCTGGCTCTAAAATCAGCATTTTATTTTCTCTTTCCTTTTTTTTTTCCGGTGTTGCTTTTCTACAAAAGCAACATTGTTTATGGAGAATTCACAGTCACAGCAAATAAGATGACAAACAAGTCACTAAGCATGTTGTACCACGCCCCGTGCCTCCACATTGTTGTAAACCCAATCCAAATCCTTCTGCACACCCAGTAGCTGGCTTTGGCTTTCCATAAAAGGTTCTTCCAGCTATACTTGCACTCGAACACTTTCTAAAAATGTTCTTTGGGATGGTAAAACATTTTATTTGTTTGTATGGGTGTATCCTGAAAGCACTAAAGTAAGATTACTCAGATGAAAAATAAAATCCTTTCACTGTAGTAAATGCAACACATGTAGCTTACATGAAAAAAAGAAAAGCCTTAAATTCAAAGCACATGAGCCAGGGGAGAATGAAATAAGCAGTGGGTGAGGACAGGAACTCTGTGGCTTTCTGCTCTAGAACACCATCATGCCAATGTGATGATATGGAACTGCGTTCCTGGTGGGAGGAGAGTGCACCGTGATCCAGCTCTTTGTGAAATGGGGTATGCAGGGAAGCACATGTGGTAGTAATAGGAAAGATGCAATTCCCCTTGGCTGCTCTTCAAACTTCACTATTTGGATAATTTGGGGACTTTATTTTTTTTTAACTTTGAGAAGTTCTCCCAGGACTGGGCTGATTAAGATGAGGATATGTCCTGGACTCTGCCAACAGAGAAAACTTGGCTGAATTTGGATTTTTTTAAAGTGATGTGTACTTTTGCTAGGGACAAAAATCACCTCTCCTTTTTCAGAGAACAAACTCAGATTTTGCCTTGAAAGATTTTTAATCTTTCTTTCACGGGATGAAGGATTGTCAGTGTTCTTCCTAAACAAGATTCCTAGTCCTCGTTGTCAAGGTGCCAAGCCCAATGTTGAAGATAGTCTCGTTTCTGCAACCTACAGTGCCCTGGATTGATGAGGTGACTTTCTCCCAATGAGTTAAACCCCTAAGCAGTTCACTTATTCTTTGCAGTTGATTAAACTGTGTCTGACTGCTGTGGTGGGGTGGCTTCGTGCTCAAGGAAAAATGGTAACAAAAATGAAGAACCTACATTTTTTGAAGGTAACAACTTGTTCTTACTAAAGCCAGAAAGTCTCCAGGGAAGAAGCAAAGCTAAAACATGACTTAAATGAAACCACACCCACACAAAAGAGGCTTTGGGAGCCTGGAGGAAAGAAGATGGAAGAATAGAAAAGAGATTTAGGTTTGAGTGACTGCATGGTCTCAGGCATGTTACCAGTCGCCAATTCTCTGAGCCACCTCTGTAAAACAGGAATAAAGATACCTCTTCCGTGGGGTTAATACATAAATGAAATAACCATTGTGAAAGTTCCTGGCTCAGTTCCAGGCACAAAGTCATGCTCTGTTATTGCTGGTTTCATTTCTTCCTTCTTTATCTGTCTATAGGATTGATGTGAAGATCAAATGAGATTATTGGGGATGGACTGAAGTACATGTGGGATTGTTGTAAAAAGGAAAAAAATAAATGAATTTAAAGAACAAAGACCCAGATCTCAAAGAGATATCTACATTCCCACGTTCGCTGCAGCATTATTCACAATAGCCAAGACATGGAGGCAACCTAAATGCCCATCGATGGATGGATAACAAAAAAATGTGGTATATAAATATAACAGAATATTATTCAGCCTTAAAAAAGAAGGAAATCTTGCCATTTGCAACATCATTCATGAACTTGGAGGACATTCTGCTAAGTGAAATAAGCCAGATGCAGAAGGACAAATACTACACAATACCATTTACGTGATGAATCTAAAATAGTCAAAGTCAGAGGCAAAGAGTGGACTGGTAATTGCCAGCAGTTGGGAGACCAGGAAGTATTAGTCAAAGTGTATGAAGTTTCAATTATGCAAGATGAATAAACAGCATAGAGCCTATAGTTAATAATACTATATATATCATATACTTAAAGTATTTCTAAGACAGTAGATCTTATGTTAAGTGTTCTTGCCATAATTATAATAATGGCAATAAATAAGAGGGCAAGAAAAAACTTTTGGAAGTGATGTGAAGATTTATGGCATAGATTGTGGTAAGGTTTCATAGCTATATACTTATCTCCAAACTCATCATGTTATGTATATTAAATATGTACAACTTTTTATATGTCAGTCATACCTCAATATAGTGTCTTTTTAAAAAAAAACAGTAGGAGAAATGGGATAAGCAATGTATATTAAGTGCAACTCTCTGTGCTATCTTGCTACTTTCTGGTAAATATAACATTATTCCAAAATTTTAAAAGAAGAAGAAGAAGAAGAAGGAGAAGGAGAAGGAGAAGGAGAAGGAGAAGGAGAAGAGCCCACCCCAGAGAGCTTCCCACAGGTCAGATCTGAGTATTGCTCAGATCTTTGCAAGAGATTCAAATTGCCAGCAGACTCCTCGAGGAGAGAATGAAGCCAGACAACACACACTGTGCCCTATATACAGCCCATCAGAGATTGCAAGGAAATCCATGGAAAGTATGCCAAAACTCTAGGCCATGCCACTTACTCATTCGACAAATATTTATTGAGTACTTACCATGTGCCAGAAGCTGTTCTAGAGGCTGTGAATAAAGCAGTGAACAAGTGCTAAGGTTTATGCCTAAGTTGAGTGTATATTTTAGTGGGGAAAGAGAAACAAAAATATTTAAATGAGCACCATAAATACTAAGACAGATGATGGAGAAAAAGTAGAAAAGGATTGGAAATGTTGAGTTTTGTGATTTTTAAATAGGGTGATCAGGGAAGCTCCCACGAGAATGTGAAAACCTGAAAAGGAATTGAGCCAAAAGAGCACTGGACAGAGATCCAGGAAAAGCCTGTGAAGCCCCTAAAAGGCCAGAGAATGTCTGTTAAGTCTAAGCAACAGCAAGGCACCCAGTGTGTATGGAATAGACCAAAGAGAAGAGTGCCAGGAAGTAAAGTCAGACAGGGGCCAGATTACGATGATCTTGTGAGCCCTGGTGAGGGGTTTAGCTTTCTCTTGGTGAGGAGTGGGAAACCACTGAGGGTTTTGAGCAGAGGCCTGAGATTATCTGACTTATACTTAACAGGATCACTCTGGTTGGTGTGTTTTGGAGGCGTACAAGGGTAGAAGCAAGAAGGTAAGTTAGAAGTTCGTTGCCATTTGCTGCTGATGGGAAAGCTGGAACATGAAGAAATGATTTATCTACCCAACATTACAGCACAGTCTGTGAAGGACTTAAGTTGCGCCTATAGTATAATTCCCTAAGTTGCTCTCACCACCTGAAAATTTGCCACCATTCAAAAACTGGTGGGGAGAGGGAGCAAGATTTGCACAAAAGTCCATAATTTAATTTCTAAATTACTGTTTGCCCCTGAGATATCATACATTTGTTATCTATACATGTAATCTGGTTAACCTACCAGATCTTTTGAAATAGAGACACCTTAGTAATAGGGAAAATTTACCCTTGAGCTTTTGCTGTCAAGCACTGTATAATATTTTTCAAACATCTAAGCATTGTAACTAAAAGGAGAAGAAAAAACAAAACCCCTTCCATGATGTGGAGAGCTGATCTGTTTTCCAATTGACTAAGTTCTCAACTGTGAAAACAAAGAAAGGAGGAACTAAATTCATCCCTGGCAGAAATAAAGAAAAGTTGGGCAGCCTGAATAGTTGAAATGTTCTGCAGGACTCAGAGGGGATACAGAGGGAAAGGAATCCTAGTTTAGAGAAATTAGGTCTGGGAGACAGAATGACTTTTCCAGGTTGAAAGAACTCAGGGGCAATCGAAATCCAGATGTGTCAAGGAACTACTTGCATCAGTTAGAAAGAACTTGGGAGCAGAGGACAGATACTGTTGGAAAATTGTCCAGGCAGGAAGTGCCAGGAAAGAGAAAGATTCAACGGTAAGGATTTCTCTGTATAGGAGACCAAGAGAGTTTCACCACTCAGAAGCACAGGGGCTGCTTTGAGGGTCATACAGTGTGAACTTGAACCTGACAGCAGGGCTGGAGAACCCAGGAGGAAAAAACAGGTCTTTCCTGTATGGCAAGGAGCTCCTTCAGGGAGATCTCTTTTCTGTGGCTTATGAGGTTATATCACACCAGTAGAGGACTGTGAAGCTAAACACAGCTGACAGTTAAGTCTGAAGTTTTCACCAAGCTGAGTTGAACCCAACTCTCAGTTTATACCCAGAATTCCTTTATCTGGTCACAAAACTATTTTTAGACTGTCAAAGACTAAGAAAGCAGGCACAGTGGTTTGCTTTCTATGGAAAAAAGATACCAATGAGAAGTAATACATAAGCCTTAGGGGCCCAAGAGCATTTATGGCTAAATCATAAAGTCTTTGATGAGGATGGAAGTAGAGGTGATGGTAGAAAGTTACCAACAATGAAAAAGGATAAGTTCATTGAGACCAAAATAAAAGAGTAAATAAATAAATTTTAAAAACACCAGATACTTCAGAGTCTACAGTTTGACTCAATGGGTTAGAAACCTAGATCTGCCATTCATTAGTCTTTTTGACCTTAGATTTTTCACTAAACTTCTCTGAATCTCTTTCCTCAACTGTAGAATGGTAATAATAACTTAAAGGAGGGCAGTAATTAGGATATATAAAGAGTATGTCACATAATAGTGCTCAATAAATCTTTACTTCTTTCACCTCAGTACATATGGATAGACGGATTTGATCATAATATAGTCAAAGATTAAAATTATAAAATTACAAATTACCATGTAATTTGGTTAATCACCATAGCTGATTTAACTAGTAATAATTTCACCTTGCGTCCTCTATCAATTCATCTTTAAATGAACCACAAAATTTCTCACAGTTCATTCATTATTTTAATAAACATTTATTGAATTTTCACTACAGACCATGCATCACATGAGATGCTATGGGAGACAGAATGAACAATCCTTCCTATTTTCTGCAAGACCACAGCCTATAGGCATATAAACAAGACAATCACCATATTGATAATCATTATCATAGAAGATCATACTATGAGTGTCCAGAAGAAGGAATGAGTAACTCTCCATGGATAAAAATGTTAGTCAACATTTATTAAGCACATACTATGCACCAAATAATATTTTAAATATTTAACATGTACCAGCTCATTAAGCATCACACCCCCACTGTAAAACAGTTACTATGATCATTTCCATTTTGCACATCAGGAAGTTGAGGCATGGAAAAGGCAAGTCACTTATTCAAGGTCACACAACTAATAAGGGACAGTAAGGATTTCAATCCAGGCATTCTGGCTCCAGAACCCACAGTCCAAACACTACTACAGTGTACTACAGATGCTGCACATGCAGAGGGATGTTTTATAGAGAAGCTAACATAGGAAGCATGACTTATAGGATAACCAATTTGCAAGCCAGAGAAAGGAATCAGTGCAGAGGGAACAGCATGAGTCAAGCTATGGAAGTTCAGTGTTTAAAGATAATTTAACAATTGTGTATAGCCAAACTGGGGGAATAGACCCCAAGGCTGATAAAGTTGCCTCTTAAACTAGCCTCCTAATACTTCTTCCCAACTATTCTATTGCAGCTGGGTTCCTTCCAATGACTCCAAAGCCAATCTTTTGCCTCCTGTTTGGTCTCCTTTAATTCAACAGCCAGCCTTGTTGGCTCATCAGGACAAATATCCTATGAAGGAAAATGATGGAACTATCTCCACTTTTAATAAACAAGCTGCTTTAAAATACCAACTGTTTAATGCTATTTGGATGACCACTCAACACTGGGTATCTAAAAATGCTTTCAGGTGTTTGGCCACGTGGTTAAGAAGGCTACACTGTTGCCATATCAGGAGGGGCCACACTATAATTTTCATTATCTCGGTGGAAAACATTTACCCAATTTACCATGCATTTTATGAGGGGTGGAAGTGACAAGGAAATAAGGGAGACATTTAACTTAAGAACTTTGGAAACCCTAGGTTCTAGAAGATTCCTAAAAATGGAATTCCAAGGAAGCAAGCACTAGCTCTTTCCCAAGATGCTTGCATCAGGCAATTTTTATCTCTTGGTAAATCTCTACCAGCAAAGGCTGTGGGAATACAGCAAAAAATATGATGTGAGGCAAAGGATTTAGAACTGTTGGATCTATCACATGCCTGGATAGCACCTAGGATGGCCCAACATCACTCTCTGCTCATGAGACATCAATAGGTGAGAACATCTATTCTGGGAAACAACAATGAAGGGTATAAACCTTGTACTAAAATGGCTTGTTTTCAAAGGAAGACAGGAGATCGTGGCAGCAACTGAAAAGATAATTAACATTGAAAGAAGGGTTTATATTTCAGAGCAGATAAAATTTGAGTTTGTCGGATAAGCTAAGGAGGACATCGGTGGAGGAAACCTTGAAGGTACATGACAGAATGAGAATAAGAGGTCAAGCAACACCTCAGGAAGAGCAGCTTGAAATTGCAGCCTGGGGAGGTTAGATGTGAATGGAATAAGAAGACAACTTCCCTGACATGGGAAAAACAGAGAGAAAGTATGTGTGGCAATTTAGAAGGCAAAAGAAAGAGAGTTCAGGGTTGGGTAGCTGCGCGACTTCATTTGCTCAGTAAAAACCAGGGCAAAGTCCACTAATGTGACCCAGAAACCTGAGACTCATCTTTGGTTCTGCCTCTTCCCTCACTCCCCACATCTAGCTGTCACCTGATGCTGTGATCCTACCTCCAAAGCATGTCCACAACAGAGCCACGTCTCTCCATCCCTGGTGCCACTGCCACCGTCCAAGCCACAATTTTCCCTAGACTGGACTCCTGCGAAAGCTTTCCCGCTATTCTCCCGCTTCCTCTATTAAACCCTCAATCCATTCTCCACACACCTGCTAGAGAGAGGTTCCCAAAGCAAAAGTTGACTCGATTCCCCATGGTTCTTCGAAGACAATAAAAAAATCCTTTAATCTGCCAAAAATGTCCTAGACCTGGCCCCGCTTACCTCTCTAGCCCAACTGCATGCCGTGTGCTCCAGCTATGTCGACCTTTCCACGTTTCAAATGCACGTAGGCGTGTCTCCAAGCTACTTGATCTCACTGAAATGCTTGTCCCTGGCTCTTTCATTTATTTCTGTCTGTGTGGAGGGCTTCTTCTCTTTCCTGAAGCTTCAAGCTAAATGCCTTCTTCTCAAAGGGGTTCTCAATGACCAGCTTGTCTATGAAAATCCCTGACTTCTGCCCCAGAGCAGGGATTTAATGATTAAGAAGGTGGACTAAGGAAACTCACTACCTGATTTCAAACCCCAGTTTCATCACGGGAGTGACTCCCAGGCAAGTGAACTTAATGGTTCTGTACCTCAGTTCTCCTCTGTAAAATGGGAATAATGTGAAGTAGTTATTCACAGGCTGGTTGGAAGGATTAAATGAATCAGTAGGCAAAAGGAATTTATAACAGTATCTGATTCATATAAATGTTCAGCATTGTCTGTTATCACAGCACCTGTTCACTTCCCTCTAACAATTTAGTTTGTATTTTTGTGTTTAGGTTTATTGTCTGCTTCACCCACTATTTTATAAGCTCTAGAAGGACAGAGAACTGGTCCATTTCCCTGTTATCTATAAGAATGCCATCTGCTCGGTCAATATTTGATGAAAGAATGAAAGCATGAGTTAATAGCATACCCAATTCAGTGTGTCAGTTCTGAGAAGGTTCAAACTGTTGTTGAGAAGAAAAGCTGGACTCATTAACCATAGTGACCCTGCTAAGTATGAATGCCCACGAGGCCAAGGAGTGTCTCTCAGAACAGAGAATAGGGTGGTTCCTGAGCATGAAGCCATCCTAAGGATCAACAGAAAGCTCACTGAGGGTGAGAGTGTATCAGGTGAAAAGAGAGGAAGTTGTGGCAAGAAAGGAAGCATCTCAGTTTGAGGTGAAGGTGAGATCAAAATGCAGTTATTTCTACCCTAGTGAGCATGGTTAGAGGGCAGATGGAGGTGATCAGAGTTGAGAAGGCCGGGAAAGAGAGAGGACCAATGTATTAGAAGAGTTATTGGTGTGAAATTGAATTCCTTGAGCATAGGGTGGGAGGGAGGTCCAGAAGTAAAATGCCAAGCCAGGTGCAAAGGTCACTAAGAAGAGTGGAAGAGGCTCCCAAAGGTCAATCAATGAAAGTAATGAAGATGGGAAAGAAGTGGCTGAAGGGCCAACTTGAGATTTAAAAAAAAAAGAGTGATGAATGTCAGTAGAAAAATTATCCAGAGCAGCAGTGAAGAGTGAAGAAATTACCAGCATCCTTTCTTGTGCCCATGCATTAAAAGAAACAGGAGTATCCTGAAGTAGAAATGGGGGATGGGATGGTCTAGAGGAATATATTAGTGAAAGGGGAGGCAGAATGTGGAGCATTTTGGGGTCTTAGACAGTTCTGACCTACGTCAAGGTTGAAGAGATGCTGTGATGTTGTGATTGTCATGACTCCCTGAGTCTTGCCCTCTGCTCTAAGAGGGTTTGGAAACCACAGGCTGACTTTTAATATAATTCAGATACCTGTACCATTTTTAGTAGACTGTGATACAGCCACCTTAAACTCGCTTAATGTCTCCCTCTCTATCTCAAATCTCTCTCAGGTTCCTCTGGCCCAGAGATGGGACACAAATGTCCTGCTACAAATTGAATGAAACATCCTTCCTGTAGGCCTCCCCAGGAGATATCAGAAATAAAAGGGCAAAAATTAAGTCCATATATAGGAAGGAGAAAGCACCAGAGGCAACTGACAACATCATAACTCCCTAGGGAAAATCTCAAGCTGGAATTTGTCTAAGCAGATGCATGAATTTGCCATTTTTCTCATCCTTCCTCACATGCACTTGCTTGGACAGCCTCTTCACACGAGAGCCAAGACTACAGCCTGCACCAGCCAGATCATGGGGAATGCTTGGGAGGAATACCAGCCTTCAGCCCTCCCTCATTTTGAGCAGTAGGTCAGGTGAATTACTTCAAATACATGCAAGGCCCTTCTGTTTCCATGGTAACTGCTCTAAGAACCGTAACAATGTCAATCACAGAAACGGTGAAATCATAACTTGAACCTATCTTGCTGACAAAGATATCTTGAGAAGTGGCCACTGCTCAGTGTCAGACTTTTTGCTTCTCATTTTGGGAAGAATGTTTTGTTTACGTCCAATCAGTTATGAGAATAAGGGGAAATGGTGGTTAGTCATTTTCCTTCTGCTTTTCTGGGTCTACCTCTGTCTGTAGTTTGCTGATATGCTTGTAACTCATTTTCCCTGCTTGAAATTACAGATGGAACAATTCGTTTTTCCACCTCTTTTTCCTGCATAGGTGTAAGCACTTGAAGACAAAATATTGATTTTTTTCCCATCTACTTAAAAAAAAAAGAACAGCTTGTTCATTTTCATTACATTGTGCCAATTGTTTTAATTTCTTTGTGCCTATTCTGATGAAGCAACCTCACAATATCTGAAGATGAAGTTCTAATCCTGGGGCCCTGAAATAAGATCCAATGTCTTTTGTCTACACCGAGAAATGGGGTAAACATAACAGTTGACAGATTCTTACATAAATAGAGAAATTAAGGAGTAATTTTTATTTCTTCCTTTACTGTTCATGAAAAATATACGCTCTGGATTCTAACGTGATAACCCACAGAAATAAAATAGTAAAATGGCATATTCATAACATCTAGAGTCTACATAATAATTCTTACCAAAAAAAAAGTATTTTAGACATTATCATTCAAAATCAGTTGGTTGTTTCATTTGCTTAGTTTTATTTTTTAAATGTAAATTCTAGAGCACTCTTGCCCTGCATAACATTTTTATCTTTCCTTTAGTACTCTAAAGAATCTCAAAGCAAGAACATTTCTGTGAGTTTATTAGAGCCTTCAGTTTGGATACCGAATTGTTACAAAACCAATATTTTTTACATTTTTCTTCTTAATAACATTCTTTGACCCAGAGAGAACTAAAAAAATAAGCTATTTGATGTCTAAAATTGCAGAGATAAACTGACATTGTGTTCTGAAGGTGTCTTTTCACAAGAAAAATGGAATTTTTAAAAAATGTAATCAAGTTATACAGAGCCTCTCACCCTCAGGTCAGCAGTTCAGATTTGTCTGAGGTTGGAAAGTTACAGAAAGTTGTAGTGGCTGCTGGGCTCTCGGTGCCCTCTGAGAAATGAGTTGGAGGTCCCAGGGGAGGTCACTGCTTTGTAGTCACCAGCCCCTAATTGACACCTATGAGTTCTTTAGAGAATAACAATTCCAACAGAAGTCAATAGGTTTTACCTAAGAATTCTCTCTAAGTTGGACCTAAGCACCCTTATTTTTGCAAACGTATGTCCTCAAATGTAAGCTCTATGAGGAATGAAAATCACTTTTTTTTTGATAGTTCTGAATAGACTTTGCACAGTGTCCTACTTAACTCATGCAGCTGAGGGGGTGACAATCCTACGGAGGATGTAGGTGAACAAGGAGGAAAGTGAGTAGGACAAGAGGAAGAGAATGAAACAAAAGAAATGAAAAAAAGAAAGTAAAGGAGAAAAAGATGAGACAAGGCAGAGAATGTATAGGGTAAAAGGAGGAACAAATAAAAAAGAGAGAGAAGAAAGAAAAAGGTGAAGAAAAAAAGGAGAAAAAAATGAAAGAATAGATGTAAAATTCTACAATGGCAGTGAGTAGAAGAAACCTCTCCATTCCAATAGAGCTTTTGTTTGTTCATTTTATATTCATTGTTATCTCAAGGAGTTTTCTTGTATACGAATTTCACTTTTTATAAATGGTAAATTTGGTCAAAAATCCAGACATTAATCATCCTCCAAAGAAAGGAAGTCACAAGGAAAGACATATATTTCACATTCCAGCCCTATGCATTTGGAAGACCTCAAGGAGATGTGGGAATGTATGGCTCCCTCTGCTTTTCAAAGTTGGGGTACAGATGGGAGAAATGGAATTTCACTGGAAGTCTGGATGAAAAGCTGCAGCTGAGTTACTGCTCCTCCTATCCCAGTAAAGCCTAGATGTATACTCTATGAAAAGGTTCAATCAGAGACTCTTTCAGTCTTAGGGTTATTGAGCAGACCTGAAGGGAGGCATTGTATACTGAAAACTGGAGGATTGGGTGAGGCCTACTTACTGAATGCTAAGACCATCAGTTCTCTTACCCAACTCAGCAGTAAGAGTACTATAACCAAGACTATCTCCCCCAGGAGGGATATTGGAAGATGCATATTTGGGAAAAGTGATCAGCCTGATAGAAAACACCTAAAGACACTCACAGTTGCCTGGATCCTCGCACAGCCCTGCCAGATGCCCCTACAGTGAAACCCACCAGGTGACATCTTGCACCTGCTCACAGAATGCTCATGTTCCCAAGTTTTTAGTGTCTTACTCTTTGAGCAAACAGCCCCACATCATCAGATACTTGAGGGAAAGCTTCTAATGTGAAAAAGACCAAAACGACAAACAGTAAGAGGATTTTAAAGGAAAGAAAAACAATGCAGGAAACAGACAAAAACATCTCCAAAAAAACTAACCTCTTCACAGATGTAAGAAAGAATATTGTAAGGGAAAAGCAAAAGTAGTTATGTACTTAAAAAAAATAATCAGTTTGCTTCAAATGAGGGCTTTCAATATTAAAAATAAATGAGCTGAAAGAAAAGCAAGGGATGGGTTGGAAAATATAGTTGAGAAAATCTCTCAGAAAGTATAAAGTAAAGAAAAGGGATAGAAACTGGGGCAGGGGGTGGTAAGGACTAAGAAATTTAGAGCCACAGTCTGGGAGGCCCACTATCCACATAATAGGATTTTCACAAAAAAGAACAGAGAAACCAGAAGGGAGGAATTCAGGGTCATTCTTCCCTTTTCTTGAGGAATAGCACATATTCACAGCCAAATAGCTCCATTGTCTGGTCCTACAGAATCCAAGAAGCCCTACAGCCTTTCCTTCTTTACGTGCTTCTCCATCTACTCAGCTCAAGCTGGCAGTGTTCCTGCTAGTATAATCCCATCTCTACTCCTGGCTTCTGTTGTAATGACTGATTAAATTTGTGGCTCACACTCATACTAATCTCCTTATCAAATGATTGTTCAGCCACATCCTTTGTGTTTCCTTGAGAGCAAGCATTTTCATCTTTTATAATATGCATAGGCTGAGGATTTCCCAAATCTTCAAGTTTTGTTAGCTCCTTTTTGCTTAATAATTCCTTCCTGAGTTTATTTCGCTACTCTCTCGTTTTACTATAAGAAATCAGGAGGACATAGGCTGTACCGTCAACATTTTGCTTAGAAATCTCCTCAGCTAAATAGCCAATGTTCTTGTTCATGGCTATACCCTCCACAAAACACTGGAGCACAGTTAAGTTCTTTGCCACTTTATAGCAAGGATCGCCTTTCCTTCAGTTTCCAATAACCTGCTCCTCGTTTTCTCTTGAGCTTCCCCAAAATGACCTTTAATATCCACATTTCTACCAAAATTATTATTCTGTTCGTGACTATATAGTGTTTAAGAAGATGAGATTTTTTCCTCAGTTCTCCTCTTTTCTTTCTGAGTCCTCACCAGAATTGCTTTTAACATCCATATTTCTAACAACATTTTATGTCAGTCTAGGCTTTTTTTAGCACGCTCCTCGAAACTCTTCTAGACTCTACCATCACCAGATTCCAACGCTGCTTCCACATTTTTAGGTATTTGTTACAGCAGCATGCACTCGTTGGTAGCACTATCTGTCTTTGTCTGTCCTATCTACCATAACAAACTATCTCAGACTGGATGGCTTAAACAGAAATTTATTTTCTCACAATTCTAGAGACTAGAAGTCCCTGATCAAGGTCCAGCAGAGTCCGTTTCTGCTGGGGGCTAACTTCCTGGCTTACAGATGGCTGGCCTCCTTCTTGCTGTGTCTCCACATGGTAGGGAGAGACAGAGACAGGGAGAGACCAGCTCTATGGGTTTGAGCCCCACCCTTACAACCTCATTTAACCATAATTACCTCCTAGAGATCCTATCTTCAAATATAGTCACATTGGGCCTTAGGGATTCCATATATGAATTTAGAGGGCACACAATCAGTCCATAGCAGGTGACAAAATGGATGTCAGTAAAAGTATGATGCTGATAGACTGAGGAATGTGAATATAAAGGGAGAAGGTATATATATATATATATATATATATATATATAAATTAGTGATAGTGCATAGAAAACTAATTAAATAAAAATATTCAGATCATTATTAACCCTAGGGAAGTGAAAAACACTGTAACTCCTCCAACCTCTCATAAGGAAAATACAACCATAATACACTACATGCCTCATGTGTAAATAATGTTTATTTAGTCATAATTATGTAAACACTGAATTTGTTTTTAGGCCTTAGGTGGAGATGGTTGAGCTGATCTTCCTCATCAATCTGTGGCTCACCAGCACTAGTCTGAGCACAGCCCCTTTCTTATTTATTTATGTATTCTCCCTTATTTTCATTTCTTCCATATGCAAAACACCTTGATATGTTTAAAGTGTATTATTTTATTCATATGAGTTCTTTTAAAATGAATACTATATTATTTGCTTACATTTTTAATTCACACATATGGTATTCTGCTAAATATCTTCTTTTTCTTGCTTTTTTTCATCCAGCACTATTTGTTACATCTATCCATAGTGCTGTTGTGTCTTAGTCCATTTTGTGCTGCTACAACAGAATACCATGGATGAGGTCATTTATAATGAAGAGAAATTTATTTTTCTTAGTTCTGGAGTCTAGGAAGTCCACAATTGAGGGGCAGGCATCTAGTGAGGGCCTTCTTGCTACACCATCCCATGGCAGAAGGCAGAAAGGCAAAGCAAAGGCAAGAGAGATGGCAAGAGGGGGCCAAATGCATCCTTTTATGAGGAATTCACACCTGTGGAAACAAATCCATTCCCACAATAGTAGCATTAATCCACTCATGAGGGCAGTGCCCCCATAACCCAAACAAGTCTTATTACCACACCTCCCAAGACCACCTCATTAGAATTTGGGGGACACGTTCAACAATAGCACTGTGTGTACATCTAATTCCCTGCTTCTATTTCACATGTATTCCTTAGTATGTGTCCACCATATGTATTTATCTGGTTTTTTATTGATCAACAAGTAGATTGTCTCCAACATCCAGCCACCACAACCAAAGTAGGAAATTTCTGTAGGATGTACATACTGGAGCTGACTAAGTAGGGTAGAGTGCTTTCCAGAATTGCTGCCTCAGGCTGCACTTCCATTCATGGTACTTTGCAGTTCCTAAATTGCCACATACCAGCCAACCTTAGCACCATCCAGTTTTTCAATTCTGGCTAATCTTAGAGGCATAAAGTAATATTTTGATGTTTTCATTTTTCTAATCACCAATGGGTTTGAGCATCTCTTTACAACTGCTTGTTAATCATATGAGTTTTTTCTTCTTTGAATTATCTGCTCACATCTTTGTCCATGTTTCTATAAGTTTCCCATATTTCCCTGTTTGACTTACAGAAATTCTTCTTATAGCCTAGAACTTATTCTCCTTTGACTTAGAAAACTAAGCAAACAAGAACACAAGGCCATTAATAATTCCATGAAAACCAAATAGCACAGGAAAGGTAATTTAATCAAACTCATTACATGACTCAGATAATATTTGCATAGTCATAATAATGTAAACACTGAATCTTTATCTAATAAAAAATTATTACCAGAAAGGTAGAAGAAATAAAAGAGAGTGAGTGGAAAATACAAATAGGATAAGAACTAAATTCTCATCTTTTAGGGTAGGAATATAATAGATAATAACTGCTATGGTTAAAATATTACCCTGAGAAAAGGTATGTTGGAGTCCTAATACCCAATACCTCAGAATGTGACCTTATTTAAAAATAGGGTCATGCCTGTAATCCTATCACTCTGGGAGGCCAAGGTGGGAAGATCGCTTGAAGTCAGGAGTTTGAGAACAGCCAGAGCAAGAGCGAGACCCCATCTCTACAAAAATAGAAATAGCTGGGTGCAATGGTGTGTACCTCTGGTTCCAGTTACTCAGGAGGCTGAGGCAGGAAGACCACTTGAGCCCAGGAGTTTGAGGTTGCTGTAAGCTATGATCACGCCACTGCACTCTATCCCAGGCAACAGACAAAGACTCTGTCTAAAAAAAAAAAAAAACAGGGTCTTTACTGAGATAATCAAGTAAAAATGAGGTTATTAGATTGACCTCAATCTGATATGACTGGTGTCTTTACAAAAGGGGAGAATTTGGGCACAGAGGGAAGACCACGTGAAGAGGACACAGAGAGAATGCCATGTGAAGATGAAGGCAGAAAGGCCTCCACAAGCCAAGGAACACAAAAGACGGCCATCACCGCACCAGAAGGTAGAGAAGAGACAGGAACAGACTCTCCTTCCCAGCCTTAGAGGAAACCCACCCTGCTGACACCTTGGTCCAGAACTCTTGGCCTCCAGAACTGTGAGACAGTGGATTTCTGTTGTTTCAGTCACCTGATTCATGATACTTTGTTACAACAGCCCTAGGAAACTAATATAATATCTAAAAAAAAAAAGAAGAAGAAGAAGAAGAAATGGCAGTATATACATATTTTAAGCATGGAGGCAAACATGCTGAAGTGACTGCCTCTGGAAAATGAGATTAGGGGTAGGAGCACAGAGGGAATGAGGGCAAGAGATGGTTGTTTTCCATTATAAGTTATTTAGAATTTCTCGACTTTTTAAACTATGTGTTCTTACATTTTTTTATAAAAACATGTCTTTAAAAAGCTATATTGCCAGATTTTAAGCCTCTGCAGCATCTTAGGGAAGATAATTTCTATATTTTTACTAGTTTCACAGTATCAAAGAAGGCTTTTTTGTTCTACGAAGAACATATTGGTTTTTAGGCTTCAAAGTACATTGTTGCATGGCTTTGTGGCCTTATATATTATTGAACAAGTCTTGGAATTAGGCCTAAATTCCAGTTGTTATTAACAGGCAAAAGCATTTACATTTCAAGAGTTTGGATTGTGAGGGGCAGAGTATTATGGAAAGAATACAAGCTTTAGAGGGAGATAGAAATAGGTCCAAGTCCAAATGCTCTTGCTTATTAAGTTGTATGGCCTGAGGCGACTCAATTTAAATCTCAGTACCTCGATTTCTTCGTCTGTACAATTGGATAATAAGACAGTTCTTCATGGGAATTCTGTGAGTTTTAATGAGAAACATTTAGCACAATGCCTGGCTCACTTCATAAATGGTAGCCATATGGTTATGATATCCATATTAAGACTTTTCCATTCTTTGCCAACTATATCTTCAGCCACTAGTTTGAAATTCTCCCTTCTGCTCCTATATCCTTTACTACTGCTTTAAGCCATTAGTCAATTTTTCTCACTGGTTACATGATTATCTTAAATAAGAAAAAATCTCTGGTTTTAAGTCCTAGACCTGCAACTTACTAGACTACTGGCATTGGACAAATCATTTGAATTTTCTGAGCTTCACACCCTCATCTGTAAAGCAGGTTAAATGATATCTATTGTGATAATTAAATAAAATAAAGAATATGAAAGTGCCTGGTACCACGGCAGCCAGAGTATAGAGATGCTCAATTTATAGTAGTACAGGGGAAAATTGATAGGCAAGTTCATTGCTCAATATACAAAATTAAGTAATGTTAAATAAATACAACACCCTTATAATCTTTAGCTATCTCATAGAAACATTGTATAAATATATAAAAGCTAACTCCATTCTTCAAGAATATATTCGAGGCCGGGCGCGGTGGCTCACGCCTGTAATCCTAGCACTCTGGGAGGCCGAGGTGGGCGTATCACTCAAGGTCAGGAGTTCGAAACCAGCCTGAGCAAAGTGAGACCCCATCTCTATTAAAAATAGAAAGAAATTAATCGGCCAACTAAAAATATATAGAAAAAATTAGCCGGGCATGGTGGCACATGCCTGTAGTCCCAGCTACTCGGGAGGCTGAGGCAGAAGGATCACTTGAGCCCAGGAGTTTGAGGTTGCTGTGAGCTAGGCTGATGCCAAGGCACTCTAGCCCAGGGAACAGAGTGAGACTCTGTCTCAAAAAAAAAAAAAAAGAATATATTCGAGAAACATGAATATTGTAGATATATGGAATGTACATGAATTTCCAGCCTCTTTGCTTCATAATATGCCAAATAATTGGAATTACACAGTGCTCTAAGCAGAGCAAACTGTCCAGATTACTTTAATTGAATTAATTTTCAATGAAATCCAGCACTTTACAATGTTTGACAAAGTCCTACATAAAGGCAAGGTAATATGAGCAAGCTATAACATCTAAGAAATCTGTAGTAAAGCTTAACACGAGCACATTTTTTTGTTAGCATTGCCCACTTTTCAAAAAAATGCAACTTACAAAACTTCAAATTTACAAAGCATCTAAAACTGCCATCACAAAAAGATTCTCAAACTCCTCAATAAATGGGGATCTTCCCAACCAGCTTTTAAATTATCTGATTTACAAAAATCTGCCTTGCCCACAAATCCTCATGAACACAGCTAATGCCCAAATGAATAACACTCACAATTAAAACGAGACCCCCCCCCCGCTTTGATGCCCATTATCAAAGTGAGCAGGGGCTGAGTTTAAATCACCACGCCCCTGCTGGAGCAGTCTCCTTCCCTCTCATCCTCCCCACAGCTGTGGTGTCCTGTCGGGGAGAAGACATAGGGCTCTCTAAATAGTTGAGTTCAGCAATCCTCTAAAATGCTGATGCAGCTCCCTTGGCTAAGTGAATGCAGCATTTCTGTGACAACCTTCCATAATCCAAGGAGCAGCTCTCTTAGGTCAGCAGAGGTTATAGTGGTTCTCTGTCAACTGGGAGAGATTACTCCAAGTTTCATTTGCAGCTAGGAAGAATTTCTCCCTTTTTCTTTTCTTTTTTTTTTTTTCTTTGTTTGGATAAAATCCACACCTAGCACAAAGTGCTGGAAGACATCATTGCAATGCAATCTATCTCCTCTCACAATTCTTCCATGTGAGAGGAAGATAGTCCACACATGGGCTTGGTGGCTGCTAATACAATGCAGATAGCCATTCAAGCATACGCAAATTTGTTGTGTTATTGTCATCCATGGGACTGGATTCAACCTTAGGTTATTATTATTAAAGAACCAAGATATAGAGATAGTCCATTTTAATTTGTAAGGCACCTTTAACATACTTTACATCATGTCTTCTTTCCAGAAATGATATCAAGTAGGGATTGTCACCTTCATGATCCAAACAGGGAAATAAGGTTCTGAATGTGGTCCTCTTTGTCAAGACTCCTCCCCAGAAGCTGCTTCCGGACGGGAGTCAACGCTCTGGGTGACATGTGAAGAAAGCGGAGGTTCTTCCCTGGGCTTTCTAACCTCCTCAAGGCAGTCTGATTTGTGTAAGTATTGGAAAAAGTGGGGGGGGGGAATCTCTCTTAAATGTTCAACTTTAATTCTATGCCCTCAGTCTTCGGTGCTCTGCAGGCAGGAAGAGCGAGAGGTCAGCAGGCACACGCGATCTATGGCCACTTCTCTTAGCCTTTTCTAGAACATCATCTCCATCCACGGTGCCTCACCCAAGTAGGAGAAGCACCTAGTTGGGACTGTAGCAACTAGGAAGGAGGTGAGGGAATTTGATGCAGAGGAGGAAAAATGCTGAAATGAATCTCAAGACTTCTTTCTCTTGCTCATTCATCCACTAAATTTGCTCACCCAAAGTTGCCCCCGCAAGGTTTGTTTGTATCTATTTTTATTTATTTACTTCATTCCACAAAGAATTTGAAGCCATTCATAAAACATACAAAAAAATGGTAAAAAAGAAAAAAGTTATTTCTAAATCATTGTAATAAAGAAAAAAAGAAAGAAATTGCATTAGGATAAGAGACACAAGCCAAGAGAAAAACAAAGGAGGGCTAAGCAGGTGATGGAGTCTCTACCATAGCTTGGTTTGAGCTGTCAATTTTCCCCTAAGCTTCCTGGCAGGCAAAGAAAAATCAGAAGCCTAATTA
>VBSM01003204.1:18812677-18846311 GCA_008086735.1 Cheirogaleus medius
AAAGACAGAGAGAGAGAGAGGTCTGCTTTTTTCTCAGCTTGTTATAAATTTGCAATACAAGCAAAGAAAAATAAACACCCTGATTCTGCAACTGACATAAAAGTTCCCTGGCTTGATGTGTTACCAAAGCTTGGTCTTCCCCCTTCCTCTGCTGTTTATTTACAAGCAGGGAGCTGTTTCTCATGAGGAAGAGGCCTCGCATGGCAGCTTCCCGCCCACTCCCAGTCTTCATTCCCGCGCTTCCCAGTGGATGGGCGACAGATAAATAGAACACTGAGTCCAGGAGACCCAGGGACTCCATCCTGCCCAAGGAGCCACACCAGTTCCTGGTTTGTGAGACATGACTGCTTCCGAAGCTGCACTTTTAACTTAGTGAGACGCCTGCCTGCTCCTGACAGAGGAGAGCCGCTCCAGAGGCACGGCCGGCCTCCATCAACAAAGGGGCAGCTCCTCGCCCTTGCAAGGGTCTTCCGTGCTTTGAAACCAAGAGACATACTCAGGATCAGTCTACGGCCTCTTTCCTGCCCCTCAGGAGAACTGTTCTGGTCTTGACTAAGGACTCAGGATGGGGAAAGGCCAAAAGGGAAGGTTTTCTCTGGGAAAACATCTGGGAGTAGACCAAGAGAAGCAATCTCTCCATTTTGATTAGGCAAGTTGCATTTAGGGCCCTGCAGGATGGTGTGGTGGAGGGAATCAGGATTTTGTAGTCAAAGGACCCCAGTTCGAATCCTGGCTCAGACACTTGCCAGTGATGTCCGCGGGCAAGTCCTTTTACCTCTTTGAACTCCACACTTCCCCTCCATAAAATGGAGATAATGCCTCTGTAGCTGTAAAACTTAGCTGAGATAATATGTATGAACATGCTTTCACTGCTAAGCTCTTTCTAAATTCTGGTTGTTATAGTATAGGAAAATGGTCTCCCTCACAGACCCTGGCAGTTGGCAACAAAAGATTTCCAGACAAATCTCCCGGCTCTAACATTTGCTATCTGGCTTGTTTAAGCCAATCCTTTATCCTCTCTGAGCCTCAGCTTCCTGGGGTAAAAAATGTTGACAAAGGAAGTCACTTCAGATCACAGGGCTATTGTGAGAATCAAGAAAGACTAAACATCAGGAAGCACTCTGACAGTAGTAAAATGCTAGACAAATATTAGTCGTTAATTTTATTAACCAACAGCCTCAAGGCCTGACCTCTGGTGCCAGTTTTGCATATGTCTTTGCCCTCGGTGCTTTCTCAGCCGGATTTATCACATTCTCCTACAAGCTGTCTTTACCCTCTGACAATTATTTAATTCCTTTCTCAATAACCACGTTCCCTGAGTGGAGCCCCAGAATCTATGGGGAGAATGAATCTCTTCCTGTCTCTGGGGAACTTATACCAGGCAAGGCGGAGAATAAATAACTAAAATGGCTGAAGGAAGACAAGGTACAATGCAAAGAGTACGGATCTTAAAGTCAGAATTCTGTTTCTGCTGCTAGTGCTGGCTGAGAGATCCTGACTACATCTCTTGGTTTCTCTGAGTTTTAGCTTCTTTTTCTGTAAAATGGGTCTGATTAAAATAATAATACCTGTCCCATATACTTCTAGTGAAAATTAAATAAGGTAATGTAGTATAAATGTTGTTATTGCTATTTTCCAAAAGGAACTGGTGCCTTAACAACAAGGACAGCTACAGCTCACTGAATCCTAGTAAGTGCCAGGTACCGTGCATGATGCTTTGTAGATGTCATTGCATCTAGTCCTCATTCTACCTCCATCACCTCCATTTTACAGATGAGAAAACTGAAGTTCGGGAAGACTAGGGAAGTAAGTTGTGGAGAAACTATTGGATTCCAGGTTCGTCTGAGTCCAAAACCCATATTTTTTCGACCACTTAGTTGATTTCTTTTTATAAACTGATATACTAATATTGCAACTTTTCAGAACTCACTCACTAGAGTAAGAGTGGACTTCTAAAGGTACTTTCTACCCACAGTAGACTTTCAGTACATCTTTTCTTACTTGGCTTCCCCCAGAAGGAGGCCCTAAGACAAAGATTTGAACACAAGTAGTGATCCCAGGAAATACCAGTAGAGGAGCAGAGACATGAGATAGTCATCTAAAAGTTTCTTGCCAAGCAAGAAGTTTGATTTCATTGGAGAACTCTGAGGTCATTGTTGAAGATTCATCTCAGATTTCTTTCCTTTGAGTGAATGAATGAATGAACTAGTTCTATATTTACATTCAAACTTCTGTCTGGCATTCATTTTTGGGGGGTTCTTCTGCAACAGCCTAAGACATACACACACACACACACACACACACACACACACAAACACATACATACACACATCCCAGGGCAAGGACGGGATGCAAGCAGGAACCTTCCAAGCAAGAGATGCAAATGCTGGAAACCACAACATCACTGGTACATGAATGAACCAAGACCAAGTGAATGAGCAAACATGTGGTGATGAGGGATGGAGGTAGGATGAGAGTAAAAGAAAGACAGAGGTAAAGAAAGGTAGATTTAACCAAGTATTGATTTGAAATTAATAGGCTCCAATCCTTTTTATCACATGATGTCATACACATAAGAGACCTGAGGCAAACTAGATTATTGTTCCAATTTTTCAGTCTCAACCCAATAACAGGATTATAAATCTATACTCTTTGCCATGTAACTTTGCAGTGCCCTCCCACTTTGAGTGGCGTGTACTTTCTCACCCTTTAACTGAGCTCTTGGTCATGTGACTTGATCCATAGGATTGTAGCAGATATGATACGAGCAAAGTCTTGGAATTGGGGTTGCTTATTGGGACCTACATGCTTATGTGTCATGCCAGAGTTATCCCACTGGTTGCAAAACACAGACTACCACAACCAAATGCAGCCACAATGAGCTGTGTACAGGGTATCTTAAAGATGCGAGTGAACCAGCTCAACCACCAAGCTGAGCCAGCTGAGCCCAGCCTAGATCAGCTGAGCTGACTAACAGACACATGAGCTTAAAAAAACGCTTATTATAATATGATGCTGGTTTTCTATGGGCATTGAATGCTCTAAAGCCATAAGTAACTGCTGCCAAAACTGTACTTCTTTATTTTCTGATAGCACTAAATATTCACTCGAAAAATTTAATTCATCAAATGTTCTGTAAGTGACTGCTTTGAGCCACTATTTGAAATTATTTATTTGTCTGTCTCTCTAGTTGTCAGTTAAAAAAATTGAAAAACAATGAAATTATTTATTTGTTTACTTGTCATGCATCATCCCATTACTGAACTGTGAGCTTCACCAAGTCAGGAACCTTGTCTGCCTTATTCACAAGGGCCTAGCACAGTGTGATCATGTGGTGGGTGTCAAATAAATATTTGTTGACTGGACAAATTAGTATCAGTTATTGAACTATATACTACATATATTCAAAATGGCACTAATTACACCCAATTTATTGGAAGAGACACACATAACTGTAATTGAGTCCTTTTATCATTATGTTATAGAATCATAGCTTCTATAGGAATAAATAATTAATTCTAAGTGGAAAAATTGGAAGATTTTGCAGAAATAAGGGCATTGGAGTCACTTCTTGTTAACTCAGGATGATTAGACATTTACCTGATGGAGGTGGGAAGGGAGGGCATTCGTATGAGAAGGGACAGCATGAAGGAAGGTATGGAGGTGTGCAAGAACACCCAGAGTGGCTGAAGTACAACAAATGTACATAGGGGAATAATGGGTAGGGTCCAACCGGAAAGAACTATAAATGACATGCCTCAAAATTTGTATTGTGTCCTCTAGGAAACGGGGAACTATGGGAGATTTTTAATCATAATATTGACAAAATCCTATCTCTTTCTCTTTAGACAGCCATGTGGAAAAACAATTGGATTTACTATTAACACATTTTCTAAAGAAATTTGCCTTGTGTTATCATCCTTCCTTAAGTCTTCTTTGTCCTGGTAGATAAATGAATAATATCATGAACTCTGAGATTCCAGTTGTATGTGATCCCTTAAGTCTCCTTACCTTCTTTCCCCTGACCCCTACACCCTGAGTTTTCTACACCCCCACCCAAATACCTAGTATACGGGGCCCATCCCTAAGTCACATCTGATGCATACTCAAAACACAGGCCTATTGAAATTAAATAGAAATCCAACTTTGGCTAACAGCAGGAATGCACACATTTGAGAATCCCAGCACAGCTGAGACTGAGAAGCCTTAAAGGTGGATGAGACAATCTTCACCTGCAAGACACTGGGGGGAAATGTCCCTGTGTAGAAAGTATGGAATTAGGAATCTCTCTTCCGCTGGCTATCTGTTTCCTGACCTTAGAATCCCCTAGGGTGTTAGTCTAAGGAGACTTAGCACACACCAAAGAATGTAAATTCAAAAATCATAAATGCAAGGGCCTAGTTAAAGTTATATGTGGTACAAAAGATCTATTTTACATAATCAACATCATCATCAAGGCTTACTTACTGAGCCTTCTTTCAACATGACTGTGAGCTGGGTGGTATAATACTACCTGTGGCCACTGACTTACAACTTAATAATCTAACTCTCTTTTACTTAAGAGGTCTGTCAGTAACTCATTGCATCTTGTAGGTAAAGTGCTTTGAGGTTCATGCAGGTTGTACATGCTGGAAATAGTCATTTTAGGTACTCTAAAGAACCAGGTAGTATGTAGAAGATAATCTCACTTCAACCTATATCATTGGTAGTCAGTCAAATACCAAAATCTACTGGTATCCACTGATATTTGTCCAGAATATGTTCACAACGATGTGCTCCCAGTTCTAGATGTGAGAAATAGTTTTATCTATACCCAAGAAGGCAAGAAGGTCATAGACAATCCATGTACTCTGCCTACACAAATACAAGTCTAGAAAGATATTCTCTTATTTCCATATAAATAAAAGTTACATCCAATATAGAACATGAGAAATAAAATTTCAGCCAGAAAGAATCATATTAGCATCATGAATACTCAGAGCAGATATGATACCTTTGAAAAATAGCATTATATGAACCCAGAGGGGATTTTAGTATATTATAATACAATGAATTTCCAATCAAATACTAGATGGCACAACTTCTATGAAACAAAAAATAATAATTACAAAAATGAAAGACTAAAAGGAAAGGACAGAAAGTAGAGGCGAAAGGACTATAGGATGAGGTGCAACACAGTTAATTAAGACTAAAGCAGGGACCAGGCAAGACTAGAAAGCAATAACAGAAACAATATCTCTGTTAGAAATAGATTGGCACTATGAAAAATTAAGACATACATATGGAGAGAAAACTGGAGTCCCTAAGAACTCAAGGGAGAAAAGCAAAAATTTTTAATTTATTTTAGGTATATAATGAAAAGGAGAAAGAAAGGGATGATAGAATCTAAGAAAAACAGATGATTCTGGAAATCTTAAATAAAAAAACAATAATCAAAGATATAATTGAAGAAAACTTTCCAGAGCTAAAATAAAATTTAGACTATTTTTTGAATATTTGATTTACCCAGCAAAATTAAGAAAAACAAGCCCAAACCCTGGATATCTGGATTTTTTTAAAAAACTATATAGTTAAGGGAGAAAATCCTAAAAACATCCTGGGAGAAAAATGTAGCTATCTTAAAATAAATAAAATCAGACTAGCCTCAGTCTGGAACACCAAAATATCAGAAGGTAATAAAGCAATATCTACAAAGATTTGATGGGAAATATTGTAGTAAGAGTATTTTGAACCCAGGGAACTCATGTTTGATTTGTGATTCTTACCCTGCTTTATATGTAATATGGGAAGACCCTGCTAATTCATCACCTTTCCACTCATCTCTCTACCTCCAGTCCATCTTCCATGCCCTTTGCATTGATTCTGCTTCCTTGCTGAAAATCTTTTAGAGCTATGTAATTTTTCTAAAGTATGATAAAATGTTAATGATGGAATCTAGATGGTGAATATACAGCTGTTCACTGTAAACATTCTTTCAACTTTAATGTATCTTTGAATTTTTATTTTTATAATAAAAAGAGAAAAAAAATCTTTCATATCATTCTCACTGACTACTGAACAGCAAACCACACCTGCATCTAATGTCTAGGTCCTGAGTACAGTTTCCTATTCTGACAGCAGAGTCATAGTGCTATATTATCCACAGGTTATATATATAATGGCAATTGTATTGCAACAAGGCAATAATGCTTGATTTATGTGATCAGATCCCACCTCTTATCGCCTACTTGACAAGGCTTAGAAAGAATGAGCACAATATCCTGATAAGACAATTTCATGGGAGTCAGTCTTCACATTCAAGAATATACAACATTCTATGTCTTTCTAGTTATCCAAATATTCTTTATATTATTCTGTGTAATTTTTAAAATAGTTTCTTCACCCTTTAAAATTGTTACAATTATTATCACAATTGTTAGATTTTTGCTATCATATCTACTAAAATTGTATTTATCCTATATACAGATAAAATATATTAATGTTTATATATTTATCTCAAATATGGATATTTAACTGAATTCATTAGTTCTAAGAGTTTTACAGTTGATATTTTCAGGCTTTCTAGAATATAAACATACAAATATAGTCCTGGCTTGGTCTCCTCCTTTGTAATAGTTATGTCTCTTACTTTTGTTTGATGTCCTATTGTATGGTCCAGAACTTTCAGGGGAAAAAAAAAGTTATGTAAAAATATCTTGTTCCTGATTTTGGTGGCAATGAGCCTAACATTTCACTATTAAGTATCATCATGTTATTTTTAAATAGTTCATTTTTAGCACATTGAAAAAAATCCTACTCTTAGTTTCTTGAGTTTTTTTAATCTGAAATAGCATGTTATTAAATGCCTTTTTACTATCTACTAACATTATCATGTAGCTCTTATCGTTTTACCTAGAGTTATGATGTACCATGTTAACCAATATCCTTCCATCTTGGAATAAATAAAGGAATTATCTTCAAATTCCCAGGATAAACCATCCTTAGTAATGATGGGTTGTCCTTTTGATGTATTATTGTATTCAGTTTACTACCATTTTATTTAAGTTATTTATATCAAATTGGTAGTGAAATGACCTATAGTTTTCTTTTGTATAATATCAGTATTATGCTGCTCCAAAAATTTTATAATATTTATTTACATTGTACATTGACCACAGTGGAGAATTAAATGTAATATTATAGGATTCTCCATCCTCACATTGTTTATTTCTTTGATAAAGGCACTAATCACTGTAAATCCCCCAAAGATGGAATACTGCTTTGTATTTATTTTCTTAGCAGAAAGGGAGAATTCCAGGGGCCTCCATTTGGCCTTTTCTATCATATCATTCCCTTCTCCAACAATCACAGCACCAAAATGAGAATTCTTCTAGTTCCTGAACTTATCTATTATAACTGTACCATCAGGAAATAGAAAAACAACTATGGAATGGGAATGGGATCAGGGTCCCATGCAGCTCACTGGGAGACAGATTCAGGGCAGAACCCTACTTATCACCTGAGCCCAATACATTCCCACTCTGACTGGTTGAATGGAGCAGTATTCTGGGCTCCCAAGAATTAATGTGAGCTCAGAGCCCTTGCCTAAATCCTGAAAGAACCTGAATATATTTCATTCCCCAGTGAATAGTTACCATGTAAGCTGTGGCATGTCACTTCGGGGAAGATTAGGAGGACGACTCCAGTGTACAGATATGATGTTACTATAGGGTGGTGTAACTCTAGTAACACAGGCTCCTTTTCAGTCAAGACATTCCATGACCTTACTCAGGTCTCGGAATTTGGTTACTGGACATGATCTTTTCAGTAGCTCATGTCAGGCCATAGTTCATTGGATTGCAGTGGATTGTTTCTTTTTTTAACCACACAAGTCAAGAAATTTAGTGTACTGCCTTCTGTTCTGTTCCGAGTCACTAACCAATGATCCCTGCAGATTCTGATCAGGGTGATAACCTCTGACCTCGCTCCCTCTAGTTAAGTGCCATGAATGGGTCTTTTCACGTCTGAATCTTCCCATGCTGATTTCATCATCAGTAAGTATTGATTTCTCCAGTCAATGTCTTCTGCCTATCGAAAATAGGCCGGGGATACAGTTGTTCACATTAAATAAAGGAAATTCTGCATGTAAACTTCATTTAATATGGGTCAAGATTATAAAATAATAACCAGACTTCAATCAACCAACCAAATAGAACTACTCCCACTTGCTAAATATGGCACACTAAATTTCATATGAGCACACCTAGATCAAAGCATTCGGCCCTACCTCATTATGGTTTTTCCTTCCCTGATAAAGCACCCAGACAAGCATTCTCACACACATTCTTCAGAGTTTTGCCAACATAAATTGGCAAAGTCCTACAATTCTTATGGTATTGAAGTCTTCTTTCAGGTAAGCCCCCAAAAGCATGCTGGATTCTAACTTTTAGTTTGTTTAGAAATAAAGAAGGACAGGAGTGAAAAACTGGCTTCCCTTTAAAAACTAATTCCCTCAAGAGAAAAAGCTACACTATCATTAAGCAAAATATAACTGGCATTATCGTGCAAGAGAGAAGGGGCTATTTGGTTGAAGGAAAGACGGAGGTGGGATCTCCATCTACTCTATGTCCTAAGATCTCACTCCTTTCCCACTAGTGCACTATCTTTCACATAATAAACCTGTTAAGACTGTGCATTCAATTGACATTGCACCTTAGTAAACCACATTTTGTTTGAACTATAATAGCAAACAGAAAGAGAACTCTTTAGCAGAGATATTAAAATTCCCTGAGTTTCTATTCACTCATTGAACCAAGACACTTGAACAGTGCTTTTTCTTTGAGTCGCTCAGAGCCATTAGAAGCACCTACTCTCTCTGACCATTCTGCCATTCCTTATCCATGCCAGGCCAGGCTCTTTTACACTGACGGCCACTTGATCTCCTAAAGCCTCCACTGGGTACTTCATTCTAGGTGACGACAAGTGATACAATAATTTGCTATTTCATAAATGCATCCTGGCCAGTTTCCCTGACTGCTATCTAGATTTTCACCATCTTCATTTCCAATTAAGGCTGATAAAGAATCCGAGTGGCCCATGCACATGAGCGCGCGGACACACGCATCACTGCTTTCTGAGGATCATTCCTTTGCACTTCTCTCCTATGACAAGTTCTGTACAGTTAGAGTTCTTGACTGAAAACAACAGAAATATCCCCAGATAAGAGCAACTAGGAATTAAAGTGGATTCAAATCTATGGTACAGGCTGGGCGTGGTGGTTCATGCCTGTAATCCTAGCATTCTGAGAGGCCAAGGCAGGAGGATCGCTTTGAGGGCAGGAGTTCGAGACAGCTGTCAGCAAGAGCGAGACCCCGTCTCTACTAAAAATAGGAAGAAATTAGCTGGGCATGGTGGTATAGGCCTGTAGTCCAGGCACTCAAGAGGCTGAGGCAGGAGGATCATTTGAGCCCAGGAGTTTGAGGTTGCTGTGAGCCAGGATGACACCACAGCACTCTAACCTGGGCAACAGAGTGAGACTCTGTCTCAAAAAAATTAAATAAATAAATAAACAAACAAATCTACTGTCCAAGAAGAACATTTGAAGAAGCTGCTGAAACACTTGAGTGTATTTGAGAGGTATTATCAAATAGAACTATAACACAGAAATCAGTGCTGGAAAACTTAAAGAATGCTTTGATTAGTAAGATAGTAGATACTTCATAGGATCAATTACAAGTATAGAAGGCCAAACCCATAAACCAAGGGAAACTGGGTATGCCAGACCACAGCCAGTATGCTGCCAGGGGCACTGCACTGCCATCATTGGACCCCAAGAGCCACGCCCACCATTCCAGAATATTCACTCCAAACTGACCCTGTTTATTTGCCTTACTCATTCAGATTCAAAAAACTCTGGGGTGGCAGTTTGCACAAGGCCCAGTTTCCAAGAAAAGCAATTGTATGGCCGTTTTAGCCTGTGTTATGGGACGTGGGTCCTGCCTCCTCTGAGAACTCACAGAAACATAGGAAAGGAGTTTGGAAGATGAGCCACCTCCCACAAAACAACAACAACAAAATGCTTTCTTCACAAAGCATTCCTTTGTTTTCTACATTATAAAAAATAATTTATGTATCTGTTCTTTTAAATTTTGAAATAATTCACCACTAAAACCATCTGGCTCCAGAGTATTTTATTAATAATTCTGTATTAACATTACCTATTTTTTCATGATTATTATATTTTAAGTGCTTACATTTGGTTTATTCAAGGATGAGTAAAACACAACCCTTGCCCTCAAAGAACTTATAAGCAATGCTATTATGATTACCATTTCTCCTTGTACTCAAACATCAAGCAGAATGCCTGGCAATGAATAGGTTCTCAGAAAAGTTTTCTAAGAGAATAGTTTCCAAATGCAAATTCTTTTTTAAAAGTTTATTTTAAATACTGTTGTATGCGTTCGGGTGTTTTTGTGATTTAGTGGTTGCATTGTTAAGATCCTCCCAAAGAAATCAAACCCACAAGGAGATAACTGGACTGGGCATTAAGGGTGGTCCCTGCATAGAGAAATAAAACTAGTAAATCTATGGATTATAAAGGGATTAGAGAAGCCAAGTGTAGGTGTCAATGTTGTCCTTAAAAATGGGTAATTCGAATATAACAATGAGTCAAAAATATTGAGAGTTAGCTTGTGTTATACAAAAAAGTACAATAAAAATTGTCTTCAACATTGCTAAACATTGTTAATGGGAAGCCCAGAGGGAATATAGAAAACTGTAATAATCAAAATTGAGCTAAACCATCTAATTTCATGAGCATACGGAGTGACTGCTAAAGGCAAGTCCATCCACCATTTGTCAGAAACATGTTGAGATTTGGAACCATCAAAAACTAAACCATCCAATTCAGCCAATCCTTGAGATGAAAATTATAAATATTCTGGTAATCATAAGAATCCCTTTAAAAGTGAGCATATGTTTACAGAAGATATCATTATGGCCCTGTTTTCTTAACCAAAGATTCCCAACCCAGGCACCTGAATAAGGATGCAAGGCCAGAATTAGGCAGGAAGTGACCATTTCAGAAATCTCTGGATAACTGTGGGACATGGGAGTGTTTTCTTAAGGCTTTCTTTTACTGCTGCTTTTTAAACTTCCTTTTTTTTTTTGCTAACTGGTCCAGAAGGAAAATTACAAGGTGGAATGAAAAAGAGATGAAAACTCCCAGCAAAATGATGACATGTCAGTCCTTTTAAAAGATGCTTGGAAGACTCTTTACAATGGCCCCTGTTGATTTTTAAGCACCCAAAATGTGCAAATCATTGCATTATTTTTCATCATGCCAGAAAGTGTTTGCATTTTTATTTTGTGGGGCAGGGGCAGATGAGTTCCTAGAAAAGAAGCTGGCACCATGCCATCTCTCAGAAACTGATGTGGGAGGAGATCCTGCACCTTCCAGGCAGAAAGGTGACTAGTGAACGTATCGTGTGACTGCTTGCAAATAACTTTTCTGACATACCATCCCATCACAACCCTACAAGGTAAGAATTAAGATCCTGATTTAACAATGAAGAAAATTCAAAAGGAGTAAGTGACTGCCCAAACATCAGCTCTGCATAACAAGATTTGAATTCAACATTGATGCCCTGAATTGATTTGGCTAATGTGATCACCCAAACAGGTATCACCTTTCCCCTCACTGCTCTCTTTTGAAGCTCTACATATGGTCAAACCTTCCCAGCCAAAAGACCATACTTTGATAAAAAGGGGAAAAAAAGATAGCTACAGCTCCCCAGAAAACTCCAAGCCAGCTTCAGGAGTCCCTTTGAGTGTAGGCAGGATTTGGGACTTGCCTCTAACCCATAGAATACAGCAAAGGAGATGAGATATCATTCCCTTGATGACATTACTTTATATAAGGCTTCCATCTTGTTGCTGCCTCAATCTGGCTGTCCTGCTGGACTTGAAGAAGTGAGCTGCTGTGTTGTGAACTGCCTATGATGAGGGCCACATGGTAAGGAACTGCAGGCGACCTCTAGGACCTGTGGGTGGCCTTCTGCCAATAGCCAGAGAAAAGCCAAGGCCTCTAGATCCTACAGGATGCCAAGACATGAATTCTGCCCCTAGATCCTACAGACTGCCAAGACATGAATTCTGCCCACAACCTCAACATGCTTGGAATTGTGTTCCTCTCTAGTCAAGCCTCCAGATGAGAATGCAGCCAGACAGACACTATGATTTCAGACTTTGAGACTCTGAGCAAAGGACCCATGCCTGGATTTCTGACCCACAGAAACTACAAGATAATAAATGTGTGTTGTTTTAAGCCCCTATGTTTAGATAACTAATGCACACAGAGCTAGACTTGAACCAAAGTTATTTTATAACAAACCTTTATTCTTTCAGTTCTACAAGTAAGAACTTAGCTTAGTAGCTACAGCAAGCTTATAAAATGTAAAGCTAACAGAGGCAGGGCATGATTGGCTTAGGGGACCCAGTGAGATGGTCCCTTCACTACAGAGCTGAGATCTTTGACCACTTTTCCACAAGCATGAAAAACACACAAGGAACAGAATCAGATTCCTCTGGCTCCTCCCTCCACCTAGAAACACTCTGGCATCATGGAAAGAGCTATATAAACCTGTGTTCTGCCACTTATTTGCTTATTTGGGTTTATTTGAACAATTCATATCACATCCCTCAGACTCTATTTTTCTCATCTTTAAAACAGGGGACGTCAAACATAATTTGCAGGGATACAGGGGGATTTGGAGCTAAAATATATACCTGTACATATTAATAATTAATAAATGGAAGCTGTTACTATTATATCATCTATATTATTTTCCACATTTTATAGATATAAAACCAAAATGACTTGTCAAGACCATACAGCTATTAATCTGTGAAGCTAGAAAAGGAGCCCAGATCCTCTGATTCCAATTATAGAGCTATTCCTACTACATTACTCCTATCCTCAATTTTTGAAAAATATTCAAAACACCATTTAATTTATTTGAAAAACAAATATATGCCATTCAGCTCATTGAGGAGAAGGGTTGCTATGAAATGAAATAAAATATTTAAGCTACCTCAAATCCTTTGTGGAAGAGGTCAGCACAGAAATGCATTTCCAAAGAAGATGGGAATCTCTGGTTTAAATAATTACACCTAAAATAACCACCACAATTAAGCAGCTCTTTAGCATCAAGTTTCTGGATTTTGGGCAGAAGCAACTGAGTTTCCCTTGAATTTTTCCATCCTAGTTACAAAACAGGATTAATTGAATCACTATGACCAAGTTCCTAGGGAAGACTGCTACCATAGGCATGAAACACATCTGCAACAGAGTATTAAGGCTTTATCCACAAATCACCAAGGGACCACGAATTTTCAAGGACTCATGATAATCAATACATTCTAATTGAACAAAGAAAAAAAATCTACTGTTATGAAATCAACACAACCACAAATGTATTCACCAAAATGAAAATTGTCTGCTGAATTCAGTACAACACTCCTTTTTTTTTCTAGTCTGTTCAGTACACATAAGCAGGTGAGAGGTTCTGATATCTCTATGTTGCCTAAGGAAGTGAAGCAAACATCAGATAGGGATTTGGACTAGACTACCTCTCAGGTCCCACAGAGCCCTGGGAGCCCAGGATTCAAGTATGTATTTTGCTATTCCAAGATATAAAACACAAGTCTATGGGGGAAACTAGATTAATAAGAAAATGCATAGGTTCTGTTTAAGTGCGGCTACTTTGAATCATGCAGCTAGAGAAGGTTGCGAAAGGCAGTTTAACTACAGGCACACGAGCACTTCTATTTATTGCCTTAAGAAGGGAAGTGCGACCAAACCAGGGAGAAACAGAGCTGATGTTCAAAGGCAGGCTAAAAGCACGTTCAAGGTTTAAAGTAATCTAGACATGGGAAACCAGGCCATTAAATAACAAACATTGGATGAAACAGCAACAAACAGAAGATTAAGAAAAATACTCATAAATATCAATTAATGTAATACCTCAATTAGCAGACAATATTGCATTATTAGAATATATTCCCAGTAGAGAAATGGTAAGGGAAACTATCAGATCTCCTGGGAAAGCTTGCACAGAAGTGGAGATGGAGGAAAAGGAAAAGAGAAAAGATAGGGAACAATTAAGCTACATCTGTTTCTCAAACATCAGCGGGGGGCACTTTTCCCTAAGTCAGTTGAACAGTCAGTGATGTGAAAGATGAGGGCTCATTAGGCAGCCTGCAGACAGCACCTGAAATGGTTTGTCAAACAGTCGTGCCTCTGAAAATCAACAAGGAACCAGGAGGTGACGCTTCATTTATAGGGGAGAAAGGCAACATAAGGCAAGAGCAATCAAGACCCAGAGACAGAGCAACTGGGCTTTGCCTGGGCTCACCATGCTCAGCTCTGCCAATGAATGACAAAGAAGCAGAATGCCAGAGTAGGAGACAAAAATGAAGGCAGCAACAAGGAAGGGAGGGACAAATATTTATTGATTCAATGCCTACCAGGTGCCCACTACTGCACATCATCTTTCTTTCATTCACAGCAACCCGATAAGGTGGTATCATTTCCACCTCTAGAGATAATAAAACTAGGACTCACAAAGGATATTTTGCCCAAAGTCACACTGCACTAGATTCAAAGACAGGTATATCCAACGCCATACTCAAGCCTCTGGAACTCAGCCAGGCTGTTTTCCAGAAAGTATAAAATATTAAGGCAAATGTCCATCAATGAAAGAGCTTAAGAAAGAGTTTTAGAAGCTCAGTAAAGAAAATAATTGTAGACCTGTGAATTGAGAGCTGACTATGGATTCGGCTTATGCTTCTCACATCTCAGGAAGCTTGGAGGATCCACGGTGCAACCAGGAATGAAGGGGGCAGAGGGGTGTAGGCCTTTGTGGGCAGCATCTTTGTGTGTCTGTCTTTCTCGACAATAGGAATTTTGCTGATGTACTAGTCCAAACATTCTTGCGTAGTTCCTCCCAATGCTTATCATGTACCATTGCTTACAAGAACCCTGCACGTGTCCCCCCAGACCAGGAGCCCTGTTTCTCAAACTGTGTGAATTGTCTACTAGAGAGATTTACGACTCCTCATTGCCTAGTAAAGGCTGAAATTGTAAGTAATATTGCTTGAATGAGATAACTCTCAGGGCCCCTTTGAACTCTGATTTTATAGGTCAGCATCCAGCCAGGAAGAGGGCTTTTGTTCAACAAATATTTCATGAACCTCTACTATGTGCTGAGCATTAGGTTTCATTTCATTTATCCACTCGTACTCAGACTCAGAGAAATCCATAGAATCCCTCAGGTCATCTTGCCCAACTCTCACATTGAGAGGAAGCCCACCCTTCAACTCAGGTCAACGAATATTCCTCGAGCAGTCAGGATACCATGGAAAATATCAAGAAACATGAAGCATGGCCCTGTTATCAAGATGATACAGCATGTAAATGCAGGACCCCTTGCCCATTTATAACAGAAGCTGTTACCAGCTCAGTTTCTGCCTTCCCCAGAATTCCTACCAGCTGCACCTGCATCCAAAGCGATGGCTTCCCTGGGGTTCCAAGACAACAAAGAGCCCAGACTAGCCTGGCTCCTGGACTCTTCAGAATCCTGCTGACTCCACAATCCTTTATTTATTCTCAAGCCATAACAGAGGGTCACATCAAAGCTCCTTCTTTGTTTCAAGGAATAGATGCGACACAGTTTTACAGAGGTTAAAACCCCCTCACCACCACGCTGCATCATCACAACACTTTTTTTTCCCACAATCCTCACTCAGCATCATAACAGTCAAGCGTGACAAGTATAAAGCACATTTTCAGGAGAGATGGAAGGAACACTGAGAGCCCTTGGCTCTCAATGCAGAGATCTCTGTCCTCAGTTGTTCCATCCAGTGATCTTAGCTTCTTCTAGGAGTCTTGGCATCTTGTCATAAATTGTACCCTTATAAGACGAGTCAGGAAACGTCACCAACTAAACGAAAGAATGTACCAAAGAACATACCAAGGAATGCTACCACGGTGGCATTATAATTCTGGAGACATCATTTGAATCTGTGTGTGTCCTCCCCAAGACACAGCATCACTGGATTAGACAGTCACCACACTCACATAAATTCTCTTTAACAAAGTGCAGAAAATCAAGGGATCTGGACAGTATTGTTGTAAATATTTCAAAGCTACAGAGAATGCAAATCATTGGGTGGATTTCTCAACCATTGATAAGAAAATGGAAGATGCTAGAGTGTTGCAGCAATAACTAACCTGGAGAAGAAGATGGAGAGAAATGCAGACCACAGCAGTTTTGCATTCAGACCCTACCTAAACCCACGTACACTTCGCTCCAATGCCCATTCAGGATCCACCTTTGTAATCCTCCCACAACAATCATCCCTGCGCACCTGTGGCTCCAAGTTCTCCACCTGCCCGGATGCTAATCAGAAGAGCAATTCAGCTACTTCAGCTCCAAGGTCTAAAAACAGAGCCTGTTTCTTCAGGATGGGGCTGTATATCCGTGTAGGCGCTGCATCTTAGCCTACCTACCTGGGTGACCCGGGCTATTTAACCTCTCTGTTCCTCAGTTCCTGCACCTTTAAAATGAGGATGCATTCCTAGGATTAAATTAGTTAATAGATGTTAAATGTTTAGAACAATGTTCAGTGGTCGCCCATTGTAAAAAAATACTACATAAGTGCTTATTATTAGTAGTAGTATTTTCTATCCCATCACCATCATCACCTGTCATAGGCTATGAGGGGTTTCTGGCTTGGTTTCCCTCCTGAGCCTAGATCGTTGCCCAAAATCTCAGCCCAACTGACTAGGTCCTAGACGTGACACATCACTTGCCAGCTCCATTTCCCGGTAAGGTACAACTTATTCTCTTTATTCCCAGGATGGAATGCTGTGAACTGCAACACACTCTGATACCAAGAATCATATTTGACTGGACCTGCTCAGCTGCTCAGCTCTCTAGCTTTGATCTGTGTAGCTAACACAAGCCCAGTGAGGTCTGGCACCTAGAGGCAAACGAGTGAAGGTAACAGGTCCCAGAGCTGTTAGACAAAGCCAAGAAGAGTATTGTTTCAGGGCTTTATACGCACACACACAGCGAGAGAAAGAGACTGGGTCACGCAAGTGAGGAAAAGCCAGAGAAGCAGTCTCAGGCTTCCGCTATCGGGCTAAGCTGAAACAATAAACAAGTAAATAACCAAGAGGTCAGAAACCAATGATATTGGACACAGGTCAGGAAGCAAAGTGTGAAATAGCCTAAAGCAAGTAGTTCAGGCCAAGGACATGAATAGCATGTCCACGGGGACAGAGATTTTGTTTCTTTTGTTCCCTTATATAACCCCACGCCTAGAATGTCTTCCAATATTCATTGAATGAATGAATGAAACATCACAGCACAGAGTTCCTCTTTTATATGGTGCCAGCTGTATGGCATGGGAAAACTAGGAAGAAGACAGGCCTCAAAATGCTAAGGATTTGAAGAACTAGACACTAATCCCCCAGGGATCAAGCCTGACTACCCCTCCAGCCTGGACACCAAACAGCTCGCTTGCCCCTCTGGTCTCCGTGGTTTGGGCTCCTTCCTCTGCGGTTCCAGCCCTGGCACTTGCCTCTGTTGGGACACTGATTGCACTGCACTGTGACCCTCCGCTCCTCTGTCTCTGCACTGACCGTGACCCAGTGCCTGGCACATAACAACAACTCAGGAATGTTGCTAAATAAGCTTGCTCCGAGGATTCTCCATTCATGGAGGTGAATGGGCAAAGAATGAGAGAAGAATATAATTTGGTGGTTTGGGTCTTATTTATTTCTGGAAAACAGGGCAATAATTTCAGCAAAGGCAATAAGATCAATAGGAAAATAACCAAGAGAGTTTGACTCCATAATCTCTTGACTGACCACAATGGCAAGGGGAGTTAAACTAAATTTAAAAATCAAAAACAATAATTAGTAGTAGTAATAATAATAATAATGGCTGACATGAAGAAAGGAGGGATGAGGAAGCTGGCGCACCCCCAGGCTGTGATGGTAGAGCTGTGCCTGGGACAAGAGAGAAACAGCCCTGTTCATCTCTGCACTAGACAAGCCACACCCTGAGTGCTGCCTGCTCTCGGCTCTGGACCCCACACTCTAAGGACAGAATGGAAAACCCAAATGTGCTCAGTTGAGAGTACCTATAAGGTAAGCTGATTCAAACCCATAGCCCATGAAGACTTGTCAAAAAAGCTGTTTGGCCTGGAGATGGCTTGCAAAGCCGTAAGAGCTACAGCCAGTGTCAAAAGGCCTATTAGACTAGAAACTGGGGCTCAATGAGGTTAAGTTACCGGATCCACATCATACAGTAACTTGGGAGTAGACCTGGGAGTCGAACTCACGTCTATAATTCCAAATCCCAATTCAAACCTAAAATCATTATGCTTGAAATGGACAGGCCTTCATGTCTTGGAAAAATCCCTCTGGCTCTCAAGTCTCTATCAACGCAAGGACAAAGCTACATCACTTCAAAGCACCAGTGGTTTGAAGATCTCAGCATTGCACATACATTAAGTGAAGGAAAGAAGATCTGAATGTCGTTAGCAAATTGACCCCAAACCGTCTCACAGGCTCAGGGAGCTGACACCTACATGTAGAGACAGTACCTTTAGCCATCCCAGCCTGAAGTGTGCAATAATGGATATTGGATCAGAGTCATATCTATCAGAGTCCAATGAGGGTGATGGCTGGAACCCCTCTATTCATTCAACAGAAATGTTTGAGCACCTGCTCAAGCCAAGCCCCATGCCAAGGGCTGGGTGCATGGTGGTTAATAAAATGGCAGCCTAAGTAAAAGAGACACGCTTTGATCAACAAACCACAAATAAATTATATGTAATTACAAACTGTGATGAATGTAATGAAGGGAAATAAATGGATTTTATGAGCGAGAACAGACAGTCAAGGTTTTATTAAACAGTGCAAGTACTACAGAACCCCCAATGTTGTTATCTCTGGGAAAGGCTGTGTCTTAGATTAAAGTTTGCTCTAGGGTCAAAACTGAGGACTCGCAGGCTCGGACATGCCTCCAGTGAACCCTCTGGAGCTTCAAGAAAAAGTCCACCACAGGTGGAGCTGAGAGTGATGAGCCTCCAAAGGGGAGGTACCACCTGGGCACAGGTTACCACATTGGAATAAGACACACAAGTGGGGCTGATTTCCACTGAGCTCCCAAAAGGTAAAAGGATGTGGGACGCAGGCAGGAAAGGGTACTGCCCATGAGCAATGACTAACCTTTAACACATGACACTACCCACTAGTGGCAGTAGTAGAAATGACAACATGTGTCCACACAGAGACTCGTACATGGACGTTCACAGCGGCTTCATTCATAATATTCCAACACCAGAAACAACCAAAATGTTCATCCACAAGTGAACAGATTAATAAATTGTTGTATATTTGTGAAATGGAATAGTAGTCAGCAAGAAAAAAGGAATACACTTCTGATATACAAAATAGTACTGGTGAATCTCACAGATGTTATGCAGGGTGAAAGCAACCAGACACAAAAGAACATATAGTATATGATTCCATTAGTAGGAAATGCTTTTTTTAAATGTACTTTATATAAGTACTTTATTTTTTTATTTCAAAAATATTAAAGGGGAATAAATGTTTTTGTTACATCGATACCTTGTATAATACTTAAGTCGGGCTGTTAGTGTGCCCATCACCATAATAGCATTCAGTGTACCGGATAGTTTTACCCCTCATCCCTCTCCCACCCCCAACCCATGGTAGCCAGATAAAACCAATCTGTGGTGATATTTATCAAATCAGCATTTGCCCGGAACAGAGGGATAGGAAGGGGAGGCAGGGGGAAGAGATTGACTGAAAAGAGAACGTTCTGAGGAGACGGAAATGTTCTGTTAATACGTCATGATTGGGTGATAATTACGTGGGTCAGCAACCTGTCCACTAGCAAGCATGCATACATTTTGTTGCATGAAAATTATATCTCAATAAAGTTGATTTTTTTTTCATTTCATCATTTTTTCAATTTTGTACCACATTCTTTCCAGAAGCTGAAACAAGTCCCTTAGAGGGAAGGTCAACACTATGACAGTGCTATATCCAAAATTATCCTGCCATGCTGATATTTAATTAATGGCTGGTGAATGCCAGCCCTTCTTGGCATTCAGTCCACTGTCTGAGAATTAAGGACATCCTCTTCTACCCTGATGAGTAGCAGCCAGCCCCAGAACCTCTAGAACCATTTCTTTTGGGAGGCCTGCCAAGCTCTTAATTATATAGATCAACACTGCTGGGCCAGGACACCCCTGGTGATCATTCAGACTAGGACCACTTTGAGGAAAGTGTATTATAAGACTGAGGCTTCTACCCTGTGAAACTCATTGTTTTCTTACTTAGCAAATGTTGAGAGCATTGTTCACTACTTTATCCTGACCGTGGTACAAAGAAACACAAGAGAAATTCTCTGATCTTACTCCCAGGATTAACTGTGCTAAACTGCTTTTCACTTGTGGGTACTGTGATTCTTCTTTTTGAATTAGGTGCTCAGAAGTTAAATATGTTTCCCACCTCTAGCAAGTGTGCACGCATTTTATCTGTTACCCTCACCCAGGTTTCAAACTTATTTCCCTGTCATTATTTTCTTTTTGCCTTAACTTCTTCAATGACTTTCTTTATATAGATTTTTTGAGCAATTTTAGGTTCACAGCACCATTAAGCAGAAAATATAGGATACATGCTCCTTCCCGTACACACACAGTCTCTCTCACTATTAACATCCCACACGGGAACAGTGCATTTGTTATATTCTATGAACCTCCATTGATAAATCCTTTTCACCCCAAATCCATCATTTACATTAGGGTTCACTCTTGGCATTGTGTGTTCCATGGGTTTTGACATGCATGTAATGACACGTATCTGCCATTACAGTGTCATACAGTCCAAAAAATATTCTCTACCTATTCATCCCATCCTCCTCCCTAACCCCCGGTAACCACCGATCTCTTTATTGTCTTCATAGTTTTGTCTTTTCAAGAATGTCACATAGTTATAGTCGTACAGTAGGTAGCTTTCTCAGATTGGCTTCTTTCACTTAGTAATATGCGTTTAAACTTCCTCCATGTCTTTTCGTGGTTTGATAGCTCATTTCTTGTTAGCACTGAATAATGTTCCATTGTCTGGATGGACCACAGTTTATCCATTTACTTATTGAAGGACATCTTGGTTGCTCCCAAGTTCTGGCAATTGTGAATAAAGCTTATGTTCTGTGTGAACATAAGTTTTCAGCTCATTTGGGTAAATACCAAGGAGCACAATTGCTGGATTGTATGGTTAGTGCTTATTTAGTTTTATAAGAAATTACGAAAATATCTTCCAAAGTGGCTGTACCATTTTGCATTCCTACCGGCAATGAATGAGAGTTCCTGTTGCTCCACATCCTCACCAGCATTTGGTATTGTCAATGATCTGGATTTTAGTCATTCTAATAAGTGTACAACGGCATCTCATTGCTTTAATTTTCAAATGACATATGATGTTGAGCATCTTTTCGTATGCTTATTTGCCATTTCTCTATTTCTTTAGTGAAGTGTCTATTCAAATCCTTTTCCTATGTTTTTAATTGGTTTGTTTGGTTTCTTACTGTTGAGTTTTAAGAGTACTTTGTGTATTTTGAGTAACAGTCCTTTATTACTTATGTCTTTAGTAAATATTTCCTCCCAGTCTGTGGGAAAATGCCTTCTCATTTTCAATTACTTTTTAGAAATCTGTTTTTTAGTGTATATTTTCAAAAGTCAGCCTGATCCTTTTTGGGACAAATTAGTATATTGATATCTTTTACATAGATTTTAAATATAAATAGAGTAGCGATGCTTATACCACTGGCGATTTTCTCTTTCTTTGGTTGTCTATTTCACTTCGTTTCGGCTCATTTACTGACTGTCAAAGCTTGAACAAATTCCTTTCTCTTAGGACCTCAATTTCTTCTTCTGTAAAATGAGGAAGCTGGATCAGATCATGCCCAGGGTTCCTTAAAGCTCTCACAGGATACACACTGACAGTCCAGCCATCGGAGGGCACAACCCCAGTTCACATCGTGCAACAGAGAGACCCACACCCTGACACCCTGAAAAATGGACTTAACATGCTGACATAGGGCAAGATTCCCAGCGACTCCCTCTAATCTTCACTAACATCTCTGTGAGCAAAAAACTAGTATTATTTGATTAGCTTCTTGGAGAAGTATCTGGGATGAAAATCTCTCCAGTGTTCAACTGCTGACTGATATAGTAGAAAAACACCAACTCTAGGGATTATAAATGAATGTAGAGGAGACTGGAGAAAAAAAGGGAAGTGAAAATGTTTTATAAACCTAAACCTGGAAATGGTTAGGAAAAGAGGCAAACAAATAATAATAACAGGCATTTATCGCCTGTGGAATCCTAGCACCTCCAGGTATTCTCAGAGATATAGCATCACTTAAATTGCAGTGAGGATTCCTTGGAAACTCAAAGTCTTTTCTTATGATTCCTAACCCTTACTAGGTATTATCAGCCACACTTTGCTATTTTTTTTTAACAGATGAAGATACTGAGGTTTAGAGAGATCAAATGATCTGCATAAGACCATGCAAGAAGTGACAGAGAGAGTAAGGAGCCAAGTCTTCCAACTTCAGGCCCAGAGCTCTTTCCACCCACACGCTGCCCCCTGCGACTGGGTAAATCTCTCCCTTTTATGCTCATTTCCATTCTTACCCACTCAATTCCAGCTGCTGGCAAGTTTTACAAGGCTTTATGGATGCATTTCAGATGACTCCAAATCAGGAGAGATTTTTAACATCACAGATGTCAGAATGAAGAATTGAAAATAACCCCAACCGGTTGGAATGCAGAGCAGAAGCCAGTATGATGAGATTTTACAAGTTTAATATAAAAACCCGAGCAAGCTACGCCCCACTATGTGCTGCCTCATGTCGCCAAGCTTCATGCCGGTCCCCTGCCTAGCACACCCTTCCTACCTCGTCTGCCTAACCAGGACCTGCTGCTCATTCTGCAAATCCGAGCTGAATTATCTTCTTCTGGAAACCTTACTTGACACATTCAGGCAGAGTCATCAGATCTTTCTTTTGTGTCACAACTATACCTAGAACGTGCTGGCCTCAGAGTACTGTATAATTATATGTGTCTGTGTCTATCTCCTCTCCTCTATGGAAACCAAAAGTAGCTTATCACAAGAATCCTGTGTGCATTATGACTATTTCCTTACATATCTGCAAGCTCTTGGAAAGCAAGATCTGGGACTTATTCATGCCTATATTCCCCGCCAGCCCCCACCAGACCAAAGTACATAAACTCCTGTGTCAGGCAGTGCTCTAGTAAACAAGACAAAGCTCCCACCCTTGTGGTTCTTATGTTCTAGTAGATAATATACATCAAGACAAAACAAATAAATAAGAACATGTGAGGCAACCATTAAAACTATGAAAAAGTAAACTAAGTGTCTTAGAAAAGGACTTGGCTAGGGTTACTTTTAGCCAGGTCAAGAAAAGCCTTTGAAAGAAGCAACCTTTGAGCTAGGACTTGACTGGTGTCTAGGAGCCAGCCATGGGGGGATCTGGGGAAAGACCATTCCAATCCAAAAGGCAGCAGCAGAAGAGGCAGGGGACACTCAAGGGACAGCAACTGTTTCTTAGGCTTAGAATCATTCTTCAGTCCTCCCTGGAGGAGGGGTGAAGGATGGAAGAGCCTGTGATTAAGATTAATATTTCTTGAATGCCTTCCAGATCCCTGGGACATTACGTACATGATCTCATAGAGTCCTCACAGCCACAGGGCAGGTTATCCCCATTTTACAGATGAGGCCCAGAGACGAGGTATGGCAGAAGCCAGATCTGGCTGGCCCTGCTCTGGTTCTTCCCACCAAGCTACTTGTTGCTTTCCACCAGCTGCCTCCTCAAGCAGTAGAGGAAACAGGGGAGAGCATGACTCATCCTAATGGCAGGTAAAAAGCCCTAAGTAACCACAGGGATGTTGGTATTTCGGAAGATGAAGGAGCAGAGCCCATTGATCTTTCCAGCTTTTGCCCATCTGTCAATGCCACAGCGTACCATGGGCACTCAGAGAAGTCTTTCAAATACATTTTCTGAGCGGTATGTTAAATATCCAATTTAAAAAGAAAACTGGCTATGAAAGCTGAGCTGTAGATAATTCCCTAAGCTCTTTCCCCCTAATTATGGTGCACACAGACAGCCAGCAAAACAAAGACTTAGGCTCTCTGTTGATTCTCTGATGCCTCATCTAAAGTCTAGGTATTTATTTTAATTCAGGACTTGGTTCCTTTTAAAGGAAAATCAGAGTCCCTGAAGAGATTCTCCTGCTAAGATTTCAATCACCATTTCCTCCGAAATGGATGTCAAAGGAAAACCCCCAGGATCCTTGTGACAGTCCACTGTGGTTTTCTAATTTTGAAGAGGAAACGGTAATCTGGTGGTTTAACCCCTGACGATGAATGCGAGAAGGAACGAGAATCAAATGGAGGAATCGATCAAATGAAAAAAGAGGTCTGGGGAAAACAACATTCATGGAAATAAAATCTCCGGAGGCTCTAAGCTAATAGTAGCAGCTGGTGAAGACCACCAAAGACAAGAGAGTGAGAAAGGGCTTCCAGTGAGAGAAAGCAGAGTGGCTTCTTGGGGACAATGGGGCAGAAATTAGCATTCCAATGACCCAGCACAAAGGGACTCTGGCCAAGCCTGGGAAGGAGGCCCCTCTCCTCCTGGCCCCTTCTTAAGGTCCATTTGTATCTCCCTGCAGCTTCCCCACAAAATAGGTTGGTTTCCGACACGTTATCTTCTAGTGTATTCTTTAATAGAAGTGTGTTTTTTGCTTCATTTAGCTAGAAATACATTGCTCCTCTGCTTGGTATTTGGGCAGAATTTGGCCCCAGCACCCAAATACACACTTGTTGTCAGAACTGTGCTATGTCTCCCTTTCCCTTTCTTTTAATAAAAGTTTGGATTCCACTCCTAAGCTCCAAACATTTCAAACAGCACAAAAGATATGACAAGATGAAAGGAAGTGTCCACAAATAGACAGCTAGACAACTAGTTAGCAGCTGTCTGCTTTTCTTCAGGGTTTCCCTCCCTCCCTGGATGGGGGGAGTTTATTTTTCATTCTTGAAGGAGCCTGACTGCAGACTGACTCTCCCTTTTTCCCTCTCCCTCTCTCCTTCTTTCTCTCTCCCTCCCTCTTTCTCTCTGTCTTGCATTGGCCATTTTCCAAGCCTGTTGAGTGTCAGAAGGAGAAAAACACTTAACCATGCCATGTGTAGCCCTGACCTTTGGAACTCATTGTCCTTCTGGGGCAAGTGTGGAGAGCTATAGCATTTAAGTGGAATTGCTCCTTCTCTATCTTTTATAGTCCAGTGTTTGCAATTTAATGAGATTGTGATATTCCATCAAGTAAGGGCATTTCTTTAACAAAAGGAATCTGAAACACAGATTTTGATTTAAAAACCTGCCCAGGCTTTGGGGAACTGGCTTAAATCTATTTCAGATCTGGATCAACTGAGGTTTGATTGGAAGTTATTTCTCTCATCCCCTAACAGGTCTGGCAAGTGCATTATTCTTTAATTCTTGATTTTAATTGCAGCTGTGTTGCAAGTGTCTCCCCATTCTTCTCTCCTCGTTGCCTAATGAGACCTTAAGCTCAAGAGATGAAAGTCCTGTAACATAAAGAAAAATCTTTGGAGTGCCCTGAGAACACCTCTTGGGTGCCAATCCAGACCCCTTCTCAGATCTTGATATCGCTGGAGGGGAAAAGAGGCAGCAAGAGCTTCCTTGCGAGAGTTCATGTAGGACTGGAAGTGTGCGCCTCTGCTCACACCTTTCTCTGAAATACTTCTGCCTGTTAAATACCACCCCTGGACTCCCTGACTTACCTGGCCAAACTAGATTCATCCTCTCAATTCTATCACCTGTGCCTGCTCCAGGGTTTCCCTCTCTCACAAGCAGCAATATCTTCTACTCCTCATAGGATAGTGGACTTAGAGTTTTCCCTCTTAAACATCACCAGTCCATCCCTACTGATGTCAATTATCTCTCATAACCACCTCACAAATGTACCCCTGGTTAGGCCTTCTTCCTCTCTTAATTCATGTTACAGCCTAAAATCTCATTTCCCTCTAATTCATCCTCCATGCTGCAGCAAGAAAGATTGTGTTTCAATTACTACTACTACTACGCCCTTCGTCACCACTCTCCAGTGATTCCCACCTGTCTTAGCCCTTAGCATAATGTCCAGGCCTAGGCTGGGTCCCAGGGACCCTCACGATCTGACCTCTGTCCTTCTCTGTGGCTCTTCTCCTGTCACTCACCCCCTGAACTGGACACCAGTCACACCTACCTACTAACTCCCAGGCTTCCATGACTGACCCCTTTGCTGGGATGTCTTTCCCCCATTGCAGCCTGATCAACATCTCAGTTCACTCCATGAAAACTTTCCCTGACTCTGGCTTTGATTAAGGGTCCTGCCTCTATTCTCCCACAAGAGTATAAAAACACCTCTACCATTGCATTTGGCTGTTAGCCATTGATTAGCAGTAAGCATCATTCCTGGTTCCTTATTTCTCTGCATGCTAGCCAGACAGAGAACAAATTATGCATTTCTGTCCCCACAGCCTAGCCCAGGACTAGGCATCAATAAATAGTTGAAAGAAGGATTAACTAATTAATCAAATACCTACCTAAGAAATAGGTCAGAGTTTTCAGAAGTCTTGTAACCTGCGGTAGGAAAAAAGGCCAAGCGATCTTCTTTATGAAAGGTCACTTAGGGCAGCTTGTCTGTCTAGAACCGGCTATACGTAGGATGTAGGATAGTGTGTAAGGTGTCATGGATAGGGAAACCTCCTGTCCCTGAGTGGGTGCCTCCTAGGCAGAGCCTCCTCAGTGACAGGGCTAACGCTTCTGTATCAGAGAGAGGCAGCCCAGGCATGGCAGAATGAGACTTGCTTGGACTGGAGTCCAAAGTCCTCGATTCTCTGACATTTACTCATTTTGCAACTCCACAAAGTCACATAACCTCTCAGCCTTTTTCTGTTAAACAGGAAAATCCTACCCATCCTGCCTGTTTCACAGGCTGGATATGAGGATAATATCCCATGTAAAAGCACTTCACAAACTAAGGGTGATACAGACTATCATGCTTATATGATTTTTTAAGGTCAGCTTAGCAAATATGTCTGATTCTTTTATAAGTCTACACCCTAGAGATGTTCTTCTATTAAAATCTTAAAGATATATTTACAAGCAGGTAGGATATAACCAATAATAATAATTTGAAGTAGTAATCAGTGCACCTTTCCTTCATGTCTGCTCTCATGTAATTTCTTTACTGTTTCTCCAAGGACATTCTCCCTCTGCTCAGACACCTAGATGTGAGTCACCTACAGCTTGGTGGTAAAAGGGACACTGGAGAATCCTAAAACCATGAGGGAATATTCTTCAATATCAAGTTCAAAAGCCAGAGGGCTAGGTATAAATCAGAAAGCTTGAGAACAGACTTTGAGAGCAGGTTGTTCCTGCTACTAGACGAGATAAAAGACTCCATGGCTGAGAGAAAGGAAGAGAAGGGATCGCACGGACAAAAGCAGAGTGAGATGGACAGACCACAGGCATCCGCCCCAGCAGGAACCATCCATCACCATCGTCAGCCTGGGAGCAGAGTGGAAACCTGGTTTCCTCGTTGTTGTCTACTGCCGACTACCAATCTATAGCAACCAGCACATCTCCCATGAGATGTTCACCTCATCTCTGCACTAAGAATTTCCAGCCCCTTATCCAATCTATTCCATGTCAAAAATGCCTCATTCAATGTTCCATGGCACTTGTAGGCTCTACACACACACAAACACACATAGGATCACACACCTATGCACACACACACATACACATATGCACTAAGTAGAAAATAGGGCCCTGGAGACACAGGGAAGGTTATACCCACATTTGTCCACCAGCATAAGATCACCCACCAAGTTGGCATGTAGAGACACACACACACACACACACACACACACGCATCCCTATCTCCTCCCTTTACATATGTGTAAAGTATCTCTCAGACTTCATATAGAGCATCAAAAATTCAACTAATAAATTAAGGACAAATTTTTAAAATACAATAGAGTATTTACTCTGAAGAATTGACGTAGAATAATATCAAGATCTTACCCAAAGTAGCTATTGTAATAAAGCTCTGTCTGAGTGCATTGTCCTTATCTATCAAAAGTGTTTGGTATATTTTGCTGAATACCAAGGAGCATTTATGAAGCTAGATGATCCTGGGTATGGAATGGTCGAACATTATCACTCGCTGAGTTGGTGGGAGAGAGAGGGGTCACGTTGGATGGTGTTACACAGAAAGTGCCAGCGTATCCATGCTTCTGTCCAACAATGGATCTGCTTTTAGTTCATACTCTCATCTTTCTGGCAAGAAGCAAGCAGGATTCAACCCCCCTCATATCTCTTTGTTGAGAGCAGAGCACAGGGTGGCTGCCCCAAGTCTGGGACATGAAGAGGAGGAAAAAGCAGAAGGGAAAGAATTCTGCAAATAAATGAATAGCCTAATTCCCAAAGGAGTAGGGAAATTACAGCAGGCTCGTGGCCATGTATGTTGGAGAGAGGCATGTGGCATGTGAGAATAAAAGTCAGCAGGACAGACAAAGCAGATGCCCTTGTGGAGGTCACTGGCCACGAAGGGAGAGAAGTACCACCTAGGCAACACAAGACAGTGGAATAAGTACTGCAACAGGGAAAGAAAGGCTCCCCTAAAGCCCCCTATTGTGGAAACACCCTCGAGGGGAACTTGACATAGCCAAGGGTCGAGGGTGGCAGCTAAAGAAAATTATTGTCAAAAGTAACTTTTTTAAAAAAATTTTTAATTGATTTTAAAAAGTATGTATTTATAAGGTACAACGTGGTGTTTTGATACATTAAAGGATGAGTACAAGTAAATACGATGTGATGGGTGAACCAGGAAGTTGGAACAGTCAGAGTTCTCACACTAGAGGGTCAAGAGAGACAAAAAAACCACAGATATATTTTGTCTGGCTCCCAGAGTTTTGTGAATGTGTGCATGTTGTTGTTGTTTTTAGTTACTGGTCAACAATGAAGGTTTTCACATTAAAATTCAGATTTCTGATTTCTCTTGAAATTCCCTCCTGGTAACAATTGACTGGAATTGAGTAGCAATTGTCCCTTTAAACAGGGCCTAACTTATTCCACTCCATGTCACTCCTTCTTGTGCCCTGCTGTGGTCTGAATGGGTCCCCCAAAATGTATTAATATATGTTGAAACCAGACCACCAGTGTGATAATATTAAGAGGTAGAGCCCTTAGGAGGTAATTAAATCATAAGGACAGAGCCCTCATGAATGGGATTAGTGCCCTTATAAAAGGGGCTGAGGGAGCCCCCTTGCCTCTCTGCCATGTGAGGTCACAGCGAGAAGATTCCATCTATGAGTAGCAGACACTGAATCTGCTGGCACCTTGATCTTGGACTTTCCAGCCTGCAGAACTGTGAGCAATAGATTCCTGTTTTTTATAAACTACCCAGTCTAAGGTATTTTGTTATAGCAGCCCTAATAGACTGCGACGTACCCCTAGCAGTGAGGCCTAGGTCAGTTGCCATTTATCATCAAGCTTGTGCTGTTGTTTAATAGTAGAGTTCAAGGAAAAGCAAAAAGTTTCTTACATTTATGTTTCTTCTGAAAGTGGAAATCGCAGGATAGAGCAAGGAAGCCGTGTTTCATTCCACTCTTTGCCTTCATAGTACAGCCAGCCCAGCCCCATGTGCCTTTGAGTGGTGAGTCCAGGTCTAGACCTACATGAGGACAGGAACCCATCTTGTTCTCCTCTATGAATGCAGCACTGGGCACTGTGCATGGTACTTGGTAAAGAAGAAATAAATGCTTTTTGAGTGAATTTTTTTAAGTGTACGATGTCTAGAATGCAAGAGGAGCACATCTTATTCAGAGAATGGGGGGATGGAATTAGGATGAATGTAAAGGAGTAAGAAGAAACCTGACATGAAAGTGAAGAGGAGGGCAGAGGCTGTATCAGGAAGGTCTGTCCAGCCTTTCTAGAGTGGAGACTTTATCCTAAGGGCAATGGGAACTTGTCAAAAGGTTTTAAGCAAAGAGAGTGGACTTGCCTAGATTTATGTTTAGCAAGATCTCTCTCTGCAGCATTGTAAAAACTGGATTGGAGGAGAACATATCAGAGGCTGGTCTAGGAAGGCGTCACAGTGGTCCAGATGACCACCAGTGAAGGCCTGAACTCGACAGGGCTGGTGGGGATAGTGGATAAAGAGTTTTTAGGTGACCGAATCCCCAGCACAAGCTGGCTGTTTGAGGGTAGAGCGAGGAGGGAGTGGGTCAGACTTAGGTCTGGGGTAGAAATGAACATGGCTCCCATGAATCCACTAACACAAGATGAGGCCACCTTCCCTTTCCCCTTCTTTTGTTCTACAATCCCTTGCCTTTCTGGAGTTTCAGCTACTGTTTCAGCTAGAGTTTGACAAATTAAATTAAAAAACTAGATGCCCAGTTCGTTTGAATTTCAGACCAACAAATTTTTTTAATATTAAGAGTGTCCCATGAAACATTTGGGCATCCTGTATTTTTAATTGCTAGACCTGGCAACCCCAGTTTCAGCCCCACTCCTTCGAGGGCTCTCCATGGTTACCCACCAATGAAAGGAGATATTTCCTTACCACAGGGTAGGAATCTGCAAAAACTGTTCCAGAGCAATCCTCTATTGGGAAATCAATGGAGTCACTTTGGATAATATATTTCCATGGCCCATCAAGTCTTGGTGTAAAGAAATATTGTCGTGCTCCCCCAGAACAGTTCCTGAAGGAAGCAAGTGATTAGCCCAAAGGCAGAGCCAATGAACCACAGTCATAAACACACAAGAAGACAGGAAAAGAAAGGAGAAAAGATAACTATGAGGAGAGGAGAGGAGAGGAGAGGAGGGCCTAGCAAAGAAAATCACATCAGTCATGAGTCATACAGAAGACTCCAGGGTCCTCAGGGAGTCTTAATATGCTCACACACACAGGTGATGGAATTATCAGTAATATTCTATTCCTTAATCTTCACACTTTTCCATATTTCCATTGAGTATGTGCTACTTTTATTTTTTAAAATAGTAAATATTATTTTTAAAAGGAGAAGTATTTGTCTGTCTTCTTTTGAAAAGCTTCATTCATGTCTTTTGCCCACTTTTTAATAGGGTTGTTTGATTTTTTCTTGCTGATTTGCTTGAGTTCTTTATAGATTCTGGTTATTAGTCCTTTATCAAATGTATAGCTTGTGCATATTTTCTCCCATTCTGTAGGTTGTCTATTAATTATTTGTTAATAATTAATTGTTAATTATTTGTTAACAAATAATCTGTTAATATTTGTTTGGCTGTGCAGAAGCTTTTAATTTAATCAAGTCCCACATATTTATTTTTGTTTTTACTGTGATTGCCATTGGGGTCTTCTTCAGAAATTCTTTGCATGGGCCAATATCTAGAAGAGTTTTCCAACATTTTCTTCTAGAATTCCTATGGTTTCATGCCTTACATTTAAGTCCTTTATCCATCTTGTATTAATTTTTGTGAGTGGTGAGGGATATGGATCCTGTTTCATTCTTCTGTATGTAGCTATCCAATTTTCCCAGCATCATTTATTGAATGGGGATTATTTTCCCCAGTGTATATTATTGTTTCCTTTGTCAAAGATCCATTGGCTTTATGTGGATGGTTTTATATATGGGTTTTCTTTTCTATTCCATTGCTCTATGTCTCCATTTTTGTGCCAATACCATGCTGTTTTGGTTGCTATAGCCTTGTAGTATAGTTTGAAGTCTGGTGATGTGATGACTCCCAATTTGTTCCTTTTGCTTAAGATTGCTTTGGCTAGTCAGGGCCTTTTCTGCTTCCACAAGAAGTGGAGAATTATTTTTTCCATATCTGTGAAATATGATGCTGGTATTTTGATGGGGATTGCACTGAATCTGCAAATCACTTTGGATAGTATGGATATTTTAACAATGTTGATTCTCCTGATCCATGATCATGATATGTTTTTCCACTTGTTTGTATCATCTGCTATTCCTCTCCTCAATGCTTCGTAGTTCTATTTGTAGAGATCGTTTACCTCTTTGGTTAAGTATATTCCTAGGTACTTTATTTTCTTTTTAGCAATTGAGAAAGGTATTGAGTCTGATTTGCCTCTCAGCTTGACTGTTATTGGTATATAGGAATGCTATTGATTTGTGTACATTGATTTTTTAAACTGAGACTTTGTCAAATTTATCAATTCCAGGAGTCTCTTGGTAGAATCTTTGGGTTTTTCTAAATATAAGATCATATCATCTGCAAAAAGCAACTGTTTGACCTCCTCTTTCCTGACTTGGATGCCCTTAATTTCTTTCTCTCGCCTGCTTACTCAGGCTAGGACTTCCAGCACTATGTTGAATACAAATGGTGACAGTGGGCATCCTTGAAATAAATAAATAAATGGATGGATGGATGGATGAACAGTTAAATTGATAGAAGCAGGAAGGCAATTCAAAATTTTTGCTACAAAAACTTCAGGATTTATCTTAAAACCTATGACAGTAGTTGGCACCAGTTGAGTTTATGGGGCAACTGCATTTGTAGGAAAATTGGTAGGGGAGGCTGCTTTGTCTGATGATCTGCATAAGCAGTAACAAACCCAAAGCACTTGCATCTGGGCGTGGCATTTACTAACAAAGAAGCTACTCAAACTAAAATGTCTCAAACCTTAGAGGAACCCTACAACATGCCACATCTTTTTAGCAAAACCTTCACAATCTTATGCTACCATGCACCCAAAGTGTCAACCCAGAAAAGGAAAAGATAAAACGATATTTTTTTGTTACAATGCCTCCCCCCCTACACACACACACACACACACACACACACGAATTCCAATGGGTGCAAGCTATTCTCTCTAGGAGGAGGGGGAAAGAGATAATCATGACAAATTATCCTTTTTCCAAGTTATCATCATCTTGCTCTGTCTCTGTCAAATTGTTCCTCAAACACAGCAGCCTGCAAGCCCTGCTCAGCCTCCCGCCTCGAGTGCTATTTATACCTTTTGGATCAAACCAGCACTTTTGCATATCTCAGCCATTTCAGGGGCTGTGATGATGAACTGCACTGTTTTCTGTCATTCCCATCAGAGTCACTCGTGGTCACGTCCCTGAATATCTGTAAGGACAATGCGTTCCACAATCACTTCAACCTAAATCTGTCGATAATTATGATAGAAAGGGAAAGTCTAAGTTTCACCCATGAAGAAATGGCTCATTTTTCAAGCCTACATTTTGCTTCCAAATTATTTGTAAGCAGCAACACAACCTTGATCTACAACTCTGCAAAGAAGTGGTTGTGAGACACTTTTTTATTTTTTTAATTTCCTCTGGAAATAAATCATGATTTCTCCTAAGAAAAGACTGTTCTTTCTTCTTAAACAATTTTATTTCTTTTCACAACTGTTTGTTGAGTCTTGGCTTCTTTTATTGAAGCAGATACTT
>VBSM01003204.1:18846411-18875170 GCA_008086735.1 Cheirogaleus medius
AAAGGAAACAAAACTCAAGATCCAAGGTGGTGGAGCTGAGAGGGGGTAAAAGACAGAAAGAAAAGGAAAGAGTGTTACAAAGAAGGAAGAGAAGAAATGGATGGAAAGTATGATGTTAAAGAGATGATAGTGTTTTGTCTTGGAATAATCAGCTTAGCAGGACATTGCAGCTGCTTCTGTCCAACGATTTTTCTGGATGGAAAGTAACTTAAAGCTGCTGCAGAATTTTTAAGCTTTCCCAGGATGGTTTCCAAGCTTCCTTTACCATTCTCATTTCTCCCACTGCGTTTCCTCCCTTTCTTTAGTCAGCATCCTAGGAATTTATATCCAAAGTATTTTAAATTACTAGATGTGGTTTTACTCAAAACAAATTATTGATGCTGCAAAATCAGGAGGTTTAAAACTGAAAATGATACCTTAGTAAAACTTAAAGTATAAGAAAAGGGGTAGAAGAAGAGGAAAATTTTTAAGAACTATAAGGCTACTTTTTCCAACCCATCAGGAATGCACACATTTGGAAAATTCAAGGAAACTCACGGTGTTTACTGGAAACTTATTGGATTCTAAACAATAAATTAGGCTGTGTTTCACTCATCTCTCAACTCGGGTTTAGGAAAATGTATAGGAAGGAGCTTCGTGCGGGCCAGCATTTCCCTTAACTCTCAAACGAGGAACGCAGTGAGCAGCCAGCTTGTGCCTCTATGACCTCAAAGGAAAGATTAGCTTCCCCATTTAATTTCTACCCAGGGGGAGAGTGGAAAGAGTACAGGATGTGGAATTGGGGAACCTGGATCAAATCTTGACTATTTATGGTTATGGACGAAGTCTCAGTTTCCATACCCTTAAATTAGAATAATAATTAAAAATCTGTGAGCATTTAATAATATACAGATATACCAAAAAAAAAAAAAAGAAAGAAAAAGAAAAAAACAGGTAAACTTAAAAGTTCCAGGTATGTTATTTATCACCACTAACTGTCCTAGCTCAAGGGGGGGACCAGCCCCCACATCATCCTCGTCAGTTGGCTGTGGCATTTGCCCCCACAAAACTAGCCTCAGAGGTTTCTGTTTACCCTCTGGGTGGGCTCCAGCTCTGTAAAGGGGCAAAATGGAAGTTAAAGAGATGATCATTTCCTCCACAATTAAAATATGTCTCTAGACCAAAATGAAAACATTTAAAACAAAATTAGAAGTATTTTCCGCATGTCTTACAATGGAACAAGGTCATTTAAAAAGCAGAAAAGAAAGTAAGACAGAAACAAATTGTTTTCTTTAACAATAATAACAGCAAACTTATATAGTGGCTTTTTCATTTAACCCTCAGGTCCTGTGGCTTCTTGGAGAGTTCAGGGTGTTTCTTGCTGCTATCCTTGCCCTAGACATCCCTCATTTACAGAGCTATAAAAGCATCTGGAATAGATAGATCAAGACACCAAGCAGGAATCAAGCACTCAGAACATAATTTCAACAAAATCCTAACCCAAACACACAAATCGATAGAGACCTCAACAGAACAAAATATTGTTTCACCCTAGAAATCATCCATGAAGATGGAGCCCAAGAAGGTGCCCCAGCTCTTCAGATTGGTGCCAGGAGAAGTCTGAGCCCTTTAATATCAGCTGAGCTCTCCACATGCCTTAACAGGCATTGTTCTTACTGTCTGCAGCCAGTTCCTCCTCTGTCCCCTCCAATGATGGCTCCAAACCCTTCCATTCACCTCTAGCCCCCTATCTCTCTCCTTCAGATGATCTCACAGAAAATACCCCACAGACAAAACAGGTGACTCCTCCCCAAGGTCCTTATCCTCTTTCCTCTGTACCAACAACCATCTCACACCCACATTATTGTGATCTTCTCCCTCCAGCATCCAAGGAAGAGATGTCCCTCCCGCTGCTTCAGACACATTCTTCCTAATTATTCTTTGTTGTATTCTTTCCCAACAAAGTCCTTCAACTTTTGATGGTTCAAATCCTCCCTTTCTACTGGATGTTTCCCTACAACTGGGAAACATGAGCAAGTGTCTTCTAACTTTAACGTCCTCTCCCACTCCTCCATCCCTATATCCCTATCTAGTAAACGCTGCCCTCTCCTTCCCTCTTTTTGATAAGCAAATATCTAGAAAGAGTTGTCCACTTTCACTGTACTCAGATTCTCTCATTCACTTCTCAACTCAACCCTAGATGCTCTCACCAAGAATACCTACGAGCTGCAGTGCACGAGCCAATGCACGCTTTCTATTCTTCACCTCCATGCCCCCCCCCACCTCTTGCCCTCAGCACCACCACCAGCTCAGTTATCTGGGAAACATCTATTTGCCCTTAAGATTCATTTTCTGAGTCAACTTCTCTATGACTCTTCCCAGGCCTCTCCAGACAGCAAGGGTGACTCCGCTGTCTTGGCACCCATGCGGCACCACATGCACACCTCTGTGTCACCTCTGCTCACCTCGTATGGCATTTAACTCTTCATGGCTCTCTCTCCTCTCCTGATCCATAAGTTCCTTGAAAACACAGGCACTGTGTTTTCAGTACCTGGCATAGAGGCCTCCAATAAATGTTTTTGAATTTAACTGAATTCATTCTAGTATTTTGTTACTAAAGAGCAAGTTAAACTAAGGTTTATTTATTTGTTTATGAAAATCCTGTGGACTAATTTAAAGAAGAACCAAGTCTCTGGCTTTTTTTCTATAAATATTAAACAAGAAGAAAATTCAAGCATGAAAACGTTCTCCACATTGACACTAAACCCCACACGTTTTGATTCAAGTTCATAGTTGTCACACATTTAGGTATGTCACATGCACTGTGGTTACACACTAACAGGTAAGATGAGAATAAAGGTGCCTGTCTGGGAAGGGACCGTGGTACAGCTGAAAGAATCCTAGACCAGAAAGAAAGGCACTTGGCTTCTACTCTCGGCTCTGCTAATAACTCACTCGGTTGAGTCCTTTCTTCAGTCACCACATCTGAAAAATGATAGGCTTGAATTAAATGATCGATAAGAGCACTTCCTGCTCTGAATGGCTAAAATTCTATTTTGTTCTGGCTTAAAAGATTTGATGTATGGAGTACAGATGAAGGTCACAGATTTCAAGAGGCTGAGGAACTGTGGAACTAGCCTCTGGGAAAGGATTTCATCGAGGATGTTGACAGCCACAAGAAAGTCAACCATGGGTGGAATTCAAGGTGATTTCTTCATCTGTAAAATGGGGGTAATGCTGGTCACCTACATTCATCCACATGGTAATTGTGAGGATCAATTTAGCTGATGCGTGTGAAAATGCAATATCAGCAACTAAGCACTTTAAAAAGTGGGCTTTTTAATTTTTCATAATAAATTATTAATAATTCTAGCCAGCTACAGGGCAGAAACTACAGTAGAAATTTCTCTAGAACTTAAAACACATAAATCAACAACTATTCTATCCTACCCAGTTACGTGCTGGTCCTCTTGTATTTACCTATGAAAGATACTAGATCTGAAATTTCTAAGAGCCATCTAGACTCACCCTAACCATAGTCAGAAAGATTTACAAAGGTTACATTGGCATTTGAAATATATCCAAATTGTATTTTTAATAATAATATAACAACAACAATAGTATTGGGGATGCACTTTAAAGTTTATAAAACACTTCCATTTTACCCATGATGACACTGCATCTCAGAGAGGTTAAGTCACCTGCCCAATGCTTCACAGCCTAATAAGACAGGGACACTCTGGTTAGAGTGAGGTAAACCAGGTTTCCCAATTTCCCATGGAACTAGTAAGAAAATTTCTAAAACACATATATAAATACATAGACGAAGTGATGCATGTGATAAATAAAACTGAAACTCCCCATGCTACAGAGCTCATAAAAATGATCAGTGTATGTGTATAAAATTTTCATTGTCTGAGAATGAAAAACCTGACAAAAAGGCCAGAGAAATGTAGCCCCAATCACACAGTAGTATCTGAAAACTCACCAAGTCCAACTTGGCAATTGGGAGGTTTGCTCCTAGGCAGATGGCAAACAAGGCTTCATTTTCCAAGGTGATAGCAGGAGCGGGCACAGGGAGAATAGCAAACACACACACATACACACACGCACACACACACAGCAGAGGTCTCCCAAACCCTCAGGCCCTCGTTGTATAAACACACAGGTAAAGCAGTCACAAATCAAAGGAAGTGGCACTTGCCTGGAGATATTTCCTAGGATATGTGGTCTGCCTTTTATTTCACCAAGCACTACTTTGTAAAATTAGAGCATTCATGAGATTCCTAACTCCATGCAAGTCCAAAAAGTCAGGAGAGGGTGGGAACTTCTTAATCGCCACCTTTCACAGGCTGGTGGGGTCTAGGGTTACTAGGTGGCAGATTGGAGGCTGAAGCCAAGAGGAAAGTTCAAAGAAAGCCCCTCCCTGACCTTCCCCTTAATCAGCAGGTAGATTGAAGGGATTTGCCCTGGGAATATCACATCTGCACTGTCACTTTAATCAAGAACCTCACTTTTTAAAAAAAAAAAATTTCGAAAGCATTGCAGTAACACCCTAACTATAATCTCAGTCCCCTAATCTCAGTCCCCTCCAATCCATCTCTTTGGTGATAAGCAGAGTGATTTTTGTAAAATGCCAATCTGACCATGTCACACTTAATTAAAACACACACACACATACATATATACATACACACACACACAAACACACACACCCTTCCAATAAATCACAGCTGCCTACAGAGTAAAGGCTAAATTACCCAGTGTTGAATCTAAGGTTCCCTCATCCCTCATCCTTTGTCTCCATTCTGCATCTCACCCACAACCCTGCAATTCAGCCTCCCCAAGTTAATTTTACCTCCCACAGGTACCATATTCTCTCATGTCCCCATGCCTTTATTCAAGCCAGGCTTTCTACTAGAAATGCCTTTTTCCTTGACCATTAGGCTAACTCCCATCATGCTTCAGAGCTTTAGCTCAAATACCACCTGGTCTAGACGTCACCACCACCACCCTCCCCCGATCCCCAAGAAAATTAGTTGCCATCTCTGTGATGATAATGTGCTCCTACCACCCTGTGCTGGTTTTTCCCTAGCATTGTCCCTGGTATATTATGACTGCCTCTCTTCCTGTCTTTCCCCCCAACTAAACTGTAATGGCAGGGATTGTGTCTTATCCACCTGTACATTCCCAGTTTTGAGAGGGGACACAGAATAGATGCTCAATATGAATTTGTCAGAAAAAGGCCCATGGAGCATTCATGGAACTCCCTCAGCACATGGCAAAATGTACTGGGCCACTGCATGTATGTTGTATCAGGGTCCCTTTCTAACTATACCAAATGCCGGGGGAGCAAATGGCTGGAGTGGAAAAGTGAGAGATCACCCATTTGCTCCCAAACATGGCTTCACAGACTACATTCAACTTCTAATAAAATTTTTATGAGGGTTATAATAAAGTAAGAATAATGAGATTTTCCACGATTATTCCCTTCCTCCTTATTTTTTCATGCTAAGATATCTTTGTTTTAATATGATAAATGGAGTGGTGGGAGACAGCAGTTTTGTTTGGGTTTTGCTTATTTGTTGTATGCCCTTACTTGGCAATCTCAAAATAAGCAAGTCAATATTGGTCTTGGTAACCGTCAGGGTCTCAGCAGGAGACAAGATTCACCCCAGATGGCTCAAATAAAGAGACTTTAAGGAAGAGATGACTCAACTCCCAACAGGGCTGGGAGGGTTGGGAGAAGAAACGAGGGCAGTGAGATGCCAGAGGGGCCAAGGGCAGTACATAGTGTCGCTGGAGCCTGCTGAGTGCTAGAGCCTGGGGAAGGGCCACCCGGCAGAAGCCACAGCTTAGGAGGGACATCGCTGCTTCTCCTGACATGCGGCACCACAGCGAAGTTTCTCTCCTGTCACCTCTCAGTCTCCTGCCAGGGACTCCCATTGGCCAAACCCAGTGGAAGGCAGCCAGCAAACGACTGGTACAGCCCATGTGCATCAGCCTCCTGGGCACAGAGCAGGTCGGGGACCAGCCCAGAATGAACTGGGGGAAGAAGAGAAATGAGAAATAACCTGCATGGTTTCCCTCAATTTTTTAACTGGTCCATGAAAACTAAATCTTGGCTACCACTGACCCCATGGCCTGAGCACCCAAAAGGGAAACAAGAGTCCTGAATTCTAAATTAATCCTTTCCCATTATTAGCTGAGTGACTGTGAGCAAGTCCTGGCACCTCTCTATACTACATTTTCTTCATCTGTAAAGTGGGAATAACAATCCCTGTCCTACCAAACCCTAGATATGTTGCAAGAGTAAAAAAAAGAAAAAGGCAACATATATGAAAGGGCTTATAAGCTGCAAAATGCTACAGTTTCATTTAACCAACACTCATACAGTGTGCCAGGCTCTGTTATAAGCTGTTAGCAAATAATAATCCAGGCAATCCTGCATGCAGGTTTTCCCCTTATATAGGGGGACACATCTTTTCCTCAGAAGGGCAGAAAATGTTCAAAGGATGAATGATACACTCATCTTCATTATCCATGTTATAACATGGATCAACTTCATTCTGAAACAAAAGTGCTAAGCTAACCTTTACACACCATGCTAGGAGGTTTTAGGATATCTTTATACTTTTATTCAAGATAAGACTAAAATTTACCTTATTTTCATGCATTTCACCACTCGAGGAAATAAGAACAGTGGCAGACGGGGGACATTTACTTTTGCCATTATTATTATTACTATTTTATTGTCACCCAAAATTGAGACTCTGCAGTGGCTCGGCTAAATGCAGAACATTCTCCTGGGAACGTGACACATTTTTATGGTATCCCTTCAGCTTGTTTTTCCAAACACTCCAAAAAAAAAATAATAGTCATAGACACCATAATTGGTTCCATAAAAAACCAATAATCAATGTGGTCCACCACCCACTTGTTATCTGGCCAATTGGCTAACCAAGACCACCTGCAGATTTAGACTTGTGTACAGGGTAGAAGAGTTGTTTGCTCCAAGCCTGCTCCAAATACACTTCCTTGTGCCTGGAACCTTTATAAAAACATGATCACAAATCATTATAGACACATAATTTCCAATGAGGATTTTAGAGGCCATGGCTGGAGGGCCAAAGTCTTTAAGTTCAGTTACGTATTGTCATTAGGGTGGTTCTTTCATCCCAGAACTGCACAAATCTCAGGCAGCGATAAGGCAGCGAAAAGAAGTCAGGCATTGAAGTCAGAGAGACTAGAATTCAAATCCCAGCTTCCGCACTTCCTAGGTGTGTCACCCTGGATAAATCGCATCATGCGGCTGAGCCTCAACAAAGTAGGAAAAGAATTTCTGCCTGAAAGGACTGTTTTAAAAATAAATGGGATGATGTATATGATACACTTGGTCTGGTGCCTAGCATAGAGCAGGTGCTCACTAAAAAATAATGATGAGGACAGCCTGCAATGCTCCCACCCAGAAGGGGAACTATGGATAAATAAAGACATCTAAGGTGGATGAACGTGAGACTTGGCTTTCTTTTCAGACAGGAAAGAGTTGATCACCACTCCTTGGCTGTCATGGACAGCTACTGTTGTCTGCCACTCCCCGACCTCTGGGAACAGCACTCCCCTGTTTAATGAGGATGGTGTCTCCCCTTCTCCATCTATCCAGCTCTGGTGGGGTTGGCCAACCATCCTTCCCCACAACCTCAGGCCACAGAAGGGACCGTGTGATCCAGCCAGGCTAATCAGAGTCCCTCTCCAGGACCTTCCAGATTAGAACAAAGAGAAGAGAGGCTTTTCTACCTTAAAGTCAAAGCTAAGAGGATGTGGCCTAGGATCTGTCTGTGCCCAAAGCTGGAACCTCTTGGTGACAACAGATCTTAGAAAAGATACTGACATGCAGGGTACAGCCGAAGCCAAAGGCAGCACATGAGAGAGAGGCCTGGTGGAAATCAAGTCCCTGGTTCCAGACGCCCCTGATGCCCAGCTATACCCCTGCCCGTTCATCTACAGTTACACTGTCAGAACCAATAAATTTTCTTTCTTCCTAAGCCAGTTAACTTGGTTTCTGTCATGCTCAACCACACTGAATAATACAATGGCCATTCATCTAAGTACAGGACAACCCAAAATCAAGACAACACCTCTCCCCCTCTTAAGAACTCAGAGTATCAGAGAAACAGCCATGAGAAGAAGTTCTGGTGGTAGGGCTGGGGAAATAGCATTTCTTCCTTTCTTTAGTCAGTCACTCAACCACCATTACAGAGCTTTTATGATGCCCCATGCATGAATCCTAGAGAATTCAATATTGTTCCTATCTTTAAAGTCTAGAGATCAACATGCAAATTAGAAATCATAATATAAGAAAATAATTTCATTAATAAAGACATGGACCAAGTGCAGAGAGGATAAAGAATATTTTTAAGGCCTTCACAGAAGAAAAATGTTAAGCTAGAGCTTGAAAGTTGAACAATTTTACAAAACAGTGCTTTTTCAAACTCTCCATAGTTGAAAGACGGGTTTTGTTTTAAAGTGTGCATGTGCATGTGTGTGTGTGTATTTTATTTCCAGTCCTTTGCAGACTGGTCCGTTACCCTACTACACTTGGAACTTGACTAGTACACAGTTTGCACACCTGTGACTCAGCTGCGCAAGTTCATCAACTCCCAAAGTGTTTACAACCTGTTCACTGAGACAAGGCTACTAATCAAGCTCTTAGATGTTGCAGCAAGATCAAGGTGTTATAACATTTTTCTAAAGGCTCACTCTCCATTTCTGTACTGATTTTGTCACAAACTAACAGCTGGCCCAGCAGTGTGCTCAGGGAGTAGCATGATTCTAGAAGGCGGGCTGGGACAGAGCGTCTCAGGCAGCATCGCGAAGGCTTGAGAGAGTACAATGATGAGGAAAATGAACCTCCCTCTGGGAGGTAAACCACAAAATAAACATGTAGTTCCATCACCCTAGCTATGCCGACTGGCTTCTAGGTGAGAGCAAGACTTTCCTTTATCATAATGGTGATATTATATTCTTGAGGAAAAAAGCAGAAATCAGAAGATGGTGCAGTCAACAGAGAAAATTTTTAAAAAATGAAGAACAGCATCTCCAGTGTCTGACCAGCCATGGCCCGAGATCTGGCACATACTAGGTGGCTACTTTTATGTACCTTTCTCTTTCTAAAGGAGACTCTAGGCAATACAAAAGATCCAACTTTGACTTCCGCTGCTGTGAATAGCTAAACTTTCAGTACCCGTGTCATAGAGATGGGTGCATCAAGCTAAAGGTCACTGGACCTTTAGGAATCTTCCAACCCAGCACCTCCCTTTGTTCTGAGCCCTGACTTGCCAGGCTAGCCTTATCCCGTGGCGCCACATGAGCTGGGGCAGGGACAGAGTCCTCTGGGTGAGCCAGTGAACATGGGTCAGTGCAAGAGATAGTTGAGTTTTCTCCGACACATAAATGAAGAATTGGGAATTCTGGTGTATAAGTTGGTTATTGTTTCTTAATAAACTACTCCAAAACTCAGTGGCCTAAAACAAGATGCACTTATAATTACACACACATCTACACGTCAGCTGGGTGTGCTACTGACCTGGGCCAGGCTTGGTGGATCTTGGTTGGGCTCACCCGTGTGGCCTGCAGTCTGCTGGTGGATCAGCTGAGGGTGGTCCAGCAGGCCTTGCCCCATGGCTAGTGGTTTCCTGGTTGCTGGCTGCTGGCTATGGGGTAGGGGGACTCACCACCCAGTAGGCTGGTCTGGTCTCATTCACATGACACTGGCAAGGATCTGAGAGTGGAAGTGAGTAAAGTCTATTGAGGCCTAGGTTTGAAATGGAACACCTTCATTGCCACCTCATTCAATGTGCCAAAGCAAATCACAGGATCACCTAAATTCAAGAGGTAGAGAAATAGGCTCTCCCTCCTGATGGAAGCAGTTACAGGGTCACATTGCCAAGGGTATGAATTTGGGAAGCCAAGAAATGGGGCCACTTTTGCAATCCATGTGCCCCATCTGGCTTCCACTTCACCCTTTTGGGTATTTCTTCTGGATGAGTGACCTGCTCAGTACTGAGTTTCTGAATCTTCAAAGTCTAGCCCTTGAACCACAGAAAATTTCCCAAGGTAAATGCCACTCTCTGCAGCTTTGCCAGGTAGGGCTCACATCCTACTGCATGTTTTCTTTAAAACTCCAACTAATATCCTTGGGGTTTTTTTTGGGGGGGGGAGGGAGTATTTAAATTATAAGAGCTCATGAGAACATGCCATCCTTATATGATAGTATTCAAAATTCAATTCATTCATTTAGTCACCCATTCAATAAACATTGATTTAGTATCTTCTAAATACATGAGGTACCTAAGATGCTTTGGGGATCATTTAGACCTGCAGAGTGCCCTAAGGAAACAGAACCTCTATTGTAGGTATCAAGGGTTGGGTGCCCAGTTGCCCTAGAAACTACGGCTGTTTCTATGTCGGTCTCTTTTCCAGTAGCCCATGAGATCCTCAAAATTGTGGATCTCATTTTCTCTACATTTAACACACATTAAGTGCTCAGTGAATGTTTGCTGAAATAAAATTAAATAAACATCTGGAAAAAAGAAAACTATAAACATTTAACATAGAATTCACTCTTCACAGACAGAATGGTTTGACTTGCCATAACCCCTTTAGCGGAGTAAAAATTTGTGGAAATCACATCATTTGCCCACAAAACAGCGACACTATGGCCCCAAAGAAAGCACTTAATGAGTTTATAAGTCCATCAAAAGGGTACTTTTGTTTTCCTCCTACCCCCCATTTGTAGGAGTGTCTCCTCTGTTGGAAGGCAGAAAGAAGATAAACAGCAGACTGTGTGCTTTTGAAGCTGAGCTATCAACAAAGGATCTTCTAAATCAATTCACCACCAGAAACGGAATGCGGGCAGTTCTCAGAAATGTCTCACAAAGAAGCACAGAGAAAAGCTCTCTGAAGGCTGAAGCAGGAGATGTTTCCGTCCTGAAGATGGAAACTGACGATGGCTATGAGGCCTGTACCCGCAAACTTTTCCACGGGGTCAGAAGTGCCTGGTGGCTCCATGGCCATCTCAGTGCAGGCGATTCAAGGAGGGTCAGAACACTTTCTCCAGGCCACCCGGGTGAGTTTTCATTCCAGGCATGAAAGTCAGATTTCCCAGCTGCCCTGCCCTGGGCTGTCCGCCCTCCCTCCAGCACCAGGCCTGACGGGCAGTGTCCGCCAGCAGAGGAACAAGAAGCATTGAGCAGGAGCACCAACTTGAGCATCTGCCAGCGCCATCTGCACATTCCACAGACTGAGGAGACAGAAGCAGCCTCAAACCCCATTGAATTTAAAGAACGGGGATGTCAAAGAGGGAGACTGATGACATCAGCTGGACTTCATGGGGGCTAGGACCTAAGAGGGCTCAGTGGGTCCACTTAGCTTTTCAGGCCCAAAACTCTGATTTTTCTCATGCTCCCTGAGCCTGTGAGAGCTGATGTTCCAACTAATCTCATGTTTTTTAAATGACCTTTTTAAAAAATAGACTTTATTTTTTAAAGCAGTTTTAGGCTCACAGTAAAACTGAACAGAATAAAATGACTATTTCTGAATTTTTAATTGGGTCAATATACATGCTTTGAGCGCCTGCTATGGGCCAAGCGCTGGGTGGAAATGCAGGAAATAAGACCATTGTCCCAGCACCAAGTTGCTCACAGTGGGGGAGAGGAACAATATGCACAGGAGTTTCCCAAGTGAGTAAAGGGGACACTCCAGCTCAGGAAAAACTGATGTCCTATGATCTCTCTTTGCACAAGCCAAAACCCAAAGGAGCCTTAGCAAAGAGCCCCTGCAGTTACCCTCTCTGAATCCAGGAAGGCCCTCATATCCATTTCTAACATGCTGCTCTAATTCTTCACTTTCTTCCCATTGCTTACGTTTTCATTATGAATTCAGCCTCTCTCCACAGCTCCTTCAGGTGAATGACCCATTGGATGGTTTCCAAACTCTGATTTCAGTTTTTGCCCCAAATGCTGTATCTCCTTTCACAACCACATGTGAACAGGACATTTTCCAGGGCACTATGCCTGAGACTAGGTCTCCATGACACCCTGGCTTGGTAGGGAATGAGGGATTGGACCATTGCAGGCAGTGGGAGCAGAATTGCAATGGCAAAATCTCCTCTATCAAGAGTGCTCTGCCCTACCCAGAACTCAGAGTCCCCAAATCAGGCAGAACCAGGTGTCTGGATGACATGGACTCCAATCCCAGAGAATCCTGAGTCCTCCAGGTTGTAAACAAAGCTCCATGAACTCTAACATCATCTCAATTAGGAAGGTGACAGAAGCGTGATTCTCAATACACCTGAGAACACACAGTCTTGTTCATTCAATTTGAACATTTCTAACGTTCATGAAGTGGACAGAACTAAGGACTGTCCCTCCAGTTCTTTTCTTAAGAAGATGGCCAAGCTCCGCGATTCTGCACGGATGGATACAACTGTCCCTCTCAGAAGGGGATCTCCTTACGGATGCTAAGGACCCATGAGGGACCTTCCACCAGCAGGCCTATGTCTTGCCGTAATCCCTCCAACACACTAAAATGAGGCATTTCACTAAATCTTCACAGACCCCTCCCTTCCTTCTCTGTGAGTGAAGTATTTCCTCAAATCCAGCCTGGGCCTCAGCCCACTCTTAAGTCCATCCATAAGCACAAACCGAACTGTTCCAGGAATAAGAGTCTCCTTGCTCCATCTGGATTACGAGCTCCAACAGTACAGGAGCCAAATGTTAAGACATGCTGTGTGTGTGTGCAATGAGCACAGACTCAGTGCTAAGCAACATGTGACAAGTCACTTAACGTCCCTATAAAACTAGGGGGAATAATAGAATGGACCTCAGTGTCCCTAGGAGCACTGCATGAAATGACATATAGAAAATCCCCAGCACAGAACATAATAAATGCTCAAAACAAGTTTGCTGTTAATATGTATTATTAATACTTTAATTATCTGTGCATCTTAGTTCCTTCATCAATTAAATAGTAATAAGGTAGGTACCTCACTGGGTTAGTAAGTAAACAAGACAATGCAGGCAGGAGCCCAGCATGGTGCCTGGTGCCCACTAGTCTCTACATGAATGGAGGCAATTAGTTCTAATGCACTGAATACTCACCTCTGGGCTGAAACACCAAAGGGAGTGAGTCTACACTTAGGAGAAGACCTGAAACAAATCATCAAACTTTTATTTCATGAAACTCACTTCTCAAAGTAGTTATAGAGGGAGTTGGAAAGCTAATATTCCTTGAGTTGAATCTTTATTCAGTCTTTCTTTCTTTGATGCACTAGGTACTACTGAGCACCTAGTTAGCACCAAGGTATGAGGGTGATGTGATGTGTTTTCTTATGGCAACAAGTTGAAGCATCAGACTGCTGTCTTTCTCTCTGGGTCATCTTCCAACCCAGATCATCAAAGGCTTGACCCAGTGAAGAACTTGCCGGGATAGGACACATATGAGTGATATAACCCAAAGAATTGACTGGTTTCTCTACATCCTAAGATAAAAAGCAAGCAAGGAAGGAAGTATAAGAAGGGTGTATTAGTTTCCTAGAGCTGCAGCAACAAATGACCACAAACTGGATGAATTAAAACAATAGAAATGTATCTTTTTCCAGCTTTGGAGGTTAGAAGCCTAAAATCAAGGCGTTGGCAAGACCATACTCTCTCTGGAGGCTCTGCGGAGGAATCCTGCCTTGCCTCTTCCAGCCTCTGGTGGCTCCCAGGAATCCTTGCCATTCCTGAGCCTGCAGCTGCATCATTCCACTCTCTGCCTCTACCTCCCCATGGCCTTCTTCCCTGTGTGTCTCTATGTCTCTTCTCCTCTCCCTATAAGGACACCAGTCATGGTATTTTGGGCACACTCTACTCGAGTAAGACCTCATCTTAACATGTGCAAAGAAAAACTCTATTTCCAAACAAAATCTCATTCACAGATACCAGGGTTTAGGACTTGAACACATCTTTTGGGGAAGACCCAATTCAACCCATTATAGAGGATATCTTCAGAGAAGAATTGGAGTTTGGTGACTCGGGAGATCATATTTAGCACTTAGTCCTTCCTCCTCCTCCTCCTTCCCCACCTCCACCCATAGAGAAGGGGCTTGACCTGGTTCATCTAAATTTAAGTGCTACTCAGAGACTTTAAGGTGCATGAGGTTGAGGATGCTCCTCTCCTGGAGTTCCCGTGCTGCCACCAAGGGCTGTGGGGGGAGGGGCTCACTTAGATACATAGAGGCATCAGCAACCTGCCCCAGGAGAGCTGTGCATTTGAGTAAGGGGCACACACCCCAAAAAGGAAATGGTGCTTCCCACTAGTGAGGACCGCGGAGGAAGGCCACAGCCTGCTCCCCTGGGTCCTGTGAATTTTGAAGCCAGGGCAAAGAGAACCCTGCTTGCGAGCCTATTAAAAGTCATTCATTCATTTGTTCGTCTATCCATCTATCTCTTCATTTGTAGCATAAAGGCTCTGGAGTCGCGCTTCCTGAATTGAACTCTGACTCTACCACTTACTAGACATGTGACTTGAACAAGGCACTTAACACCTTAAGCCTCAATTTTCCCCTTCTATAAAATGGGAAATAATGATAATGAATATCTCACAGGTTTCACTTTGTGGAAAAAACAATCCCTGAGTATAGCGCCTGGCATGCCGTAAGCATCGATGCATGTTCTGCTATGATGATGAAGGTGATGATGATGATGGTTTAGGAAACCCACACAAAGGTGGAGGGTGGAGACACATAAACCAACCTGCAGATGGCACACACATAGGTTATACCATCGAAGCTGGCCCTGAATAAGTCGGGCCGGAGCTGCTGCTTCTGCTACTGGACTGTGTTAAGATCTGCTGGGTTTTCGAAGGGAAGAAGATATGCTGCCACTTCCCTTGAAGTTCCCAGTTTACACGGGTCAGCTGCGCACCTACACTTGAACCTTGAAGTGGTTTCGGGAGGCCCTCATTTTCAACAGCTTTTTTTTTATAAAACCATCCTTTCCCAGGTTTGTTCCCTCAGTCACTTGTCAATGTGTCACTTCCCTCCAACCTTCCCTCTAAGACATTTGCTAAAAAACAATCTCCAAACTCTCCTTGTTACCGAGAGATATGCTGAGAAAGAGAGAAGAGAGCTGGAAAAGCTAGAGATCTCCTTTGATGAGTCAAAGATTCTAGCATTTCCCTTTCTCGATGCTCTGCCTTTGACTGACATGAGGGCCTGTTTGTAAATCTCCAGCCTGAGTCAGTGATGCTTCCTCAACATCTAAAAGTGCAGACCAGAATCAACCTTAGAATTGATTATAGTGGATTTGTTTCTGTTGCTCACTTTCCTGGAGCTATCCAGGATTGCTGGGGGGTGGAGGCAGGGGATGGATGGCCTGAAAGGAAGAGGGTGAGGGAAGGAGGGCTTCCCAGACCCTTGCCCCACCCTCACCTTCCTACTTGGATCATTTCCTCCTCTCTTCTGCTCATTGAAGCCACCAATTCACACCGTTCTCTGCCCTCTGCCCAGGTCAAGCACTGTTTCTGCTCATGCCAAGGGACATTCGAATTGACACAATTAAGGAAATGCACTGGGAAGAAAGATGAACCTAAAAATCTCTAAGTGGGTTTCAACAATTCTGTTTTTCAAACCGACCAGAACATCAAGACACTGTGCATCTGGGGAAAAAAAAAAATACAGAAAAGCGTATTATCTCTACTGATGATCTATGCATTTTGGTATATACATACACACACGGGATGACCCCCCTGTGTCACATTGGAAGCCTCTGACAACATCCGATGCTAAATGATTAAAGTAACAGAAATGTAAGACAGCCACAGCCCTCACGATGCCCAGTGCCAGTAGCTGCATCTCTAATAAGATGCATCCTCAGGCTTCAAGCCTGGAGCCTGCTGGGCCTCTCTGCAGCTCATCTTGCTCACCAAGGCCTTTGCAGCTTGAAGGTGACAGAGTCTACACCTGCAAGGGCAGGGTCACCCCAGCAGTCACCCTGGCCCCTTCAATCAGCGAATCCCAGATCTGGCCTCTTTCCACGGAGACGAGAAACTACACGGATCTTTCCACTTGCTCACACCCAGGGGATGGAACCTGGTACATGATCGTGCTCAGAGACATGCCAGCCAGACAAATTAACTAACAGGCCTGCAGAGCAGAGGCCAAGGCGACCTGTGCAGGCAACCTGTGATTAGTCAGGCTCCTGACACATCAGCAGAGGGACCATGGCCCGAGGGACAGGACCATGTGCCCTGTCAGGCCCAAATTTGCCCTGTCAGCCCGCAGCCTGGGCAACCTCTGCTCCCACCAGCTTAAACAGAGCTGAAGGAATTGTAGGCACCTTCGCCACTGCTGAGAGTAATTGAGCAATAGCCTCCCAGCAGGCTGAGTCACGATGTGTTCCTTGGGAAATTATATACTTTTAACCTCTAAAACAATATAATTTAAAGGTGAATGTATTTTTCCTCAATAGTTACGGGGCCTCTTATTTCCTCTAAAGAGCTGAGGTGGGAGGTTATTTTGCGGCCCCTACATATATATTTAAAGAGATACCTACAATGGAGTCACCTCCAAATGGAAGTTTTGGTAGAGGGGTATTTAGAATGCCTCTGAAAATAGCATTTCTCTACAGGATTTCATTTCCAATTAACCCAGTTTTGCAACCAAAGTGTAGATGCCCTCCCCAAGTCCCCTACACTGTTTCTACTTATGACAACAGAATCCTCCCAAAACACCAAGACTGGAAAAGTTACACTTGTCTGACTCGCCACTTCCTCGTATCCCCTCATTCAGTCATTCCATCACTGAGTTAGGCAACCATCCAATCTGGTCTGTTTTCCATTAAAGTGGCTCTTGTGTCCATGCCTATTCAGTTCCAACATCCCTACGCTAAGAGAGGTTCTTTCATCCTCACCCTGGGATCACTGTGTCAGTTCCAATTAAGCCTCCTGGATCCCAGCAGCTCCTCCACGTTCACATCCCTGCACAAAGCGCCGGCGTCATCTTCTTTCAATGCTACCCTTGCCAGGTCACTCCTCTGCTCAAAACCTTCAATGCCTTTCATCCTACCACAATATTCAGAGCCAACATTCTCTGTGTCACCTTCAGAACTATCCTACAAGCAAGCCCCACCCCAGCTATTCTATCAAATTCTTGATATTTCCCAGCATGTATTCACCATTCCAGCCCAATCAACGCCTTTCGGAACCACAAACACACCAAACTTATCCATATCTGGGACTTCCATATCTTTGTTCATCGTTTGTTCTTTCCCATCATTTAGAACTCTCTTTCATCTTCTCACTTCCTGAATCAATTCTAATCATCCTCCGAAGTTCACCTCTTCCATGAAGTCTTTCTTGATTGTACTATACTTCTGTTCTCTCACAAGCACATATGGTCTGTGTCAAACAATTTTGTGCTTCATTGTAGACTGTTTATAAACAGGTCACTGTTTCATGTTTTCTCAGTGCCCCATGTTTTTCAAATTTGTAAGAATTTTGATGTCACAAGTCATCTGTATCATTTGGGGGCAAATTCTAGAACAGATTGACAAGTAGGGAGCTTATGCAGACTTGGAAAGAAATGAAAAGATTCCGTGATGCCAACCTGAGCTCATCAAGGACCAGTCACACCAGACTAGCTTAATTCCTTTCTGTTCATGAATTTCTGAAAGGTAAAAGCAGGAAAATTGAATAAATGCAATGCTCTGCATTTCATCAAAGTATTTAACAAAGTCTCTCCTTGCCACAAATTTATGAGCAATAATACTCTTAGTGAACTTTCTAGATAATCAAATGGCCACACTTAAAGGATGACGAACATTGCACAGTTTTGAGCCAGCATGGAGAGCTTTAGGGGTGTGCCCATGAGTCCATCCAAAGAACATTCTAGTCAATGGCAGGATAGTAATATTTATGGCACTCTGGGAAAAATACACAATTTGGAGAAAAAATACTAATATTGAATGACAAAATGAAGTTACAAAATGCAGAAAGAGACAAAGTGGCAATTTGGCATTCAATAGGGACAAATTTAAGGTATTTCACCAGGTGCATTCATCCAACATGACAAGTAGGGAATTCCTGTTGCTAAAGGTTTTCTGACAGAAGCTATTTTCTCATTCTTATGATATCATACAAAATATCCAGTAGCTAGGAGAGGGCTGAACTCTACAATGTCCAAAAACCTTCTGAATTTTGAGATTGTAATATTTTAGAATTCTTATATCTCTATCTTACACCCCAACTAGATTATAAATCTATTGGCATGAACATCATGGTATAGTGAAAAAAAGATGGATTTGGAGTCAGATGGATATGGGTTCAAATAGTCGTTTTTCCACTTACTAGGTAGATAACTACTAATCTGTTTCTTTATCCACAAACTAGAAATGGTGAGAGTTGACTCAGATAATGCTCCTCACATATGACCTAATCCAATGCCTAGTATATAGTGGGTATTGAGTAAACGTTAATTATAAATCTTCTCTATCCTACTCAGCTAACAGAGTATTTAGGAACAAATCAGGATCTTACTAACAAATCATTTAGTCCTTTAATTTTGAGGGATATCTTAGAGAGGTTACCTGCTCATTGTGAAAGCTCTGGAGAGGGAAGGAGAATAAATGAAGGCATTCTAGGCAGAGGTACGGCAGGAGGAAAGGCACGACAAGGTCTGAATGCGCAGGACGTGGCACATGCTGAGAGTGGGGAGGTGTCGACCCACCAGGACTAGAGACTGGAGACAGGCTTAGCTTGGTAGAATGGGCCAGATGGGGTAGAACTTGAAGTACCACTCAACCAGAGTATAAGCAACAGATGCCTTGTGATAATAGGATAACTCAGCCTCTACACCCTCTCTTTAGCATATTTCAAGAACATTAAACAAGGATTGGAATCAAGACATTTTTCTCTTTGAGAGCAGTGGCATGACAAATGCAAGTCCAAGAGATGCCTCTTCTAGCAGCAACCAAATTATTTTATTCTTATTTTTCTGATTTTCTTTCAAAAGCCAAGGCTTATTGATTTGAACCAGGTGCCCTATTGTACCCATGCAGCCTCTCTAGCCGGCAGAGTCTGAAGGCCTGTTTCACCAGTTCTATTCTTCCTTTTCTAAGACTAACATATTTGACAGGAATATGAGTAGGTGGAAAACATAATGTTTCCAATTGAAGTTCACTAGCAAGCCTCCAGTAGAGTCATTTTAGAGATTAAAGAAAGGATCATTTGGACACATGAATTTGAATATGATTTATGGATTACTTCCAGAGACATATAGTTACTTATCTCTCAGACAGCTGTGAGAATAGACAGAAGTCACCCAGGAGGTATGCAACCCCTAGAACAGGAAAAAAATATTAAATCTTAAAGTGGCTGATGCAGCAATTAATATTTCAACCATCCTCGTGCAAGGAAGAAAAGAATAAGATTACAGGGATGTTGGATTCCCATGAATATGTGATTTCAGACTTGCAGGGGGAAAATGCCTAATTATGTATTACAAACCTAAACCCCTCAGGCACTAATGGACTATTTTAAAATGTTAAAAAAAAATCATTCAGACTAAAAAACTTTGTTTTTTATCAAGGTTTCAGTAGCACAATTCTAGCACATTCCTACGAAAAGGTAGGGGAAAAAAAACAATGCTCACAGATCATATCCTTTCACCCACTAAACCCCACCCCCGTCCCAGTGCGTGCACGCACACACACACATACACACACACTCTTACAAAAATACACAAGAAAAATAGTACATAGTTTAGTCCTAAAAGAGTTTTACCATCAGTTTAGGGATAGAAAGCAAACAGACAAAAGCTATGAAAATGTCTTATGCATTCACCTCTCTGGCCCTGACTTGAGATGATCCTGGAATTCCAAAACCGAAGACTCTTAGGTGAGCTAGAGAAGTCAAAAGAAGTTTCAGAGACAAAGTGCAAAGGCCTCTGGGTTTTTGAGGTAGATGGCAAAGGAGGACAGGTCTGCAAGGAAAGGAAGAAGTTGTATGTTTGGCCAAAGGGAAGAAGTCATTTAAATGAAACACGGGCATGTTTAAGTTCATCAGACACCCCATCATCCCTATATATAGTTTCTCAAAAATTTATATGCTGCCTGGCATTTCTAGCTGATAGACCCAGCTCGTACATCACGTCCCATCTACTGAGGTCATATTGTGACACTGATATGATAGAAAAAAATCTTTTTTCTTGATGAAACCAAATACAAAGGAAGCCAGCTGTCACCAGAAATATTGAGGAAATCCTGCAAAATATAAAGCACCTAGATAAGATCAAAGAAGAATTAGAGTGGGGATAGCTACAGCTTAAAAGACAATCAAAGCAGTCCTTCCCAAGGGTGTGACAGAGCCTGCCTGGGCAGAGGATTCATTATGGGGGAATAAGCTCCAGAATTACAATAGTCTCAATCAGACCTTTGCTGTGTGGCCCTAAACTTACAGAGCCTATGGGGCTGGGAGCAGCATTTTGTGCCCTCAGGATAAAGCATGGTAACATCTCTCTGGGAATATTGGAAATGTGACTGGAGGGGAGGTTGGTGTAGGAGATAGGGCCTGAAAGAGTTCAAATAAATGACTGTAGACTTCAACGTTAGACCAGGTAGACTGGAGATAGGAGAAGTTAGCTCCATTTAGGAGTAAAATAAACTAAAGTGCTCTAATTCCAGAGTAAATTTCTATTAATTTGGAGATTGTTGGAGGTTCCCCAACCTACATGCCTCTTCTTTGTTCATGGGACCCTACAGAGAAATCTGTCCATTCACTCACCTTTCTGGAGCCCTAAGTAAGACCTCCCAACCAAGGGAGAAGCCTACTGAGGAGATACACTTTTAAAAACTGCAGAGAAAACCCCATATAAGCTTCCTATATGAATCAAACCACTCCTTCATTTATAATCAGGATCACAAGACATTTGAGGAAATCAATTTTCATAAGAAAAGATGGACCCAATATGACATCAGAAGAAATAGAAATGATTTCGAAAAGTAAAAATAATTTTTAAATGTTTTAAGATGTGTCTTTAGAGATAGTTGAGTGCATGTGGAATACATATTAAAACAAGTAGATGAATCAATAGAGCATAACAGTTACTATGAAATAAGAGTAATCAGAGTATGTGAAATAATTTCTGAAAATTAAAAGTATGATTACCAAATTTAAAAAAAAAATCAATGTATAGAATAAACTGATAGATACAATTGAAGCCTGGATAGATAGAAAAAATTTCCCATGAAAAACGACAAAAATGAAAAGGGATAGGAATTATGAGATTGTGGAAGACAGAGCCAGGAAGCCAACATACGTCTAATATGAGTCCTAGAAGCAGATATTAGGGACAATAGAAAGAAGAAAATAATCAAAGAAATAATAGGAGAGGGAAATTCCAGAGGTAAATAAAGAGATAATTCTTAAGAATGAAGAGACTCACCAAGTTAAAAGCAAATTGAATAGAAATAACACACAGCTAAACAAATTTTGGTACAATTTCAAAAATCCTAAAAATTATCATAGAGAAGGGAAGTTCCTACAAAGTAACTAGATAATAATGATAGCATACTTCTAAACAGCAGTAAGTGAACAATTCCTTCAAAGTTCTGAGGGAAATGTTTGAAATTAGAAATCTATATCCAGCCAAACTATCAATCAAAAGTGAAGTCACTTTTACTTAAAATACTTAAAGTACTTAAAATAAAGGCAGTTTTAGATATTCAAATATTTCTAAATGTTACTCCCTTTTGCCCCATATTTAAAAAACAAAAAAAGTCCTGATAAAGGGCTCCCATAAAACAAAAATGGAACATGATAAGAAAAAATGATGAGATAACTATTTGAAGAAAATAACAGCTGAGCATAACTCAGAAGAAAGCTCCAAAGGAAATCAGAGGGAAACCTTGGGCTTCTGTGTCTTAGATTCCCTTCTGAGTGATTTAGCATTACATTGCCTTCTCTTTGGATCCAATCACATCACTGGGATGAAGAATAATTGTAGTGACAAAAAAATGTAAATGTTTTAAAACTTTACGACATAAAAATAAATGCAACAAAAGTCAGAAACAAAGGGGAGATACAGAAATAAACACAAGTATGCTACATAGTAGGAATGTATAATATAGATAACACAGATAATGTCTAAATATACATCATCAAACAAAGAATGGAGAATTTATAAAGGCATAGAGCGAACCATTAGAATATCAATAAAATCTAGGAGGTAGGGAAGGTGAACAAGACTGAAAATAACCAAATACCTCAAATCTCTATAACAGAATGTCAAAATATACTCACAAATGTTGATACATAAAAAACATAAAATTCTAGTTTTTAGAATTTTAATTGTAGCCATTAAAAATCTAAAAGCAGAAAGTTGAATTTCATAGGAATAAAATTGGGTGAAGGGGGAAAACAGACAAGATAGATTTTTACTTTTCATTTTAGATTTATGAGTAGTTTGATTTTTTTCTCTTTGTTATCAGCAGGTTTTATTGTAGTTTTTAAATCAATCTACAAAATTTAAAGAAAAAATAAGTTATATTCTCCTAGCTTATCAAACAGTAAGTGGTACCCCCCACCCCCACAAAGTGATCTGGGTCCTAAGATATTGGGAATTTAATACAGCATCTGAAGCTGAGAACTAGAACTAGGGACATGAGATTTGAAGTTCAAAAATTCTAGACATGTAAGATCCACAATAGGGTCAGAGCAAGACTCAAAAGGCATGTAGCTTACTACTAAACGCAGAAAAATCATTAATTTACTCATGCATTCATTCACTCCCTCAGTCACCCATTTATAGCCTCTGATTAATTTCCTCACTTACAAACCATTCATTCTCTCATTTGTTCATTCATTCATACAATAGTGACTCAGAAAACATAAGGCAGCCTCTCTGCCTTGAAGGAGTTTAAAAATCTAGCAGAGGGTAAAGTGATAACCTAATATACTATCCCCGGAAAGCACAGACTCATTCTGAGGAGGGAGATGGGCATAGGTGGAAGTTTCATGAATGGGGTAGCAAATGTACTGGGCTTTGAAGAATGAATAAGCTCCAACTCAGAGGAATAAACTTGTGCTTACTTCCTTTTCCATCTTCATACCTTTATGTTCAAGCTTCATGCTATTCCTTGAGATACTGAAGGAAAAAGCAGTGAGCAAGCTTTCTACAAACCAGAGTTAAGAAACTGTATATCTAAAATAGACCAGACAATTAGTCCACAGAAGAAAACAAGACTGTCTTCAACCACAGAGAAATTTCCATTACCCTCTGGGGTATTTGTTCAAGCTGTGTCTGGGTTCTCCCAGCAGAAATAATTGCCCTGAGTAGGATGACCGACCAGTTTTCCCAGGACCATTCCAGTTTTAGCACTGGAAGCCTTGTGTTCCAAGCAACCCATCACTCCCAAGCAAACAAGGACAGTTGGTCACCATAGAGTCAGCATTCAGTTTCCAATACTTCGCAGACTTACTCCATTTGATTCACACAATAAATTTACAGTGATTCAAGATACTGATATCCCCGTTTTTCAGATGGCAAAATTGAGGCACCAAGAGATCTAGTGATTATTATTAGAGGTCACATACCCAAAGACAGTGGCAGAGCCAGGATTCAATACCAGGTCTGTCTGCTTTTATCTAGAGCTACCCGTAACAACACCTACGTTGGGCATTCAAGAGCCACACAACTACTTGTAGTTTCTGATGAAATTCCATTTGATTAGACAGTTCCTCAATAATTTGTCTCTAAATTGAGACAATTAGCATGGCTCCTTATTTTCTACAGCATACATAGTACGTCATTCTTGTCTAGTAATGATGGCAATAATAATATTAATGCACCACTTTAGTCACTGTAGAATTCTTTAACAAAAACTTTGTAACATTTGGTCAAAGAGATTGAAGATTATTTCTATATCCAGTACAAAGAAGGAACTTCTGAGGCCCCTTCCAACCCTAAAAGATAACAATTCTCAGATTCAGAAGAAATGGACCTATATTCCTGAAGAAAAAAAAAAATCTTTGTGTCTGTGTACCCAACTGAGGATTTTTTTTTAAAGTGTAGATTCTCAAAAATAGAGAGAAGAGATCTGGGAGAAAAGGAGATAAGAGGGAAAGAAGGAAGTGACAGAAATAATGAAGGAGGTGGGAAAAAAAAGGAAGGTAAGAAAGAAAAAGAAGAGGTAGACCTGCGTGATGAGAAACTAGAACAGATGAATGAAAAACGACAGCACAGAAAGTCATGAAGAGCTCAATTAATTAGTTATTGTCCATTTCCTTGAGAGACCTCTAACAAATCTGTCCTTGTCAGTGACAGGAAATCTTTTTTGAATTCTTCGTAAAAGGATATTAATGGCCCCCGCCAGCTCCGCACCCCTCCACAGACGCCGTAAAGCAGGGAGGTGGCAGAAGTTCCCGGGTCAGGAGGAGGAGATGGCAGATGCAGATGGCAGGAGCCAGCCTGGTGCAGGAGGACTCCTCTCGTGTGTACACACGGAGTACTCCTCCAGCCCAGAGATTGTCAACCCTCTCTCCTTGACTGGTACATCGGAGGCTGACATTTAATACCCTGAGGATATAGATGTTTGAAAGCTGATTATTGTAACAAAGGAAGCCATCCAAACTCTGCAAGACCAAATGGATCAGATAAAGCTGACACCCAGATAAATCTGTTTTACATCCATTCTTGCACCAGTTTTGCTAATCTGTGTAGCTATAGCTTTCCCACTGAAGGGGAAAAAAATAGCCCACCACATGTCGGCAAGTCCACATCCCGTTCCTATTTTTAATCTCCAAGGTATAACATTCTGGGCAGAGACCAGTTTTATGCTGACTTTTGCATGAACTCCATTCACGTAGGATGACACGGGAAGAAAATGAGAACGGAGGATGAGAGAGAGTAGGGAGGAGGAAAAAAAGAGAGAAGGGGAGAGGATTTCTTCTTGAATGGCTGTGTAAATGCAGATTTTGTTTTAAATGAATGAATTCTGCTCCATCATTGACACAGGATCGCTTCTCTCCCAGGCAGTCAGACATCTACTCTTCATTAGCCAGTATTTATGCTGCCAGATTGGACTTTCATATGGGAGCCTGAAGCAGGAATGGTGCAGATGGCAGGAAAGCTCTCATGAGATTGATAACGATGAAGAAAGATGCCACATTAAGTCAGAAGGTGCCACTGTTAACATCCCAGCTCCGAGGAGAATATTTCTAGCTAGCGCTCCCCTCCAAGGGCTGTTTCTCTTCTGGCTTCAACTAAAATCCATCCCCCCTTCCCAAAAGCTCTCTGCCCCATCTTCTGGCTGGCAAGTGAGGGATACATTGGCTTTCCTCTCTTTTATGTGTCAACTCTTTTAGCCTCAGGTACTTAACCTTTGCTTTCCAAAGGTGGTTGAGATGCTAGCCGTGGGGAGGAACTGCAGGGAGGGGAGAGAGGGAGAAGGCATTTTAGTCCACGGTTCCTTTAACAAAGGCACCACTATAAGAAGTTCTGTGCAGGAAACCTGAATGGTATTTATTGTTTCGATTCAGGCCCTCATTGCATCTGCTGCCTTTCAGCCTTTCAAAGACAGACGCTGTGTTCATAAAACCAGAGCCCTGCCTCAAAAGCCTTGGAGAAGGGGCAATCTCCAGGGTATAGGACCGAGGCATTGGGAAAGTCAACACCACCAGAGGATCTGCAGCGCAAGGCGTGTGCTGCTGCTACGGAGGAGGAGAGCCTCCTAACTTCCCACGAGTCGCTGTGACTCATTTGTACCCTCGGCGGCCGGTTATACTAATTGATACCTCATTCAAGGAAAACACAGGTCCTCATCTATGAAGTTGGAGCTTTTCCACTGCAGAAGAATAAAAGAATCCACTACATCTCAGCAAAAAAGGCGCAACATCTTGTTTCAATTTTTAATTTCCATGGTCCTGGTCACTGATTTGATCCGACAAGTGACAAAGACCCTTTCCTTTAACCCAACTTGAGTCAGGCTCCTCTGAGTCCTTTCTGGCTAGACCCAACCTTGGCTTTGCCTCTCTGTTCTCTAGAACCCAGTTTGAGAAAGAATCCTGCTTAAGTCAGTTTAGTGAAAATTCCCATTCTTTGTATCTGACTACCATCTACACCTGTGGTCCCCAACCCCTGGGCCGTGGACTGGTATCAGCCTGTGGCCTGTTAGGAACCAGGCCACACAGCAGGAGGTGAGTGGCAGGTGAGCGAGTGTAGCTTCCTCTGTATTTACAGCTGTTCCCCATCACTTGCCATCCCTCCCCCACTGTACCTCCCCCCATGGAAAAACTGTCTTCTATGAAACCAATCCCTGGTGCCAAAAAGGTTGGGGACCACTGCTCTACACCTTATCAGCCTGGCCTGCCTTCAGCAATAATCCTATCAAGTCTATTTAGCCAGAAACCCCTTTTTCTTGATGTTTCTTCTTAGTAATTTTCCATCCACTTACCCCCACCCTGCTCCTTGGTTATAAATCTTCACTTGTTCCTGTTGGAATCAGAGTTGAGCCCCATCTCCTTTCCTTTCCCCCCTGCTACACCCCTTGCCATGGTCCCTATACCTATCACCATGGTCTCCCTTGAATAAAGTCTGCCTCATCATCTTTAACAACCATCATGAATAATTTTTCTTCTTTCACACCACAAATGTGTCTTTGGCATTAAAGCAGGGACTGAGTTCTCTGGTTCCTCCTGACATCCCAGCTCCCTGGATGGCAACCTGACACCAGGCCAGGAAATGAGAGCGGGGGAGAATTTCTCTAGCCCCCAGTGCAATCGGATAGGAAAAGCATTTCCCTTGTCCAGAAAGAGTCACCCAGAAACCAAACCAACAGACAAAGCATGACACAATGAGACTTGCAAACTTAGCAAGTTTGGAAAATCTGGCTGCTCTTACCCAACCTGAGTGATATATTATCAGAGTCCATCCTAAAAAAAAAAAAAATGCAGGCTAGAAAACAAAGAGAGGCCACATCAAGGGCCCCTGTGCAGCAATCACAAATTCATGTCGGTGTGTAAGCATTTAATTAGCTTCCCAGGTATACAGGAACTCCAGTCAATTTAAGACACTCTAGGTGGCTCCTCCCGGACCACGCCAACCCCCTTGGAAGCCTGGACGCAGAAAGCCTACCATCAGGGAAGGGTATTCGGAGAGTCTTAATTGAAGGGAATTCCTATTTTTATGTCGAGATGATGTACCATCAGCATTTCCTCCCCCACAAAAATACACAGAGGGGCAACTAGTCCAAATAACGGGTTTAAATCTGTAAATTACAGCACTGCTTCAAGGAATTTTTAAGGTCGTTTTGTGTCTACGGAAAAGTTAGATGGCATCATAAAATTTTTAGAGCTAATGTAATCTTTATACAGTGGATTCATCTCAACTGATGAGATGTGTTTGAGACACTACCCTGCTCCCCCTTCCTCATGACTGTCCTTAAGTCCTGAGAGAGAGTCACAGCCATGGTGCCACAAAAACACCTTCCTCCCTTCAGGATGCAAGGTCTCGGAACCCGGGTCTTCATTTTACTTCCCTCCATGGAGAGAAGAAGGGCTGGATAAACATGGATTCATTTTCTGAGTTGGTTGCATTTCTGCTGTGGAGTCTAATCCACTCTCACATCTCCTGTGTGCATTCTTCTCATCGCTTGGGCCTGCAGTGACCTTCTCATACCATTTCATTAAATGCCCTCAGCCTTGGTAAATTACAGTACTTTGAAGCCTTGGAGTTTAGCATATAAAAAAGCAAGTACCTCTATATACTGCCCTGGGATAAGGTGTGATGAAAATCCCATACAAGCTGAACTGTACTTCCTAATCAAATGGGTGTAACAGATGGCTGTTGGAGCGAACCATCACAATGGAAATATCTGCAGTTCTCATGGTAACGGAATCTGCCAGGTCTGAGGGATTTGCTGTTTTTCAGGACATCTGAGCTGCAATCTCTTTCGAGCTGTCTAGCAGTCTCAGTCTCGCTCTCTCTCACTCTCTCAGCATGATGGAGATAGAGTTGAAAGGTGGAGCCCGATTTTGCATTCCAGCTGTGATTAAAGACACAGGCACACATCCTGGGAGATAATACGCTGCATATTCATTATGCTATCTAGAACCTCTTTAGCTACTGGGACACGACTGTCATACAATTACAATATGCCTTCTTCAGGAGGAAAGGGGGGTTGGGAAGAAGGAGATCAGAGAACAACAGCGAGGGAGAGTATGAGGAATTAAGATGCATGAGACGTACCTTGTAATAAAGATATGGAGCGATATTAAAACGAGCAGTTGTTTCCATTTCATGGCAACATGTCAAGATGACTTAACATAGCAGGATAAAACATCTGGCCTGGGGAAAAAAAAAACACATGATGTCAAATTTCCAAATCATAATGTAGACTATGTGGAAGAAAAACAACAGATAAGCAACTGTGTACCTTCCCAATAACTGAAAGCATGTGGAAGATTTCTTTAAACTCCGCAATCAGAAAGGAGATTCATTTCATAAGGTGGAGGTTAGTATATAGACACTGAGCTTTCATTATAAATCTAAGGTTTGGGTTTAAACCCACAGGACCACATTGGAAAAGAGGGTTTTTTGGTGGGGGTTTTTTTGTTTGTTTTTTGTTATTTTTTTCCTCATGCTATTCATAACCTACAGCAGTGCTCAGAAAGGGGGACATAATCAGTCCCAATTCTATTTTATTAAAGTCTTTTCCTCCAAATCCCTCTCGATTTAAAGCAATAA
>VBSM01003204.1:18881217-18897683 GCA_008086735.1 Cheirogaleus medius
AAAAAAAAGGTCATTTGAGTTAAGCTTTAAAGAGATTAACCATTGGAGAGAAGGACAAAAGCCGAAAAAGAAAGCGAGACCTAGATGAGGTCACAAACTCTAGACAATCAAATAAATAGACCTTAAAATACAACAACCTCCAGGAACACAAAAATATGTTGGCTTTGCCAGGTCATATTTGTTGGGTTTCTATTATCTATGCTCTCTATTGATCAAGAATTGATTTATGTCACCCACAGGCCTATTTCAGAAGGTTACGTGTTATAAGAAAGATCAGACTTCAGCTTCTCCAAGTGAGATTTTAGTGGCCCCAGCCTCTGCCTGGCAGTCATCTCTCCAACTCATTCGCTCCCCAGAAAACCATTCAAAGAATAAAATTCTCTGAGGTCTCTGGCAGCTGCAGACATGAATGCAGGTCCTCTGTGGACCCCATTCAGTCTGTCAGCAGCCTATCAATTGTAGGTGTCTAAACAAGAAGCAGAGCAGGGAACCCAGGCCACAGGGAGAGAAGGCATTTCTCAAAGGGGCTCAGCCAGAGTTTCTGCCTGGCATGGGGATACATCCTGCCTGGTGCAAGAATACAACCCACACTGCAAAACAACTAGCCATTTGTATTCCCTTGGAAGTGCTCCAAGTGCTTCTGTCTTTCTGTGTGTGTTCTCCAGAACCGAGGAATGATCAAGGTATATGTTAGAATCCCACTGTGAATGGCTACAACTTACCAACTGAGTCCTCCTAGGGAACCAAAATGCCTTTGCTCTCCTAACACCAGAATTCGAACCATCATCTATGCTACAATGAGGGAGATCCTATTTATCTATGCAAATATCCCAGCCCACCAAACTCACCTTCTTTGGCTAGAATAGCATGTTGATGAGAAGGGTTTTTAGAATGCTCGTTTAAATGAGATGGAGGCTCATTTTCTCTCAGAAATGATGTTGAGACTATGCTTCACGCAATGTAAAAAATGACTAAGTCCACTCATGCATCGGACATGATAATTCTGGCAAAATTGAGGCTGACAGCATTTTAAAAAATAAAAACAATAATGGAGGAGTCTGGCCTTGTTGTTGTCATTTTAATTGTCAATATGAGTGAGAAAAAATGTGTTTCCTTCTCCAGCATACTCCTCTCTAAGCTCTATAATACCTTAACTGGGCTTGTGTCCCTTGAGGGTATGATAAAAAAATAGAAAGGAAAGGAAGTGTGTATGCAAAATGTATGTAAACATGTGAGAGAGGTAGGGAGTAGAAAGAGAGAGGAAGAGAAAAAAGGATAAAACAGAGAGACAAAGAAACAGAAAGAGATAGTGAGCAGCAGAATCAGAGAGAGACAATGCCACAAAGATAGAAAAAAAAATAGACAAACAAGGATTATTTTGGATGGCTGTTCCTGCATATCAAACAAAGAGTGCTGTTAGTAATCTCATGGAAAAGGCTAGGTTTTTTTGCATCAAATCAAGAAACCTGCAATGTTTCCAAGATCTACTCAGAGTTTTCAGGCAAGACAGCCCAGAATTTCTTGTTAAAAGCTTAAGGGCTCAATTTATGCTAAGCATTCAAGGAAATGTCTCATCCAAACAGGATATCATTTTTCATATTAAAGAAGCAAACCAATCTCAGAGCATAAATGTTATTATCCACAGTCGCAAAGGAAAATGGCATTTACTTTCTCTCCCTTCATAGGGAAGGAGGAAGGATGTTCTCCCTTCTTTGGGGCCAGAAGAGAGCTCAGAAATCCTATTTCCACTCCGGAAAGACATTTTCTTTTTCTCAACCCCAATAGGTGGGTCCACAAGCCTCTCTCATGGCATTGATTGCTTTGATGGGTCAGTGTACAGATTGTGCATGTTGCTTTTAAATATATATTTGGGGGAAAGAATCAAAGCTAATTTCAGTGTGTGAAAAGCTAGCAGATTCCATTAGTGATTGTGACTTTACTTCAAAGTGATAAGGCTGCTGGATGCAGGTTCTCAGAACTGAATGTCCAAATGGGAATTTATGATGTAGAACTTCAGTTTTATCAACTCTTGGCGTCAACACCCATACAAAAGAAGAAATACTGTATTTTCTCCCCTAGCAGAAATTTTAAAGTTAACCCAGTGAACCTGTTGTGCATCTTTTCTCATTTTCTCCATAGTTTTTTCCTCTTGAAAACAAGTTTCAGTGGGGAGAAGAGGGATTGTTGGAATCACTGTTTCTGGTTTTCATACTGATGGATCTGAAAGAATGCACATTGCTTTACATGAACCCACATTGCTGGGCAATCCCAGCAAAATCCCAGAAGCAATTCAAATGGGATTAGATGACAGCCCACCTCTCTGAATTGTCCTTATAATATCTATATCTGGCAGAATTCTTAATTATCTTGGTGTCAAACCCCAGGAAGTCATCTTCCCACCTTTATGAAGAGCAAGCCCAACTAGAACCTTGAAGAGGACATGGTTATTGATACATAACAGTTGTTGTTACATTCAAGGCACCAAATCCATAAATACACATAAACAAACAACTCATATGGCCAATGAAAAAATGGTATATTTTGCTAAATTCTATCAAAATGGAAGACACTTCATTAGAAAGTTTGTTATAAAATAACATCTGGTATGTCTCCACCTATAAAACTGGGTGGTCCTCATTTAATGACACATGATATCTTTTCACAAGGCAAGACTTACATTACTCAGGATATGAAGAGTTAATAACTGGTCCACCAGTTTCATTAGTAAACAAGTCAGAATAGATGTCAGCTTAACATAGTTTCTGGAAGTGTAATAATACCCTTCCTTGTTCTGTGTCTAGGAAAAGGAAAATGGAGTCATTGAGAGAGATACTGGAGTCCCTCCTTGTTGTATTTGGCCACAAGTTCCTCAGCAGCTATTATTTGCCGTGTGTTAAGGCACCAGTTGCTATGATCAATGGAAGACAATATAAAGACACAAAGTGAAGTGAAAGATAGCTCAATTATGTTGAGTGCCTGCTATGTGCCAGGCACAGTTGATTATCTCTTTCAGTTCTCATAGAGAGCTTGTGAAGTAGATAGTCATTCAAATGCCCATTTTACAGATGATGAAACTGAAACTCTAAGGAAGACTTGTCCATATGTTATAACTGGTAGTTGGTGGGATAAGGAATAAACTCAGACCCATCCCATCCGATTCTAAAGTCCACATTCTATTATACAAGGCTGTAGAACAATGGTTTTTCAAACTGTGTTCCAGTGTAATAGGAGTTCCTCCAGTGCTTCATTTAAATTTTTTTCCTCAAAATATATTTTAAATATCTTAAAACTATAATTTAAAAAAGAAGGATACATTCAAGTACTCTATACTCAATGTTCCTTTTGGAGACTACCAGAATATCAACTTGTTTTGTCCTTAGTTGACTAAAGTACTGCTTTTCTCAATATCACGTATTGGATTTTGCATAGAATTTGCATAGGCTACAAAACAGGTGAACATCACTGCTCTAGGGTGCGCATCCTCCATGAGGGGCAATATAACTCTCAAGGGGATGAAATTTGGTTCTTAAGGGCCAAAAAACTTAGGTATTACAATGGTTTGTTCTCTCCCCAAAGGTCGTAGTATGTAAACAGGTATGCGGTATTTCTGTGCTATTAAAATTTCACAGGGGAGGGAATTAGCCAAAAAAAAAAAAAAATGTCTTAAAAGGCTCTTTATGAAGGACATAATGAAAAAAAAAAAAAGGTTGGAAAAACACTGCTCTAAGGTATTAAGAATTTCAGAGAATTTGAAACAGAGAAGAGGGACAGCTTGGTCCTCATTCCACCTAAGCACTCCACCTACTTGAATTGCAACGCTTTGGGGAGTTCTCCTTGGACGCTGTCCATATTTAATAAGCCTGGCTTGTTTGCAACCTTAGAATTTTTTATCTATAAAAGAATTTTACAGGCTCCAATCCCTTTGTCTCTGAGATGAGACTTAGCAACCTAAGCCAGCCCCCTCTTTTTAACAGAAGGAAAGATTGGGGTCCAGAGAAACAAAGGATTTGCCCAAGGACATAGAATTATTTGTGGCAGTCAGAACTCAAACCCAGAACAGCACCCTACGCAGGGTAGGTGCTCAGGAAGTATTTTGTCAGATGAATGCATGAAGAGATGAATGACTTCAGTTTAACAAGGAGATTTCATTGGGAAGATCAGATATAAGAAATTTTTTTTATTTCGAGACAGAGTCTCGCTCTGTTGCTGGGGCTAGAGTGCCATGGCGTCAGCTTAGCTCATGGCAACCTCAAACTCCTGGTCTCAAGCAATCCTCCTGTCTCAGCCTCCTGAGTAGCTGGGACTAGAGGCATGCGCCACCATGCCCGGCTAATTTTTCTATTTTTAGTAGAGATGGGATCTCGCTATTTCTCAGGCTGGTCTAGAACTCCTGACCTCAAGAGATCCTCCCACCTCAGCCTCCCAGAGTGCTAGGATTACAGGCATGAGCCACCGCGCCCAGCCTGGATACAAGAATTTTTTAAACCAACTATTTTCAGACTACCTATTCCATGCCATCAATTGATAGGGAAAGAGATAGAAGGGGGGGGGGAAGTACCACCTAAATAAATTCCCCAGTGGTTAGAGACCTCTAGGAGTCACGTCACACCTCATGGCCCCAGATGAAATGGAAGAGTGTCGAGAGACAATGCAAGTGAGTTCTTCCTCTGGCTGACCCAACCACACATCTTTCCTTTGTTTGTTTGTTTTCCTTTCTTTAAAGCCCTTACAATACTCCTAGCGTAGTGCCATCTGCTGAAGCGGGATGAACAGGTAGCTTTAAAATGATGATAGCTCTGGGAAATGATAATCACTAGGTCATAGAAAGCTGCACTGCAGTGTATAAATAAGATAAGTAAAAGTGCTGAGGACTGCATGTTTGCTTTAATAAAATGTGTTTTCCCTTTTTGTGGAGAATGCCTTTCTCAAATGCCTAGGGAGAGAAGCTGAACTATAGACCAGAAACACGCAGACGGTTCCAGAATCTGGCAATGAGGGTGGGATCAGAGGGGAGAAGGATGAAATATTACTTACTGAGACACAAAAGGAAAAGGGTTGGACTGGAGCCTTTGTGTTGAATTGCTGAAGCAATGGAACGAGATAAGAAGTTCCAGGTCTAATTCCAAAGCTCCCTTTGGTAGAGGCAGTGTGCCGCAGTGAAAGAGCCGGGGTTTGGGTTACAGCACAGCTCTCAACTAACTACGTGACCTTAGGAAATTCAATCTCTCTGGATCTTGATTTTCTCATATGTAAAAGGGGATGGTATCTCACAGGAATATCATATGGTTTACGTTAGAGAATATATATAAAGCACCAACCATGATGCTGAGTATCCTTTGGTGTTTAATAAATGGTAGCAGTGACAATGCAGTGATGAAGATGCAGATACAAAAAATGATGATGGTGATGATGATGATGATGATCCACAGTCCTTCTCTACAAAGTAGCTATATGTACACACTGAGCCCTGAAGATCATCAGTAGCTTAGAAGTTACCATACTCTGTGAGATATGCCATTGGCAAGTGTAATTCACAGAGCAAGAATGTGCTTTGTAAAGTATTTCAGTGAGTAAGAACCAAGTCTAAAAACACAGGCAGCTTCCAGATTTTTGCAAATATAGCATATTACTTGGACTTTATGCAAATACAAAGCATTTTCACTGACATCCTCTCATTTTATCCCCATACCAGCAAGGTGAGGTTGCCAGGGCAGGTACCAGATGCCCATTGGACAGATGAGAAAACCTGAAGCTTCAAGAAGTTTAAATCATTTAGTTACTAGCCCAGCATTGCATGGTGAGAGGTGGCATGCAGGCTGAAAGCCTTGTTGCCTGCTTCCTATTCTAATGGTACACTGTGCCAACTACTTAAAACATTTCTACCTGAAAAGAAATGTGGGCCCCAAGGAGGTCTGGTGCAAGAGCAGGTTTTCCCTCTCCACCTCCCCAATCGGTGGCCATCCATACTCCACCTGATTTCATCCATCTGCAGCAACATGGCATTCGTGTTATTCAACTACCTACTCCATGATCTCTATTCCGGACCCAAAGTAGAAAATCCAGGAGAGACTAATGAAGGACTCCTTCCCCTTGGGAAAGTGAGGTGCCTATCAAACCAGATACGTAAATGGCATCATCTGACCACTGTGCAATTGCCAGGGGAGCAAGTCTGAGAGAGTTCTGGAAGGCTCTGCTATACCCAGAGACAGAGTAGGGTTGACTTTGGTCTGCAATATGTCAACCCTGTTGGGATGCTCTCATTCTCTACCTGCAAACACAACTCTGCACATATAAACGATGTCTCTTCCTCCTCACCACAGTCCGAAGAGGAAGATGAGCCTGTGCCCTTTCTTCAGCTGGGGAAACAGGAAGCACAAATTGAGCACCATATGCAGGAACACAAAACCAGTTGGCTGGAAAGCCAGGTCTTAAACACAGATTTCCTCACTCTAGTCCCATCTTCTTTGCAGTATACCAGATTGCTACCTCTAACAGTTACAAATCTTTCAGCAGCAAGCAATAGAAAAATTCAAAATTCAAATCTGCATAAACAATAAAAGCAAATTTTTTTTGTTTGTTTGCATAAGTAAATAATTCAAGGAATAGATCTGGTTTCAGGCTCCAGATTAAAATCCAAACTAGCTCCATCTTCAAGCTCCACGTGGTGGCACCCCCAGCAACTACGGGTTCTCCCCTCATGGTGGAGCCAGTTCCATGCCTTATATCTTCCCATCACCACCTTCCACTGGGGTAAGAGCATTAACCTGCATTAACCTGCTCCTGCATTTCCGTCACAGATGGTAAGCTTCACTCTGATTGGATCAGCTTAAATCATGTGCCCATCCCTAAACCAATCATGATGGGAAGAAAGATAGAGTACTTTGGTGAGCTAATCAGAACCCGCCACCAGAGTCAGGATGAGGCCAATCCTACTCAATCCAAATGAATGGCTATGGAGAGCTACCTTCTCAATGGAAATTGAAAGTACTAATATCAAGAAGGAAAGGTAATAGAAACTGGGCACAGTGACATCCAATCTTTTATTCTACAGACAGTCTTTAAACTCCTATTATATGCCAATTATACTACCAGACTGGAGGTAAAGTATAAAAAAGAAAAGAGCTCAGTCTATTATATCTGGACCCAATGGTAAAGAATAGGTGTTCTCTTAGTTCCAGCTGATAGAATATATAGACTAGGTGGTTTAAACAACAGACATCTATTTCTCACAATTCTGAAGGTTGGGAATTCCAAGATCAAGGTGCCACCTGCAGATCTGGTGTCTGGTTAGGGCACCCTTCCAGGTTTGCAGACAGCCATCTTCCCGTTGTGTCTTCACATGGCTGAGAGAGGGAGAGACAAAGCTTTTTCATGTCTTTTTATAAGGACACTAATCCCATTAATGAGAGCTCCATCCTCGTGACATAATTACCTCCCCAAGGCCCTATCTCCAAATATGATCCCATAAGGAGTTAGGATTTCAACATATGAATTTGGGGAGGAGGGACACAAACAATTCAGGCCATAGCTGGTGCCTTCATTGTAGACAGTATCTTCAGCCACTTCCCTATTACCACCACTAACTCACCCAAATTGCTCTTCTGTTAAGAGTTTGAGCCAAGCTGGCGAGAGACACAGCAGAGTGGTGAGTTCAAGTTGTTTTCCATTTGCAATCCAGCTAGAATCATGTCTTATACAGTAAGAGGGGTAGTATGGTATAGCAGTTAAGAGAGCAGGCTCTGTCTGGAGTCAGACTGCTTGGGTTTGAATCTTGAGTCAGCCACTCCCTCGCTGTGTGGCCTTAGGCAAGTTATTTAACCTATCTGTGCTCCCCATTCTTTACCTATAAAATGGGGATAATTATAGCCACCTAAAGATATTGAGATCTAGATGAGTTAATACAGCAGTCGGCTAACTTATTCTATATTGGGCCAGATAGTAAATATTTTAGGCATTGTAGACCATACAGTCCCTGTGACAACTGCTCCACTCTGCCATTATAATGGCAGCCGTAGATGATACTTGAATAAATGGGTGCGACTGTGTTCCAATAAAACTTTATTTACAAAAACAGGCAACAGGCTAGATTTGCCTGGCAGCAAGTAAGAGCTCAATATGAGCGCTATGGTTATAAATTCATAGCAAAGAGTATGCAACTGTATTATTCTCTTTCACACACAGTTCCTCTCTCTCAGTGGACTCCACCCTTTGTTGACTATGCTGATTGTAGATTTATTATTTCACATATATACACATGAGCTGTTTGTCTTAGTTTATTGACTTGGTAACATAGAAGATCAAGAAAACTCCCCACTCCTCTAACTGGATTATCCTTCATATATTTAAAGTGTCTTATGCATATGACTTACAGAGGAAACATGCAGCAAAAAGCTTGGCATGTTGCATACAACCCAGTGCTGGGGTGATACATAGCAAGTAAAGAATAATAACAGTTATTATTGCCTATAAATACACTCTCAGCCTCATTAGTGAATGTTCACTTGCAGACATTCAACTCCCATCAAAACGATTTCCTTATGGCACAAGCCACCCCTCAAGTTCCCTTCTCTGCAACCACTCTCCAGGTCCAGAAATCACAACTCGAATTTCACAGTGCTCAGTCATGCTGAGATGTCTTAAGAGACACAAAAACAACACTGGAGTTAAAAGTTAATTCTCCCTGCTGGGTTAATAATTAGGTAAAACCAGTTTGAAGCAAGGGGAAATCAGTGTGTCTGGAGTTCAGAATGAATTAGTGTGGAAAGAGGCAAAATAAAGAATTACAGAGTAGGAACATACCTGCCAAGAACTCAACCTTCCGAGGTGGTGCTCTGATCAGGAAAGGGGAGACAACTCGGGGAGCCATTCAGGAGTCTTAATTTAGCATCAGCAAAGAATCCCCACACTCAGAATCAGATCCTTGCCTGTGAGGCGGCTTTTTAGCTAATCAGAATGAATGACACTTCTGTTTTGGGGTGAGACAGAGACTGAAACTTGATAAATTATCAAATGTCTCCCCTTAGCACTTCTGCTGGCAGCTTGACTCACATTAACTTGTATTTTGTACCAAAGCATCCTCCCCTTAATTCAGTATCATTCCCCTAAATTTGTTTATTAAAGAGAAACTCCACATCTCATTTGTTCATTGTGTTAGGATAGCTGCATCCCTCAATCAATATGCACCGATCAATATGCACATTACCCAGAATACAAAATGACAACCCTGAGAAACACAGGAATAAGAAAAAGAGAAGTTGACAATTTCTCTGTTTATTGGCACAAAAACACACTGCCATACTTTATGTCTTTCAATAAAGAGGTATGTGTGTGAGCCCATAAATGGCCCACGATTTTGTTAGTAGGAAAGGAACCACTGGAGGTGGAAATATTCTATGTATTTGGACAAAACTATCAATGTCACTCGAAATAAAGATGCTCCCATCCATTGCACTGCCCTGCACAGACATGGACATAGACCAAAAGGCACTCAGTATAGTTAATCCCAAATATACCAAGGCCAAGATTAAGTTTTAAAGGATGGAAATGCCACAAATTTGTTGATCATGCTACTGGTGCCACCTACAGCCTATTGACCTGTGAGATCAACACTCAAGTAGCCACACAACTCTGAGCTTTTTACTCTACTTTCTACAAGGAGAGCTCCTGATATCATCCAAATATATATGTTCTCTCTGAGCCACCTCCTTCCCCAGGACTAGGGTTGAGAACCTTAGTGCAAGGAGCTAAAGAATCATGAAAGTTCCAATAGCAAACAGAAAATTAAATGGGCTTTGAAGTCAGATAGAGTCGGGTTTGAGTTCAACACTGCCCCTACCCTATGCTACAGTTTGGATGTTTGATATTGTTCCCCAAACCTCCTGTTGAAATTTGATCCCCAGTGTTGGAGGTGGGGCCTAGTGGGGGGTGTTTGGGTCATGGAGGCAGATCCCTCACGAATGGCTTGGTGGTAATAGTGAATTCTTGCTCTATTAGTTCCCACGAGAGCTGTTTATTAAAGAGCCCAGCACCTCCCTCTTCTCTCTCCCTCTCTCTCTCTCTCTTTCCACTCTCGCCACGTGATACTCTGCACACACCAGCTCCCCTTCGCCTTCCACCACGAGAGGAAGCAAAGTCAGGCCCGCACCAGAAACAGATGCTGCAGCCCTGTTTCTTGTACTATCTGCAGAACTGTGAGCCAAGTCAAACTCTTTTCATTATAAATTACCCAGCCTCAAGTATTCCTTTATAGCAACACAAAAATGGACTAAGACACTGTGAGACCTTGAGCAAGTTACCATTCTGCTTCTTCACCTGTAAGATAGGAATAATGATATCTACCTTTCAGGGTTGCTGTCAGGATTAGAGAAATACATATTAAGCATCTAACATATATTAAGAGCTCAAAAAATAAGGGTTTTTTTCTGGCAAGACAAGTTATATGAGCCTGAAGCATAATTTGCTTCTCTGCTCTCTGCTCTTCCCTGTTTTGATCATCTCAGGGACCATAGGAAAGTCCAGGATCTGGAAGATGTAAGAAGAATAAGAGAAGAACAAGTAGAAGAAGAGGAAGAGAAGCAACAGCAGCTTAACACTTACTAAGTGCCAGGCATTGTTCTAACTGCTCATACATATGGACTCATTCAGTCTTCAGAGCAACCTGTAAAGTTGGTTCCATAATAATTCCCATTCTACAGATATGAAAAGCGAGACACAGAAGAGTATCTTACAGAAGACTTTCCCAAGACTACACAGCTCATAAGTGCCAGAGCAAGGATGCAAACCTGGATGGAATGGTTTTAGAGTGTGCATTAATGATTATTGCTAAGGAACCCAGAGGAGCAAATGGAATCTACTCAATTAAAGGCATCAGAGGGCTTTAGGAGATGGTCTACTCCTCTTTTCCATAGGTACTAGGTCATAATTTTGAACATAAAAGAGGTAACCCCTGGGTTTCAGGATGCCCTTTTGCCATGAAGAGTACAGAAAAGACTGTGCTGTTATACATACTAGTTCAGAAAGGTGAGTTTGGGCCAACTGAAGTCTGTATCTCTCCAGACCAACTAATTCTAAATCACTGGGGAAACTGAAGAACTTAGCAGAACATTGGTTCCTGCCCTCCCTCCCTTGTCCTCTTTGCTCTTTAGCAGCAGTTAGGGGAGTAGATCAAAATCCTGAAAGGCACAGTCCTGAACACCATAATCTGAAATGTTGAAATCCCAAAAGATCATAATCCCAAAAATATAATTCTGAAAGGAAAAATTTTTTAGTTCTTTAAAATATATTTATTTACATCTTTAAAACGGATTTATTTCAGAACCATATAAAAACATGACAAGATACTTCACAGGCCGCTCTACATCATAAATAGGCAATAATAACATACACATTTTTGTAAGCATCAAACACTCATGTACTAATAATGGTTACTTGGGTATAACAGTTATGAGTAGATGAACCACATTTGTAAAGCAATAGGTCAAAAAGAAAAACATATAAATGTATATCATTATGGTTGGCAATTGTGCATTATAACTGTGATTGTCTGAAATATCACGATGAACAACCTAAGTCTTTTGACAAGATTGATCAAAAATCACAATGGGTCACCACTACGTATGCAGCTACCCAAAGAGTGCCTAAGACATTTTATCTTTCACAATTGCAAATGTACAAAAAAATTCTCTCTTCTATTATTAAGGAAGTTTAAACATTTTTATGTACATGCACAATGTTTACACATAAAGTCAATGTTGTGATAATGTACTTTCATCAAGTCAAAGTTTTAAAAAATAAATGCACAAAATAAATTAGAACTCTCTAAAAGGCTCTACACAATTTATCTCTCCAGTATTAGAAATGAATGCAAAGATGAAACACATATCATAGCAAATTGTAAAAAATAATGATGACAATTTGAAATAGTAGGGGAAAAAACTAAAAAAAGAAAAAGAAAAGAAGAAAAATGCTAAAAAGAAAATGCAAAAATTAAAAGTGTATTACTAGGATAGATTATGGACAATTGCATGGAGATAGCCTATAAAAGCTGGCTGACTTTCACGATTATTAACTATATTTTGAAGTCTTGCATCATGATGAATTGCTGCTTTTTTTTCTTTTAGGATATGGCTCTCTTCAAAAAATACATTCACATTCATAGCACTGCTCTTTTTGAAATTCTTCTATGATTCAATATACATTGACATGAGCATTCTCTATTAAAATTTTCCATCTTCTATGCTATGTTTCTATGTCATTTGGGGTACATGGAAAGTCATTCCACATGCACTCATATACAGACCACAAATTTTGCAGAAACAATACTGATGATCAAACAGCAACACCATTGCATGTATTCTTATACTATCATGCACATAATTGTTTTTGAACCAGTCAGTAGCTCCACTGGCTTCTTTGGACAAATGATGCTTTAATTCATTAAAAGTTTCTGGAATGTCATCAGATGGAAGGAATGCCAATGCAAGCAAATGATGCATTTTTTAATTAATTTTTTTTTATTTCAGCATATTACAGGAGAACAAATGTTTAGGTTAAATATATATTGCCTTTTTAAACTGAAGTTTTCATCATTGCCATCCTGCATGGACAATCCAATATGAATTTTCCACCAAATGCAAATAAAGACAATAATAAGGTAATAGTTATACCTAATGTGACGTAACTAACATGATGTAACTTTCCACATACAACTGAAAACACACTAATCCTTTCTCCAGAAATTTGGCTTTGTGATTTTAGATGTTAGGGATCTTGATATTTTGGGATTTTGACATTCAGGATTATGGCATTTGGGAATGCGTCTTTCAGGATTATGATCCAAACACATCAATGAGACATATCACTGAGTGTTTCTATTGTTTGGGTGGTACCTTTGGATATTGAAGAGTATGTAAGGAAGGAACAGGCCAAGGAATCTTCATTGCCTAATCCTTGAGGGTAGAAATGTAGGCAGATATCCTGGCCAAAATCAAAGAGGGAGACTTGGTTCAGATGCCAGATAAATAGCTGGATTGAATGCTAAATGGAAAAGGAATCTCAAAGATACCTTAATTAGAAAACTATGGCTACATACTTCTTTACCAGGGAAGGAAATACCAAGTTCCATGGGCACAGTTATTATTTTCTTTCATTTACTTTACACAAATTCCAGTGTTCCAAAAGTGCTCCCACAAATGTGTTTCCTTCACTTCATACTCTAGCAAAATCCGCTCTGTTAGAGAAAAACCTATTAGAGCCATGCTAAATATTCAAAAGACCAGAAGATACCTGGTTTTTCATCAAGAGTATTTCCAAATATAATGTAGCAATGCAATTAATAGGTTCAAAGAGTTCCTTCACAGAGACAATTATGTTGTTGCTGCTGCTGCTGTTGTTGCTACAGATGCAGAAGATTAAAAGCAAGCATATTTCTACATGTGCATCAATCTCACAATCTGAAGTCAAACTACATTAGTTTCCTTCTAAAACAAAACATCAATACTCTTTAAAGTAATATAACAAAATCCAGAGTCTCTACAATATAGCATTCACAGTATCCAGGATATAATATAAAATTACTCAACATATAAAGTGCTAGAAGAATATGAGCCAATCAAAAGGAAAAATGAAACAATAAAACCAACATCAAAATGTTCCATATGTTGGAATTATCAGGAAAGGATAAAATAGCAATTATAAGTATACTCAGTGATGTCCTGGAAAATATACCCATAATGAAAGAAAGGATAAGAAACCTCAGCAGAGAAAAAGAAAATATAAAAAAGAAACAAATGAAAATTTTAGTAATAAAAAATAAAACATTTGAAATTAAAAATTCAGTGGATGGGACTAATAATAAAATGAAGATGAAAGGAAGTAGTCAGTGAATTTGAAGATGGATCAACAGAAATCCAATTCAAATAAGAGAGATTTTTAAAAAAGATTGAAAAAATGAACAGAACCTCAGGGACCTATTAAGTAATTTCAAAATATCTCACCAAGAAAGACAATAGGGCAGGAAACTATTTCAAAGAAAAATACCAGAAAACATCTCAAATTTTTCAAAGATATAAATATACAGATTTAAGAAGCTCAAAAAACCTCAAAGAGAATTAAATAAATCCTTACCTAGACACATTATAGTCAAACTTCTGATATGCAAAGATAAAGAGAAAAATTAGAAAGCAGCCAGAGAAAAACATCACATTACATATAGAGAAACAATGATAGAAATTATCACAGACTTTTCACCTGAAACTTTCCAGGCTATAAGACAGTGGAACATCTTTAAAGTGTTAAAAGAAAATAACTGTCATTCAAGAATTCTAAATCTGGGAAAATATCCTTCAAAAAAGAAAGTGAATAAAGACACCTTTAGATAATGAAAAATCTCAGGGAATTGACCTCCACTAGAACTTTACTAAAAGTACCTCAGGTTGAAGAAAATAATGCCAGAGGAAATCTTGGATTTCCAGAATGAATGAAGAATATGACATAGAAATGATAAATATAAAAATACTTTTCTCTTTTAATTTCTTTAAAATACAAGTGTATCAGGTACAATGGCTCACTTCTGTAATGCTAGCACTCTAGGAGGCCAAGTTGAGAGGATAACTTGAGCTCAGGAATTCGAGACCAGCCTAAGCCAGGCCAAGACCCCATATCTACTAAAAATGGAAAAATTAGCCAGACGTGGTGGCACACACCTGTGGTAATAGCTACTCAGGAGGCTGAGGCAGGTTGATGTCTTGAGTCCAGGAGTCTGAGATTGCTATGAGCTAGACCAGGGGTCCTCAAACTTTTTAAACAGGGAGCCAGTTCACTGTCCCTCAGACCATTGGAGGGCCAGACGATAGTTTAAAAAAACTATGAACAAATCTCTATGCACACTGCACATATCTTATTTTGAAGTAAAAAAACAAATGGGCAAAAACACCTGCATGTGGCCCACGGGCCATAGTTTGAGGACGCCTGAGCTAGACTAACACCACTGTACTCTAGCTTGGGCAAGATAACAAGACTCTGTCTCAAAAAAATAAATAAAATAAAATACAAATGATTATTTGTAGCAAAACATATAACATTGTCTTGTGGGATTTACAATGTACCTAGATGTGATGTATGTGATAACTATAACTTAAAGGGTGGTAGGATGGAAAGTAAATCAACCCTATACATTACAATATTTCTACTTTTTATCATATTAGCACAATGTAAACTGAAAAGTTAAGAATGGATAGAGCAAACGTTTTTTAAAATGCAGAGGAGTATAACTTCAAACAAATAAATGTCCTAAAATGGAAATTAAGATATTAAAATAACCCAAAGGTAGGTAGGATAGGGTGGGAGAAAAAGAGAGGGGTTAAAGACATATAAAAAATAAAATGGAAACCAAATTCAACCATGCAATAATTATATTAAATGCTAATGGGCTAAACACTCTAACTAAAAGGCATAGATCATCAGAATAGATTAAAAGAAGACTCAAGACCCAACTAAATGCTATCTATAAGAGACATGTCTTAAATGTAAACAAATAGGTTGAAATTATATGCGCAGAAAAAGATTTACCATGTAATGAGTGGCTATAATAAGGTTGCAATAGTTGTAATTATATTAGATGAAATAGATCTCGAGAGTATTACCAAAAATAATAAAGAATGTTTCCTAATAATAAAAGGATTAATTCATCAGGAAGACATAACAATTGCAAATGTGTGTGCCTGATAACAAAGTCTTAAAATAAAGGAATTAAAATTAGAAAATTCTACAGAGTGGGAAAATTTAACACCTTTTTTCCAGAAAATCATAGAAAAACTAGACAAAAACAAGTAAATTCATGGAATAAAATAACTAGGCATATTATTCATTTTTGCCTAATTTGCATTTATAGAACTTTATACCACACAACTGTTCAATACACATTATTTTAAATTATACTTGGTAAATTCACCAAGATAGGCCATACATTAGGCCACAATGCAAGTTTTAATAGATTCAAAGGACTGAAGTTATACAAAGTATGTTCTTTAACCACTAAAAGATTAAGTTAGAAATCAATAATAATAATATAGCTAGGATAATTACAAAATGTTTAGAAATTAGATTACATATTTCTTATAATCTACGGGTCAAATAAGAATCATAGAAGAATTAGAAAATATTTGAAACCAAATGATAATGAAAATATAACATAAATAAATTTGTAGGAAACAGCTAAAGCAGTGCTTAGAGGGAAGTTTATTATTTTAAATGTCTAGAAAAAAAGAAAAGATCTACAATTAATTAAAGAAGCTAGAAAAAATATAGCAAAGTAAACCTAAAGCAAGTAGAAGGAAGGAAATAAAATTAAGAGCAAAAATCAATGAAATAAACAATAATCAATAAATAGAATTAATAAAGCCAAAAGCTGGTTCTTTGTTTTAAAAAAAAATCCCTAACCCTCTGGCTGTACTGAGTTAAATATGGTG